>JAJJWX010003747.1:600000-927393 GCA_023529315.1 Papaver bracteatum | reverse complement strand
TCACTGAATTATGTTGTTCGTATACACGTATCACGTATTTATATATTTGGCTTAGCAACTACATAGTTTCTGCTCTTACCTTATGCATTTGGCCCTATAGTTTCTGCTCTTACCTTATGCATTTGGCCCCTTAAAAATCCTAAGTTATCGTTTCCTCTGCTTTGGGTATTCTCATCAGCTGAAACTTTCTGATTTCGGTAGTGCATAAATATTGGTCAAATGACTGATAAGAAACATACAAACGCCCAACTTAATAATATACAGCTTTTATACTCCTTCAGCTAAATTACAGATAATGATACGTACATACCCACTCGGTTGATGAACATGACCGAAACAAAACTCAGTTGATGAGCATAATTAATAATATATCATTCTAGTTAATGCAGATTCTGGAAGGATACTCCTCTTTAACAAATCTATCTATTAACAATGGACAAATAGCAAGCAAGCAACAATATATAAAAACTAAAGAAACTAGAGCAACAAAGATGATAATTTTGTAGTTGTCAACTCCCTACTTTACTTCCCACTTCTTCACCATTCAATTGAACCATATTCTCCTCGGAACAAAATTTCCGATCCGCTCCGAGGATTCGCATATCTCCATTAAAAAGAAATGCAGTAAAATCTGCGTCAAGAACAGAAATGAAAGAATGCAAAAAATTATTAATGACCTGGGTACAAAAACTGCATGAGAGGAGCTTTCAAAACGAAACTAAAAAAACAAGGAATATCCAAACATCACATCTTAATATCATTCATGCACTTGATGCAAGAACGAGGGTTTAGAGGACAATAATTAACCCCAATACATCGTGACGAAACTATGCCACTCTCAGTATTTATGATGAGAGTTGGACAACAGGACATCATGTCTGACTGCCAAAACAACCACACTCCACACATATTCAAATAAGATATCCAAGTATGCTAGAGTGAATTAGTCATATAATGTTGAAACTAAAATGGTAAAACAACCAGTCGAATCCTAACAACAAAATTCGAAAAGATGCACATAATAATACCGGGTCCAGAATTCGACATAAGCAAAAACATATATAAATCACAACTCAAAGTGCTCAATTCATAAAGGATAGACATCAATGAAACTGATTATGAGTGTATAAGTTTTATGGCTGCAAGCGAAGCAATAATAGCTTATTTATACGCATACAGATGATTTTTTTTTAGTTTGAATGATTAATGGGAAACCCTAGAAGTAAACAAAAATAAAATAAAATTAGGGTAATCAAATCACAAAAAGCATATAAATTATTCGTGTATACAATTTATGAGATAGGCATCAATTTGTACTGGATCATGCATGTATCCAAATTATGAGCTGGAAATCACAGACTAGAAGCATACATCTCAAATAAACAACAACGCAAAAGTTAGAACAAAAATTATGAAAAATAAAGATAAAGAGGAACCTATAGAAAAAAAATCACTTGCAGGATCCATAATCCCACTGACATAACTTACCTAAAAGAAATCTGATTTTAAGCGTCTCGGACTCTCCTCTCGCTCTCGACAGATTGTTTTGACATAACAAAGGATTACGGTTACGGTTTTCCTTAGGTCTGACGCTACAAATAAAAAAAACTGCCTCAAAAGGAAACTCGCCGACCTACCGAAAAAAGTCAATTTCCCGAAATTGAGAAAGTTTTGGTAAGTTAGGAAATTCGCATATATATAAAATATATATATATAGATACACAAGGATTGAGAGAGGTTAGACAAAATATCGAGAAGAATGGATTCAGAAGATGAGCACAGGAGTGTTAAAGATGATTCTAGTGGTGGTATGAGTATGAAGCGTATCGATGTTTCTTGTGGTGGTAATGATAGTTTTGATTTGGACGAGGGGATTAGATATCATGATGATCGTCAGGAGGACAGGTATGCCATTCTGATGCAGCAAGCAGTTATTAGACAGGTTGCTAATACTCTTTCTATTCCAAGAGTATCATCTATCCACTTGCTACGACACTACAACTGGGATGTTGATAAAGCGCATAACGCTTGGTTTGCCGACGAAGAAAAAGTTTGCAAGGATGTTGGGTTGTTAGAGAAGCCAGTGGATGTAGAAGTTCCGATTCAAAACACCGAGAATACTACAATCAAATGCAGGATCTGCTTAGATGAGTTCCCTCGAGATTTTATGTGTGCTGCTACGACTTGCGGACATCTCTTTTGTAATTTGTGCTGGACAAAATATGTTAAGGCTGTCATAAAGATTAGTGACGGATCTGGGATTTTGAAATTGGGATGTCCTGATCCGTCTTGTGTTGCTAGTGAAGACATGGTTAACGAATTGGTTTCTGATGATGACAGGAAGAAGTATTGTCGTTACCTTTATAGTTCTCACAAAGACAAAGATAAGCAAAGGACCAAACGGTGTCCTAGTCCAGGCTGTGATTTTGATGTTGAATTCGTTCCCGGTAGTTCAAGTTACGATGTTGTTTGCCCATGCGGGCATAGCTTTTGCTGGAATTGTGTTGAGGATGCACATCGTCCAGTGGACTGCGATACCGTGCACAAGTGGGGCTTGAAGAATAGGGCTGAGTCTGAAAATGTAATTTGGATATTAGCTAACTCCAAATCTTGTCCAAAGTGCAGACGACCAATTCAGAAAGACGAGGGCGACGAGGGGTGTCTGCATATGAACTGCCCTTGCAGGTTTAACTTCTGCTGGCTCTGCCTTGGTGATTGGTCGAATCATTGCGGGATGACAGGTGGTAATTATGCGTGTAATATGTATGAGAAAGGAAAAGCAAGGGGCCGATATGACGAGGAAGAAAATATACAAAGAAAGGCTAAAGATTACTTGGATAGATGTGCTTTTTACTACAGAAGATTTGCAGAATACCAGAAGTCCAGGCTAGAAGCAGTTGAACGCTTGCGGAAAATGCGGTCTGAGATTTTAAATGAGGTTAGCTACACATATGGCTTGACTGATTCGGAACTTGAGTTTATTACAGATGCTTGGCTGCAGATCATCGAATGCAGACGTGTTCTGAAGTGGACATATGCCTATGGATATTACTTACCTAAAAGTGAAAAGGTAAAAACAGATCTCTTTGGGTATATGCAAGATAAAGCTGAGTCTGAGATGGAAACGCTCCATCGATGTACATTAGTTGAATTACGTACCTGTCTCAAGAAATATAATGATGAACCCAAAGAAGAATTCAACGCTTTCCGTAGAAAGCTAGTTGATCTGACCAGTGTCACAAGGATGTCCTTTGAAAACCTGGTTCGTGCTCTAGAGAATGGTCTTTCAAATGCAGAGTCACGATAATGCGCAGGAGATGTTACAATTTGGTGCAGACGTGTAGCTCCATATTTTAGGAGCAGCTGGATAGTATTTAGATTTAGTCTCCGAGTTCACTAAATCCTTGTCTCATTAATTAAGCGTAGGAGCCATATTGCATCGTAGTGGTATGTTTCCATTGCGATTTGTTGGAATCTAACTAGTATTTATTTATTTTTTTGCTCGGTAAATAATTTTTATATATTTATATAAAATTAGAATTGTACACCCCCACATTATATTTTTTTTTCTGAAGCATACCCCCACATTACATGTAATAGTACCCATACGTCATTTTAAAAAGAACCGTCATTTAGGGTAGACCTCAAAATTTTGGGGCATACACACTTAGAAAGCACCTAACACAAAATTATAAGGGTTGCCCAAATGATTGTTAAGTTACTATACTACCCCTGCCTAGTATAAATTACAGTACTACCCTTCCACTTAATTAAATTTTAATCCTAAAACCATCCCACTAATTAACCCATCCCACTAATTAACCAATCACCCACTAATTAACCATTACCCACTAATAAACCCACTCATTAAAACTAAAACCATTACACATAAGAATAAAAAAATTAAAATTAGAGTTTTAAAAATCAAAAACCCCTCTCTCTTTCCCTCTTTTTCTCATCTTCTTCTCCAAAATTTCTGAAACTTTCTTCGATTTAGTTCTTGGTTGCAATTCTAAATGGCACCTCGTGTTAAGCGATGCCCTAGAAATACGGTGCTGAATCCTGATCTAGCTTCCGTAGCATCTCAATCTAGGGCTTTTCAAAAAGATGGAGATGAAGTGGATACCGGATCGATTGGTGTTGGAGCGGGAGAAATAGAGGATGATTCTTTAAAATTGCACATAAAAAGGTATTTCCCTATAATCGATGATTCGTCTAGGTTTTTTTTAGTCTGATGGTAATGTTCGGCACAAATGTCGCAGGCGAACTTTTTTTTTTTTACTCAGATGAAGAACAGTTCGGCTTTAATTTTGTAATATTTTGAATATCGTCTGAGCCGAACCAGTGAGTTCGGCTCATATTCGTTCGTATGATTACCAGCCGAACTTTATTACCCTTAATTTTGGGTACGTTGTTCGGCTCATTGAGATAAATTTCGAATGTGCCGAACCTTTCTGTGACCAAGGCTAACACTGTTGGGAAGATTGTTCGCCTCATATTGATAAAAATCGTATGTGCCGAACTTGACACTGTTTATGTCCAATAGCTTCCTCTAAACTTGTCCAGTTATAGGTGAGTTATGAAATTGTGTGGTAGAATCATATTTATTTAATTTGCAAAACTAATTAAGGTTTGTCATTTGTTTTAGCAATCATCCGGGAAAATTCAAAGAGAAGCTTAAAAGGAGAACAATGGAAGTGACTCCTTCTAACTCAAAAACTCCCAAATCTCGAGGTGGTGGCACAAAGAACTTACATGCATGCAAAAGGGGAATTGACACGACTTCCTCTTTGGCCATAGAACAAGAGGATCACAATGATGAAGATGTTGGTGAGGAAGGTCAAGAAGAAGAAGAACTAGAACAAGAACAAGGGCAAGAGAAAGTTGTTAAATCAAGGGAGACATGTAAGCACATTCCTCATCCGGATAATGTGATACGTCCTCGCAGGGATGGTTTTCCCCATGGTCTCCCTGAAGATGGTGGAAGAGTGTTGATTGGCTACAAGGAGTCATGGGCCAAGAGAATTTACGAGACTCTGGATCACAGGGACGCAGTCCGCATACTTAGACACCAAAGCGCTGCACATTGGGATATTTTCAAAGAGGCTCCTGAGGTGGTGCCTTTAGTACAAGGCTCTGGTTTATGGCCTGCTATTTTCTATGCACAAGAGGAATTTGATGCAGTTACAAACTCAGCCTTTTGTGAGAGACTTTGTCCGGAGACTTACACATTTCATCTCCCCTTTGGCGAGATGTTAATTACTCCAGATGGTGCACAAAAGATTAGTGGTCTTAGAACACATGGGAAAACTGTGTACTCAGCGATTTATGAAATGACTTGGGATGAGTTGTGTGTACTTGCTGAGGAAACTCTTGGTTGGCCAAAAGACAAAAAAGAATTGGAGTTTTCCTGCGCTGCTAAAGAGGTGAAATTTGTGGATTCTAGCACAAATAAGTTGAAGAAAATCAAGTTCACCGCTTTGAAAAAGTGTTTTGGAGACACAAAGTAGAAAAATTCAAAGGGGGAGTTGGTTATGGACGAGGTCACAGCTAATCGCACTGCTACCGCGTATTTGTTATATACTTTAGGAAGTGTTATATTTCCCGATAACAGTGGGAACAAGGTTAATGCTCAATACCTCCAATTGTTAAGGGATTTGAAAAGCTGCCACAAGTACTCTTGGGGAACCGCGGCCCTTTCTTTCCTATTTTAGCAACTTGGAACTGCGTCTAGGTTAACAAGTAGAAATATTGGAGGTTATTTCACAATGCTTCATGTAAGTTTACACATTGTAGTTCCATTTTCAAGAATAAACTCGGCTTTCAATTTTGTATTTTGGGTATGCCGAACCTATTTTTCAAACGGTTCGGTTGTTTCGAATATAATTTACTTAGACTAACTTAGTTGGTTCGGCTTTACACGTTTTTTGAAAATAAGCCGAACTTGCTTCTGTTTCCCAATGTTTACAACCTCCATGATCCAATTCTACTTATCCTAATAAATAAGTTTTGTGTTTTGTTTTTTATATTGTTGGTGTAGGTATGGATATATGACCATTTTCCGGATTTTAATTTAGCCAAGGAAGATGAGAAATGGGTAGACACATTCCCTACCTCGGGCAAATGGAGTTTCAAGGAAAATAAGAATAGGAATAAAAATGAAATCTTGATAGCTTTGAGAGAAAAGTTAGACTCTTTGAATGTTGAACAAGTTGTATTTCAACCATACAAAAAGGATGAAGAAGATGATGATGTTTTTGAGGATGAAGATATTCCATTGAGGATGTACTATGTGCCATTGGTTTATCCTAAAGGCTTTATATTGTTTGATCCCCGCCGAGTCCTCCGTCAATATGGATTTATCCAAACGATTCTGGTGCTAGAGGAATCAAAGTTCAAGTTGTTTCCCAAGTGTTCTAAGGGAACAAAGAGTACGGAAAGTTCATGGAATGCTGAATATGATCCCGATCTTACCATTGATTGCTGGAATAAATTGGAAGATAACAAATTAAGTTGGGTTGACTTAGAAGAGTTGCGTGAGGATCCTTGTGAAGTTGACCCGGCTTATATAGATTGGTATAACCAAATATCATCATTTTTTTCAATGATCTTTATTTTCCTTAATTAACAGCATCTCCGTCCAAGATTAAAAAATTGCAAAGGGGTTCAAGCATAATTTAAAATTCGTACAATTTCATTATGTACCACTACAGTTGGTGATGTTTACCAATCAGTGCCAAAACAATTTCAAAACTAAATTTTGACAGGCACTTATTCAGAACATCCTGTCTTTGATTGCACCTTCCGGTGACAATTCAAATCAGTTTAAACGATGCATCAGTCGACCAATCGAAATTATGGACCGAAGTTACCAAACCAATGAGTCTTAATTATAAATTAATTATCAGTGGTCATAGATTAACCCTCAGTTAATCGCATATCAAATAATTAATCACTCAAAACTCACTAGTTAGATAGTGGTTGACAAATCAACAGATAAACTCAATATTCTGTTTGTTTACTGTATGCTTTCTAGACGATTAATGGCCCCAACCCTAGTTTGGGTACTTCATCACCAAAGAAAAGTCAAAGTGCTTTTTAATTAGCCTTAAAAAATAACTAAGGACATATTGTTAGAAAATTATAAAATAAATAATGAAAATAATTATATATAAATATGATGACTCATGTTACAATATGGTTAGGGTAATTTAGTCTTTTAATTATCGGTCGATCTAATGGAGGCCTTCTATATATGATGAGTTGAACAGCAAATGTAAGTCGCATTTTCTCCATACTACACATGTTATTTTAATCTTTTTAAATTTTGTTTCCAATTCAATTCCATCAAGTTGGAATCGTTTTTCTAAAATTGAGTTCTAATCGAACATTGGCGGTCCCTAAATGTTGTTAGAAAACATAAAGTCAACCAAAATAGATCAATTTCGCGTTCATTTGCATCGAATCAAAATTGAATAACGAAACTAAAAAACAACATTAGACCTGATCTAAAGACCGTCGTAAATTTTGGGGTTTTGGTTGACCGCATGACACCAAATTGATGGCCACCGATTAAACCCCATGGGCCACGACCCTATGGTTTGAACAATTAGAAAAATAAAATAATAAAACAAAACTAGTCATAAAAATCCAAGGTGACCAAACTTGTGGTACAAAAACCCTACTCAAATGTTGGGATCCATTAAAACTCCATCTTAAACAAAACTAATACAAAAACCCCAAATTTTTAAAATTGGTTTCATCAAATTCTTTGGGTTTCAAAATTGGTTTGATGAAATTCAAATTTTGGTTTCATCAACCACAAGTTATTTTTGTTTTGTTAGGATTTTTGTGTTACTTTTGTTTTGATTGGTTTTTTGTGGATGAATAGTGACACCTTTTGGATTATAACTCGGGGACGGATAATAAAAATATACAAATACGATGACTTATGTCCCAATCTGGTTAGGGTAATTTGGTCTTATTAAAATATGTAGAAAGATAGATACCCTTACCCATCTCTCTCATGGGTGGGACAATAAATCGATGGCCACCAATTCAACCCCACAGCCCCCTATTAAACGCTAGGTAAAATGAATCAGAAGCAAATTGCCGTCCCTAAGTATTAGTCTTCCTCTCAGATCTCATAAATACTACTCAAAATCCCCACTATCACAGGGTTCTCGTCAAATTTTCTGAAAGTTTAATTTCTTCTTCGCCGTTCATCTCGATTTGAACTGATTCATCTCCTCAGTATCCTTTTTGTCCTCTGCAACTGGATTTGGTTCTTGCAGGTACCCTCTTCTCTCTAATTTACACTCACATCTTTTGAATTTTATGTTGAAATCAAAGAATTAGAGCTAAAACAATCATGGGTTTCGAGCTAATTTCGGATTTAAGTGTTATTTAATGTATATTCTAAGCTGATGTTATGCAATTGTTAATTGATACTGTATTTTTCAATTTGGTTCGTTTATATTGCAGTGAATGATGAATAACTTGCATAAAGATATCCTACTAAACATCCTTGTTAGATTACCTGTAAAATCGATTGGGCGATACAGGTGTGTGAGTAAGTACTGGTGTAGGTTATTGACGGATTCTAAATTTGTAAAATTGCATTTAAATCATGTTCTTGGACTGAGGAAGCTTAGTTTGGTGCTTAGTTCGTATTACAATTTTCACAAAGATATATGGATGTTACGCTATGATCCGTTATCATCTACATCCAATGGTCTTGTTACTGTGAAAGATCCACTTAAGTCTAAGAGGGTGACGCATGAAATGGATGTGTTAGGGTATTGTCATGGTTTGGTCTGCGTAAGAGTGCGAATGTTTATGGATCAAGTTTTCCTTTGGAATCCTTGTACAAGAGAGTATAAGAAATTACCCCTGCTGAAAAACAATGAGTTGTCGAATGTTGTTAGTTATATAAAATATGGATTTGGTTATGATTGTAAGATGGAAGATTACAAGGTTGTGAGCTTTGTGGGATACAAAAATGAACGGGGTTGTGAAGTGCAGATATACACCTTAGGATCTAATTCGTGGAGAAGAATGAACCACATCCCATATGATCTTTCTTGCAATAACTGTGTTTGTCAAGTATTTGTTAAAGAATCTCATCAACTGACTTTTAATGGAGCTATTCATTGGATTGCAAGAATCGACTCAGTAGGAGCCAATGCCTCAAAAGTTGTGATCTCTTTCAATTTTGAAAAAGAGATATTTAATGAAATACCACTGCCTATGTTGTTTATTGAAGAGTTTAGACCAAAAATGCGTGTGATAGGAGGAAGTCTCTGCCTTCTGGATTTGAAACCTGAGGTTGGTTTTGAGGTGTGGAAGTTGATGGACTGTGGAGGGAGAACATCTTGGGATAAAATATTTACATTTAGCAAACAACAACTTGTTAGTCCTATTGAGAACTGTACTCCCTTGCAGGTTCTAAAGAATGGTGAGATTCTATCACTTGTACGCACTGATGGTACTTTTCATCTGGTTTTGCATGACCCGGAGCGTGATATTAGTAAAATTCTTGAGTACAAGGAGTTAGAGGCTTACTCTGTCAGTAGTTCTGTTTTTGTGGAGAGCCTAGAATCGCTCAACTCTCAAACTTATGTGGGGCATGCAGACAAAGAAGACTCAGAAAATGTGGTTGGTCTTGGTAACAGCAAATATTTGAAGGAGATGCTGATTATATTTGCTATATTTTTGCTAGAATGGTTTCTGAATGAATTCTTGCGAAGAAGGTTATAGAGCACTCTGACTTGAGCTTGGGAATGGGAATACTCAATTTCTTTTATTTGAGATGCAATAACTTATTACTTTTACATTAGCTGATCTTCATCATCTTCCTTGCTTACTGGCTCTTACACTTTTTTTTTTTTTGAGATATTTGGTCTTCTGGTTGTGAGAGTCGTCTTTGTTGTCAATCCATGAATAGAGCTGTTGTTTTTGGTCCATTTTATCTCATATGCTTAATTATCGAAAGCTCGGCTGTTTGTCTGATCTGATGATATACATGTTTGTTGTTTATCTTTTGGATTTGTTCAATTGGCTACTTAGTCGAAGTTTGAGATTAAGTCAGAAACAGATCTACTTAGGCACCTGGAATAGTGTTGAGCATAACTCGTAGTAGGTAGAGATGGAACTATGAAACTTTATCGTCGTTTGTACAAACCCTGTAAATTGGCGAAGTTGACATCTATGGTTTGTAGAACAAGGTTTCAGTCAGATATCAGACTGCACTAACCTTCTAGTTTTGATCAAGTTTCTTTCTATGGAACATCTGGCTAATCTTTGTAGTTGTCTACTATTATCTTTTGGGCCTTGGCATTAGTTGACCCCAGGTGGGGATGGAGCGGTCATGGGACAGTAGTGCTCATTTTCTGGAAGGGCAACAGGGAGACAATGATCAGCTTATCTACTACTGTGGACGTCTATACAGTAGTGAATTTAGTTAAGGCAAAGCTGTTATTGATCTATCTACCTACTTTGTTTGTCTGTGTATATCTTGTTTGATGTCTCCATAGTATTATGGTAGAAATTATACTAGGAGTTGGTGTATATAAGGATTTCAATTTTCAGAGTTTAGCTAGTTAATATCTTCCTCAAATTGTTAAAATCTTCAGAGTTTTGGGTAGGCATATTGTGCTATCAGGTAGACGCGAAATTTCAGATTTAATATATTGAGTTTTTCAAATGAATTTATGAGGTTAGAGTGCACTGAAAATATTGAATTTGCTTTTGCAGTGTTAGATGTTAGAGTTAAATGTGTTGTGGGTTCTGCTTCATTGTTCACATTTAACTGCTAGGTTCAATTGAGTGAACTTTCAGCATCTTAAGTTTATTATGTTCATGTTAACGTAATCTGAGACTTCCCTGCCATTTTTCCCTGGGCAGTGTATTTGATATATAGTTCGCCAGTATTGCACACATACTAATTATATATATATATATCAGCTCATCTTGAGCTTGCTGCTTACTGAGTTTCAACTTTGAGCTTATCCTATTGTCAGCTTGTACAGCTTCCAGGGCATAAAAATCTCAGGTCCGGCCTGAGTAACTGTCTACTAAGTTAAGTGAATACGAACCCTAACTTATCATTCAACTCATCGCGAGATGAACTGAATAATAATGCCCTTTTAATTGAGTCACAGATATTACTGATAGTCATATTCAAGAGTGAAAATGATTTTGGTTACTAGAATATCTGTACAGTTGCAGTTACAATCCTCGTTGCCTTCAAAAAAGCTTTCTAGGGCCATCTTTTAGCTGAGATTTCGTTTTCAGAAATCATTTTTTCTGCCACCATGGGAACAAGTGAAACCATCTACGCTTCTGAAAGTTTGAGCACAATAGTCATGTCATTGCTTAGATTTTCCAAAATGCATCCATCTATGGATTCAAATACTAGTTCTTTATAAATTGGCAAAACTGACTAAGAGAAGTTTGTCAATAATGGATACCTTGGGATCAGCGGTTTTAATGTTGTTCTGACCTTCAGGTCGAGAATCTTCCTCTCGATTCGAACTTGTAGATGAAGACACGGCTGGTAAACTAGGATCTCGCTGACCCGGAATGTGAGGATCAGGCTCTTCCAGAAAATCTCTGTCCAGAAAAATAATGTTGGCTCTGACATCAATGTTTTCCTCGACTGAAGGAATTAGCTCCCTTTGTTTTTCAGAGTCGAGTGGCAACAATTTGCCAGTGCTATCATACTGCAATGTAAACCAGACAGACTTCAAGCACTAGTATTCCAAGTTGTAGAAGTTTAACCACTACTGCAACCATGCTTACTACCTACAACACTTATCAGGTGCAAGTATATGTCAGATCGACTTTTTATTCAAGAACAAAAGCAACACATGTCACATGATCACTAACACAAAACTAATCAAGCTAATGACGAACCTATAGAATCCATTAAGAATAGCTGAAAATAAATTTCAAGATGCAAGTTATATAACAAAATATCGTTACCCTGGAGTTGTCACTTCCATCTTTCTCTCGACTTGCTAGACCAAACATTTTCGATGACATATGAACCACTTCATCTAATCCACTTCTTTCTTCAACTGAAACTGCTTTTCCTTTACCTCCCCGGTTACTTATTTCTGGTGATGTGGAAGGTTCTGTAATCTGACTTGAAACCACAGGAGAACAACGTTAAGTTTCCATCTCAACGGATATGCTTTATGAGATATAGTATAGTATGGTATAAGTGTGTTTGTTTTTTTGAAGACTCTACATTTGTATCTGAGTCGGCCCCTAGCTGGGCTCGAGTCAGTTATCAGACCATTTTTTATTTTATTTTGAGCTACATTTAACTCGGGGTCTGACTCTGACATAACCC
This sequence comes from Papaver bracteatum, assembly GCA_023529315.1. NCBI lineage: Eukaryota > Viridiplantae > Streptophyta > Magnoliopsida > Ranunculales > Papaveraceae > Papaver > Papaver bracteatum. The sequence goes on along the minus strand of JAJJWX010003747.1, from coordinate 915,035 downwards.
CTGAATCGGACCATTTGAGTGAGGGAATAAAATACCCTTGATTTATGGGATCAAGTCACTAACTCACATATTTTTAAGTCAGATCTGACTCAAACAACAAACATATTGAGTCACATTCAGATGAGTCAGGTGATATCAGTCAGATCCAGACGAGCCACGAGAAAACAAACAAGGTGTGAGTATAATGTCATCAACAGCTGCAGCAGATATGTCAGTTAAATTAGTGTTTATTACCACCATTTGCCTAATGAAAACTCAGTTAATTAACCACACATACCAAGAGTATGATCTTACCACTAATCCTTCCATACCAGTTGGGCTGAGGAGCCTTGACCTCTGCTTCTGTCTTTCTGGATCCTTACGCGCTTGAAACCATAGATACACATCTGTAACTTCGACCTTCCCATAATTTATGAGCTGACTAGTTATCTGTTCGATTTCTTGCACGGTGGGGGAACGCAATCCACCGATTCCACCATTATAAAGCATTTCAAGGATTCTTATTTGCTCTTCTGAAGGACTCCACTGGGTGCCGCCATCAAACTGAGATTCCACCAAGATGACCAAGAATCATGAGTTAACACTAGTCGAAAGATTCAAAGACGAAAGAACGTAAAATAACAAATATTAGTACCTCAAGCTCATCGGTCGCTTTAGTAGAAAGATTATGTAACATTTGCATCTGTTCAAACGCGTCAACACCGGAGGGATCGAACTCAGTGGCCGAATTGAGCAGCTGTCGTATCCAATTTGGCATTTCGTTCGACGACGAGGAAAGGAGTTCTGCTTCTGTCGTATCCATGTCGTTTCCCTCAGTCCCCAACTCATATTCCACCACTTCATCAGATTCTGACATATCAGACGTTTCCGGCTGCTCCTGACACAAATAAACATCAGCTTTTTGCAATAAACGGCACTGACGTTAAGATCCCAATTTAAATAAAGCCGATTGACAAAACTCACGTTCTCATCAGTGGGATTTTCCGCCGTTTCATTATCATCATTCGACACTGAGAAAAATTAACCAAACACTAATTATCAGAAGTAATTTCATTAACATACAGAGATCGGGAAGCAGAAAACATACCGTCAGGCGCATCAACGGAAACTAGACGGGAGTCACGGAACATTAGGAATTCCCAGCCTGGAAGACCCAATTGGATTATACGTTTCTTTCAGTGAATCAAATCAAACCAATTTCTCCTAATTTCTGAATGGAATCACATGTACAAAAAAAAATCTTGGTTGCCCAGTTTGTGAGTTCTGTGTAACTTTTTCTGTTTTCACTTTTCTCCATGACTAATCATGATAATTCTTCCTTCCCAAAAGTTAAAGTGTGCGACAAGTCCAATTAATAACTCATTTAATTTAATACACTATGAAAATGGTCCTAACAAGTCAATTACGTGTATAGGGGGTCCAAAAGAAGATCGAACGCGCTAATAATTCCTCAACTTTTCTTGTGGTAAAGCTGTGGAAATTTACTAGAGTTAGAATTTTCCAACTATCAATTTCATCAAGAAATAATGGTTTAAGGACTCCAGTAAAAGATCATTTCCTATGGAATGAACAAATCAAAGATTTATGGCAGTTTCTATGGAAAGATGTGTTCACTTTGCTCCCACTATGGACTCAACAAACTTGAAAAAACGAATGGGCCAAACAATATAATAGAAGGTTGTTTCGTGCAGCAGTAGATGAACCGCGCGGCGGAACAAGAAACGCCAGCGGGTGATTCAAAACCTGGCGGTTTTACTACAAAAACCAACGGCTGTAATAAATCCTCCAGCGTATGATCTAAAACTGGCAACGGCTACTTTCCAGTCTAGTTATCCAACTTGTCTTAGTGCTTTCCCTATAAATTCAGCTCAAATTCAAACTTAAAACTTACACCTTGTTTATCTCTACCTCGAAATATCACAATTTCATACCATCTCAATACTCACTTTTCTTTCATCTCAAGCACAACTACTCGTATCAACTCAATCTATCAGAAGAAAAAAATCTATAATTTCTATTTCTAACAAATATGGTATCTTCATCGCAATAAACACAACGACAGACACAACAATCACAACAGAGAAATATAAATTGTGGTATCAAGTATTTGATGGATGAAGAAGAATCAATTTGCATGAATTATGTATTACTTACATCAAATTAAGTCAATGGTTGTTATCAAGAAAAGAATACTTTTTATGGAAAGATTATTATTATTATTATTATTTTTAAACCGGTAACATCCATGGTCGTGATGCAGACGGGTTGTCTCGTCGTTTTCACGCAATTTCAAAGAAAGTAGTTAGTAAATACATATCTTTGATCATGCAAATGTGGCGTGAAGGTGAACCGGATGTGGAACGAAGATGTCGGGAAGAGTGACAAAGATCCCACAAAACTGGTTTCCAACATGAAACTTGTTTCACCACTCTGAGGGTGCTTAAAAAGTTTAATCCATACTTGTTGGAAGGTAATCAAGTGCATGTCAGATCATCACATGGTCCAATCTCACAGGATTTTCAAAATGGCGAGCCTGCTTCCTCACCTAATGAAGGATATGGATCTCCATATACCGGTTCTCCAAGTAGTCAAGAAAAACACAACTTCAATCTAGACGTTAACACCGACGTCAAGAGAAGAAGATGAGTGTGTCATAAAGATGGAAAAGCAGCGAGAAACGCAGCCCAACGAACATTATTAGAAAGAGGTTCAAACGAGTTCAACTATATTGAACACAAGGAATTCAAGACGAAGTTAGAAGCATATAGAACTAGGGACCGTGGCATTGCTATAAAGTAACTTCGAAAAAATCTTCTTTCGCGAGAACAACACTACAGGGATGTTAAGATAAACAAGTTATTCTCCTTGGAAACTTCAAAAATGAATGCACAACAACTTGTTATATGGACTAAGCAAATGGATATGGTGGAACAACAAGTCCCTTAACAAACTGGCCAGTATGGGAATGAGGAAGAAGACGAAAATGAATACCTTTTTGATAGATGATTTTAATTCTTGTTTAGTAGTTAAGTTCAATTTAAATGTAATCGTTTACTTTTTATTCTTTCTTAGTAGTTAAGTTTAATTTAAATGTAATCGCTTACTTATAATTGTCTTAATTTTAATTTTAAGTTTAGTATTAGTGCACGAAAATAAAAATCATTAAATTGGAAAACAAACAACTTTATTAATTAAAATAAACAACAATAAATTGAAAAATAACATATATCTGCCTCTTCCATTGTTTCTGCCTCTCCCCCAAGCATCGTGTGTTTTTCCTTTTAAATGCTAAAGGTGTCTTATCTTAGTTGCCCATAGAATCCCGGTTTTGGATTCTTTCAGTGACAAGTGTTTATTATTTTTCCGGACGCCCATGCTGCACCACAAGCCTCGGCCTAAAATCTTCATCTGGAAAATTAGTCCACGTTGGGTCACATCTGGTTTTTTCAATGACCATGTTATGCAGAATGATGCAAGTCAGCATAATTTTGTTCACTTCTTGAAGATCAAAAATGTGTTCCATCCCATCTATGATGGCGAAATTCCTTTTCAGTACGCCAAAAGCGCGTTCAACATCCTTTTTGCATCTCATTTGTTGGGTGTTAAATCACTTCTTATACTTCGAAGTCGTCGGGCCAAAACATGTCTGACTATAAGCCTGAACCATAGTTGACCATTCTTGATTGATTTCGTTTACTAGATAATAACCTTAAGCTTAGTCATGATCGTTGATGGTTAAATTACAATGCGACGCTATCAAAACCAACAATGATAAGTAGATGAAGCTTCCAAAGTTATAGTTGGTTTTCGATAATGACCTTTATATTGGCCTTCCCACTCAACTGGACACGCATGCCATGTCCAGTACAAGCAGTCAAGACTACCTAGCATTCATGGAAAACCCCTCACAATGTTTTCTGCAGTTATTCTTTGAACATCTTCATGAGTAGGCATTCTTAAAAAGGTTGGACCAAAATGCTCAAATATTGTTTCGCAAAACAATTTGAGATACCTAAAGGCGATTGTTTTCCTAATACTGATGTAATCATCCGTGGAATCCTCCGGTACCCCATAACATAGCATACAGAGGGCCGCAATGACCTTTTGTTCAGTATGAAATCCTAGTATGTATTGTACATCATATTGATAATTAAATAAAGGTTGTACCTAAGAAAGCTCGACAATAATCATCGGAATAAACATAATCATGATTAAAATAATCTTGTATCATCTTGTCATGGTAAAAATACCGATCTCTCCACGTCCACCTTCTAGTCATAACTTCATGTGGCTCTAACGACTTTGGTATCATCCCTGTTTGCAATTACAACATAAAATTTCGCCTCCTTCTATCTTGAATTGAGTCTTCATCCATTTGACACAAAATATCCATATACATTTCTTCCCATTCTTTACAGAACATTTCATCCATCTCCATATCTTCCTCAGACGATCCAAAATCAGGATTCATGGTTAAAAATCGAAATCAATTGAAATTAAGCAAAGATTGATCGGATGAAATAAAGATTGTTGTGAATTTATGAGATCCGACCCGAGTTGTATTCATAGGGGTAGAAACTTGCAGTTCCGGTAACCATTTAAAAGTAGCCGTGAGCGTTCTTAGTTTCCCCGCCAACGTCTTACCACGCCTGTCGGCGTTTCTTTTATAACCGCCAACGACTGAACTTTGTCTGTGCGTTTAATCATCCTTAAGCCCACTGCTTTCCCATAGTGTAAAATCACGTTTGCCAATCCACCTGGTTCAACAAATATTTTGTTTTGTTGGTCGCCATAGGAATTTCCCTTCTAATTTGCATTCATTTTAATATTTTGACGTATAAAAGAATATAATAAACTTAGGATGGATATGTTTCCACTGCGATTTGTTGGAATCTAAGTAGTTTTATTGAGTCCTCTATTTTCATTAATTAAATATAGGAGCCATAATGCTCCAATTTATATTTGTTATAATTTATTTATTTGGATTAATTAAAAAAATCAGCTTGCTCGTATTCTTGTTTTATAGTTGATTTACAATTATGCCTAGTTTTGATTCTGGTGTGCAATTGATGCAAACCTTAAGAATATGCATAAAATGGCCCTTCTAGATACTAAATAGTACCTTACCAACTGTTCGGGTTTTGAGCTACCTACGTGTTAAGTAATCTTTAAGCAACAAACTATCTAACGAGAAACAATTGATTTTTCAGATTGCTCCATGAACCTCACTACCATCTAGGATGAGAGAAGAGAAAGTAAACCATACAGATGCAATTCATAAAAAAAGAAATAAGAAGTAAAGTATTCACAGATTTAACAAAGTTTAACAATATACGAAAAAGAAAAAAAGTCGTCCAAATGGACGAGCCAATTCAGCAATATGATTTTGCAACAACTATGTTCCTTTAATCATATTTACAGATTCAAAGTAATCGCTAAATCATGACAGTTAGACCTCTTTATTCACTATACAATCAACTGATAATTACATATCTTCATCGATTAATCCATAGACTCACCACAACGTGACTAAACACAAGAATTCTCAAAAATGCCTATAAATCCAAAGTAGTGTCTTCCCCCATACAAAATAATGTTTGTCATTTTATGTACCACAACGAGATGATTTTCTCTTTACGCATCGATATAAATTATTATGGACGCCTTCTGCTCAACACCAATAATTTACTACAGTACGACCAAAATGATCTTCTTCTTTAACAAAATCTCTTACTGATGTAGTTAAACAAAAAAAATACCCAAGTAAAATAAAGTAAAATTTAAACTGATGTAGTTATTGTAGTGGTAAGAAAGAATTCTATTCTCGAACTTTTTAAAAATTTGTTTTAAGATTAATGAATGAAAATACTAAAGAAAAACTAATTAAATTCGCTTTTTGTTTCCGAAGAAAAGATCTATTGCAACTAAAATTGTTTCTTTCGTTGTTGATGGAATGATTGTTTTTACGGATGATCTGGCGGAGATGTTTTACTGTGTTCTTCCTCTTGCAGCAGCAGAAGAACAATCCTGCAAATGTTGATTTCTCTCTTCATAGCTCTCTATTCTATCACAAACTCTCAATCTGGCTTCTATCTTTCCCCAGCAACCTTTATATATACTCCATGGGTCTTTTGAATCTCTGTAATAGCTGCATAAAATATTCGGTTCGCGAGTTATAACCCACTATCCATCCACAAAAAACCCATCAAAATAAAGTAACACAAAAAACCCAACAAAACAAAAGTAACTCGCGGTTGATGAAACCAAAATTTGGTTTCATCATAAAATTTGCTGAAACCAATTTTGAAATTTGGGGTTTTTGTATTAATTTTTAAAAATTTGGGGTTTTTGTATCAATTTTGTTTAAGATGGAGTTTTAATGGATCCCAACATTTGAGTGGAGTTTTTGTACCACAAGTTTGATCACCTTGGGTTTTTATGACTACTTTTGTAAAATATTTTTTTCCTTTCATCAGAGAATATGGGTAGTAATTTCTTTTTATTTCTAAGTTTCATGTATGCTTAGGCTTACCCACTCCCAGCACGTTGAATACCCATCCTTTGATTAATTCAAACGATATCCAACCACTCGGGATGCGCAGAAAACTCGTGGAAAATTCATAAAAACTAGATATACTCTGTTATGTGAAATCCAAGTGTACACCAACTTAACAATACTAAAACGGGGAAACTTATTTCTAACCCATTTTGTTATTTTTATTTATCGCAAACCCATCAATAAGATTGCATATATAGAGAACCATAATTAATCATCTTAGGAGTTTGATTACATATGTAGGGGTGAAATATCGTGCATCAAGTATCTATGCCAAGTGATGGAATTATGAAGGAGCGGAGTGAGTTCGTGCGTAGCATATCCCGGATGAGCGGAATTAGTGACGTCATGAGGTCACGGGTAAAGTGTGAAAGATGTTCGAAGATTAAGAGTGCGTGCGAAACGTCCAATATAAGCGTCCAGGAAATCGCACGTAAGATTCAAAAATAGGGGCTTCATTAGCTGTCATCCACTATGTAAATTCCTATATATATGACCAACCACCCTTGTGTGAGGGGAGAGATCTCTTTGGTAGAGAGAGAGAGAATTTAAGGAGAGATCTCTTTGGTAAACGCGTCAACACCGGAGGGATCGAACTCAGTGGCCGAATTGAGCAGCTGTCGTATCCAATTTGGCATTTCGTTCGACGACGAGGAAAGGAGTTCTGCTTCTGTCGTATCCATGTCGTTTCCCTCAGTCCCCAACTCATATTCCACCACTTCATCAGATTCTGACATATCAGACGTTTCCGGCTGCTCCTGACACAAATAAACATCAGCTTTTTTGCAATAAACGGCACTGACGTTAAGATCCCAATTTAAATAAAGCCGATTGACAAAACTCACGTTCTCATCAGTGGGATTTTCCGCCGTTTCATTATCATCATTCGACACTGAGAAAAATTAACCAAACACTAATTATCAGAAGTAATTTCATTAACATACAGAGATCGGGAAGCAGAAACCATACCGTCAGGCGCATCAACGGAAACTAGACGTAAGTCACGGAACATTAGGAATTCCCAGCCTGGAAGACCCAATTGGATTATACGTTTCTTTCAGTGAATCAAATCAAACCAATTTCTCCTAATTTCTGAATGGAATCACATGTACAAAAAAAAATCTTGGTTGCCCAGTTTGTGAGTTCTGTGTAACTTTTTCTGTTTTCACTTTTCTCCATGACTAATCATGATAATTCTTCCTTCCCAAAAGTTAAAGTGTGCGACAAGTCCAATTAATAACTCATTTAATTTAATACACTATGAAAATGGTCCTAACAAGTCAATTACGTGTATAGGGGGTCCAAAAGAAGATCGAACGCGCTAATAATTCCTCAACTTTTCTTGTGGTAAAGATGTGGAAATTTACTAGAGTTAGAATTTTCCAACTATCAATTTCATCTAGAAATGATGGTTTAAGGACTCCAGTAAAAGATCATTTCCTATGGAATGAACAAATCAAAGATTTATGGCAGTTTCTATGGAAAGATGTGTTCACTTTGCTCCCACTATGGACTCAACAAACTTGAAAAACGAATGGGCCAAACAATATAATAGAAGGTTGTTTCGTGCGTGATAGATGAACACAGCGGCCCGAACAAGCGCCGGTGGTGATTCAAAACCTGGCGGTTTTACTACAAAAACCAACGGCTGTAATAAAACCTCCAGCGTATGATCTAAAACTGCCAAAGGCTACTTTCCAGTCTAGTTATCCAACTTGTCTTATTGCTTTCCCTATAAATTCAGCTCAAATTCAAACTTAAAACTTACACCTTGTTTATCTCTACCTCAAAATATCACAATTTCATACCATCTCAATACTCACTTTTCTTTCATCTCAAGCACAACTACTCTTATCAACTCAATCTATCAGAAGAAAAAACTCTATAATTTCTATTTCTAACAAATATGGTATCTTCATCGCAATAAACACAACGACAGACACAACAATCACAACAGAGAAATATAAATTGTGGTATCAAGTATTTGATTGATGAAGAAGAATCAATTTGCATGAATTATGTATTACTTACATCAGATCAAGTCAATGGTTGTTATCAAGAAAAGAATACTTTTTATGGAAAGATTATTATTATTATTATTATTATTTTTAAACCGGTAACATCCATGGTCGTGATGCAGACGGGTTGTCTCGTCATTTTCACGCAATTTCAGCAGCCGTTAGTAAATACATATCTTTGATCATGCAAATGTGGCGTGAAGGTGAACCGTATGTGGAACGAAGATGTCGGGAAGAGTGACAAAGATCCCACAAAACTGGTTTCCAACATGAAACTTGTTTCACCACTCTGAGGGTGCTTAAAAAGTTTAATCCATACTTGTTGGAAGGTAATCAAGTGCATGTCAGATCATCACATGGTCCAATCTCACAGGATTTTCAAAACGGCGAGCCTGCTTCCTCACCTGATGAAGGATCTGGATCTCCATATACCGGCTCTCCAAGTAGTCAAGAAAAACACAACTTCAATCTAGACGTTAACACCGACGTCAAGAGAAGAACATGAGTGTGTCATAAAGATGGAAAAGCAGCGAGAAACGCAGCCCAACGAACATTATTAGAAAGAGGTTCAAACGAGTTCAACTATATTGAACACAAGGAATTCAAGACGAAGTTAGAAGCATATAGAACTAGGGACCGTGGCATTGCTATAAAGTAACTTCGAAAAAATCTTCTTTCGCGAGAACAACACTACAGGGATGTTAAGATAAACAAGTTATTTTCCTTGGAAACTTCAAAAATGAATGCACAAAAACTTGTTATATGGACTAAGCAAATGGATATGGTGGAACAACAAGTCCCTTAACAAACTGGCCAGTATGGGAATGAGGAAGAAGACGAAAATGAATACCTTGTTGATAGATGATTTTAATTCTTGTTTAGTAGTTAAGTTCAATTTAAATGTAATTGTTTACTTTTTATTCTTTCTTAGTAGTTAAGTTTAATTTAAATGTAATCGCTTACTTATAATTGTCTTAATTTTAAGTTTAGTCTTAGTGCACGAAAATAAAAATCATTAAATTGGAAAACAAACAAATTTATTAATTAAAATAAACAACACTAAATTGAAAAATAACATATATCTGCCTCTTCCTTTGTTTCTGCCTCTCCCCCAAGCATCGTGTGTTTCTCCTTTTAAATGCTAAAGGTGTCTTATCTTAGTTGCCCATAGAATCCCGGTTTTGGATTCTTTCAGTGACAAGTGTTTATTATTTTTTCGGACGCCCATGCTGCACCACAAGCCTCGGCCTAAAATCTTCATCTGGAAAATTAGTCCACGTTGGGTCACATCTGGTTTTTTCAATGACCATGTTATGCAGAATGTTGCAAGTCAGCAGAATTTTGTTCACTTCTTGAAGATCAAAAATGTGTTCCGTCCCATCTATGATGGCGAAATTCCTTTTCGATGCGTAGCGCGTTCAACATCCTTTTTGCATCTCATTTGTTGGGTGTTAAATCACTTCTTATACTTCGAAGTCGTCGGGCCAAAACATGTCTGACTATAAGCCTGAACCATAGTTGACCATTCTTGATTGATTTCTTTTACTAGATAATAACCTTAAGCTTAGTCATGATCGTTGATGGTTAAATTACAATGCGACGCTATCAAAACCAACAATGATAAGTAGATGAAGCTTCCAAAATTATAGTTGGTTTTCGATAATGACCTTTATATTGGCCTTCCCACTCAACCGGACACGCATGCCATGTCCAGTACAAGCAGTCAAGACTACCTAGCATTCATGGAAAACCCCTCACAATGTTTTCTGCAGTTATTCTTTGAACATCTTCCTGAGTAGGCATTCTTAAAAAGGTTGGACCAAAATGCTCAAATATTGTTTTGCGAAACAATTTGAGATACCTAAAGGCGATTGTTTTCCTAATACTGATGTAATCATCCGTGGAATCCGCCGGTACCCCATAACATAGCATACAGAGGGCCGCAATGACCTTTTGTTCAGTATGAAATCCTAGTACGTATTGTACATCATATTGATAATTAAATAAAGGTTGTACCTAAGAAAGCTCGACAATAATCATCGGAATAAACATAATCATGATTAAAATAATCTTGTATCATCTTGTCATGGTAAAAATACCGATCTCGCCACGTCCACCTTCTAGTCATAACTTCATGTGGCTCTAACGACTTTGGTATCATCCCTGTTTGCAATTGCAACATAAAATTTCGCCTCCTTCTATCTTGAATTGAGTCTTCATCCATTTGACACAAAATATCCATATACATTTCTTCCCATTCTTTACAGAACATTTCATCCATCTCCATATCTTCCTCAGACGATCCAAAATCAGGATTCATGGTTAAAAATCGAAATCAATTGAAATTAAGCAAAAAATGATCGGATGAAATAAAGATTGTTGTGAATTTATGAGATCCGACCCAAGTTGTATTCATAGGGGTAGAAACTTGCAGTTCCGGTAACCGTTTAAAAGTAGCCGTGAGCGTTCTTAGTTTCCCCGCCAACGTCTTACCACGCCTGTCGGCGTTTCTTTTATAACCGCCAACGACTGAACTTTGTCTGTGCGTTTAATCATCCTTCGCCCACTGCTTTCCCATAGTGTAAAATCACGTTTGCCAATCCACCTGGTTCAACAAATATTTTGTTTTGTTGGTCGCCATAGGAATTTCCCTTCTAATTTGCATTCATTTTAATATTTTGACGTATAAAAGAATATAATAAACTTAGGATGGATATGTTTCCTCTGCGATTTGTTGGAATCTAAGTAGTTTTATTGAGTCCTCTATTTTCATTAATTAAATATAGGAGCCATAATGCTCCAATTTATATTTGTTATAATTTATTTATTTGGATTAATTAAAAAAATCAGCTTGCTCGTATTCTTGTTTTATAGTTGATTTACAATTATGCCTAGTTTTGATTCAGGTGATGCAATTGATGCAAACCTTAAGAATATGCATAAAATGGCCCTTCTAGATACTAAATAGTACCTTACCAACTGTCCGGGTTTTGAGCTACCTCGTGTTAAGTAATCTTTAAGCAACAAACTATCTAACGAGAAACAATTGATCTTTCAGATTGCTCCATGAACCTCACTACCATCTAGGATGAGAGAAGAGAAAGTAAACCATACAGATGCAATTCATAAAAAAAGAAATAAGAAGTAAAGTATTCACAGATTTAACAAAGTTTAACAATATACGAAAAAGAAAAAAAAAAGAAAAAAAGTCGTCCAAATGGACGAGCCAATTCAGCAATATGATTTTGCAACAACTATGTTCCTTTAATCATATTTACAGATTCAAAGTAATCGCTAAATCATGACAGTTAGACCTCTTTATTCACTATACAATCAACTGATAATTACATATCTTCATCGATTAATCCATAGACTCACCACAACGTGACTAAACACAAGAATTCTCAAAAATGCCTATAAATCCAAAGTAGTGTCTTCCCCCATACAAAATAATGTTTGTCATTTTATGTACCACAACGAGATGATTTTCTCTTTACGCATCGATATAAATTATTATGGACGCCTTCTGCTCAACACTAATAATTTACTCCAGTACGACCAAAATGATCTTCTTCTTTAACAAAATCTCTTACTGATGTAGTTAAAAAAGAAAAATACCCAAGTAAAATAAAGTAAAATTTAAATTGATGTAGTTATTGTAGTTGTAAGAAAGAATTCTATTCTCGAACTTTTTAAAAATTTGGTTTAAGATTAATGAATGAAAATACTAAAGAAAAACTAATTAAATTCGCTTTTTGTTTCCGAAGAAAAGATCTATTGCAACTAAAATTGTTTCTTTCGTTGTTGATGGAACGATTGTTTCTGCAGATGATCTGGCGGGAGATGTTCTCTGTGTTCTTCCTCTTGCAGCAGCATAAGAACAATCCTGCAAATGTTGATTTCTCTCTTCATAGCTCTCTATTCTATCACAAACTCTCAATCTGGCTTCTATCTTTCCCCAGCAACCTTTATATATACTCCATGGGTCTTTTGAATCTCTGTAATAACTGCATAAAATATTCGGTCCACGAGTTATAACCCACTATCCATCCACAAAAAACCCATCAAAATAAAGTAACATAAAAAACCCAACAAAACAAAAGTAACTCGCGGTTGATGAAACCAAAATTTGGTTTCATCATAAAATTTGCTGAAACCCCAAAGAATTTGATGAAACCAATTTTGAAATTTGGGGTTTTTGTATTAATTTTTAAAAATTTGGGGTTTTTGTATCAATTTTGTTTAAGATGGGGTTTTAATGGATCCCAACATTTGAGTGGGGTTTTTGTACCACAAGTTTGATCACCTTGGGTTTTTATGACTACTTTTGTAAAATATTTTTTTCCTTTCATCAGAGAATATGGGTAGTAATTTCTTTTTATTTCTAAGTTTCATGTATGCTTAGGCTTACCCACTCCCAGCACGTTGAATACCCATCCTTTGATTAATTCAAACGATATCCAACCACTCGGGATGCGCAAAAAAACTCGTGGAAAATTCATAAAAACTAGATATACTCTCATATACTCTGTTATGTGAAATCCAAGTGTACACCAACTTAACAATACTAAAACGGGGAAACTTATTTCTAACCCATTTTGTTATTTTTATTTATCGCAAACCCATCAATAGGATTGCATATATAGAGAACCCATAATTAATCATCTTAGGAGTTTGATTACATATGTAGGGGTGAAATATCGTGCATCAAGTATCTATGCCAAGTGATGGAATTATGAAGGAGCGGAGTGAGTTCGTACGTAGCATATCCCAGATGACGGAATTAGTGACGTCATGAGGTCACGGGTAAAGTGTGAGAGATGTTCGAAGATTAAGAGTGCGTGCGAGAACGTCCAATATAAGCGTCCGAGGAAATCGCACGTAAGATTCAAAAATAGGGGCTTCATTAGCTGTCATCCACTATGTAAATTCCTATATATATGACCAACCACCCTTGTGTGAGGGGAGAGATCTCTTTGGTAGAGGGAGAGAGAATTTAAGGAGAGATCTCTTCGTACCACTTCATCAGATTCTGACATATCAGACGTTTCCGGCTGCTCCTGACACAAATAAACATCAGCTTTTTTGCAATAAACGGCACTGACGTTAAGATCCCAATTTAAATAAAGCCGATTGACAAAACTCACGTTCTCATCAGTGGGATTTTCCGCCGTTTCATTATCATCATTCGACACTGAGAAAAATTAACCAAACACTAATTATCAGAAGTAATTTCATTAACATACAGAGATCGGGAAGCAGAAACCATACCGTCAGGCGCATCAACGGAAACTAGACGTAAGTCACGGAACATTAGGAATTCCCAGCCTGGAAGACCCAATTGGATTATACGTTTCTTTCAGTGAATCAAATCAAACCAATTTCTCCTAATTTCTGAATGGAATCACATGTACAAAAAAAAATCTTGGTTGCCCAGTTTGTGAGTTCTGTGTAACTTTTTCTGTTTTCACTTTTCTCCATGACTAATCATGATAATTCTTCCTTCCCAAAAGTTAAAGTGTGCGACAAGTCCAATTAATAACTCATTTAATTTAATACACTATGAAAATGGTCCTAACAAGTCAATTACGTGTATAGGGGGTCCAAAAGAAGATCGAACGCGCTAATAATTCCTCAACTTTTCTTGTGGTAAAGCTGTGGAAATTTACTAGAGTTAGAATTTTCCAACTATCAATTTCATCAAGAAAGATCATTTCCTATGGAATGAACAAATCAAAGATTTAGGGCAGTTTCTATGGAAAGATGTGTTCACTTTGCTCCCACTATGGACTCAACAAACTTGAAAAACGAATGGGCCAAACAATATAATAGAAGGTTGTTTCGTGCAGCAGTAGATGAACCGCGCGGCGGAACAAGAAACGCCAGCGGGTGATTCAAAACCTGGCGGTTTTACTACAAAAACCAACGGCTGTAATAAATCTTCCAGCGTATGATCTAAAACTGCCAAAGGCTACTTTCCAGTCTAGTTATCCAACTTGTCTTAGTGCTTTCCCTATAAATTCAGCTCAAATTCAAACTTAAAACTTACACCTTGTTTATCTCTACCTCGAAATATCACAATTTCATACCATCTAAATACTCACTTTTCTTTCATCTAAAGCACAACTACTCGTATCAACTCAATCTATCAGAATAAAAAAATCTATAATTTCTATTTCTAACAAATATGGTATCTTCATCGCAATAAACACAACGACAGACACAACAATCACAACAGAGAAATATAAATTGTGGTATCAAGTATTTGATTGATGAAGAAGAATCAATTTGCATGAATTATGTATTACTTACATCAGATCAAGTCAATGGTTGTTATCAAGAAAAGAATACTTTTTATGGAAAGATTATTATTATTATTATTATTTTTAAACCGGTAACATCCATGGTCGTGATGCAGACGGGTTGTCTCGTCGTTTTCACGCAATTTCAGCAGCCGTTAGTAAATACATATCTTTGATCATGCAAATGTGGCGTGAAGGTGAACCGTATGTGGGACGAAGATGTCGGGAAGAGTGACAAAGATCCCACAAAACTGGTTTCCAACATGAAACTTGTTTCACCACTCTGAGGGTGCTTAAAAGTTTAATCCATACTTGTTGGAAGGTAATCAAGTGCATGTCGATCATCACATGGTCCAATCTCACAGGATTTTCAAAACGGCGAGCACTACTTCCTCACACGATGAAGGATCTGGATCTCCATATACCGGCTCTCCAAGTAGTCAAGAAAAACACAACTTCAATCTAGACGTTAACACCGACGTCAAGAGAAGAACATGAGTGTGTCATAAAGATGGAAAAGCAGCGAGAAACGCAGCCCAACGAACATTATTAGAAAGAGGTTCAAACGAGTTCAACTATATTGAACACAAGGAATTCAAGACGAAGTTAGAAGCATATAGAACTAGGGACCGTGGCATTGCTATAAAGTAACTTCGAAAAAATCTTCTTTCGCGAGAACAACACTACAGGGATGTTAAGATAAACAAGTTATTCTCCTTGGAAACTTCAAAAATGAATGCACAAAAACTTGTTATATGGACTAAGCAAATGGATATGGTGGAACAACAAGTCCCTTAACAAACTGGCTAGTATGGGAATGAGGAAGAAGACGAAAATGAATACCTTGTTGATAGATGATTTTAATTCTTGTTTAGTAGTTAAGTTCAATTTAAATGTAATCGTTTACTTTTTATTCTTTCTTAGTAGTTAAGTTTAATTTAAATGTAATCGCTTACTTATAATTGTCTTAATTTTAAGTTTAGTCTTAGTGCACGAAAATAAAAATCATTAAATTGGAAAACAAACAACTTTATTAATTAAAATAAACAACACTAAATTGAAAAATAACATATATCTGCCTCTTCCTTTGTTTATGCCTCTCCCCCAAGCATCGTGTGTTTCTCCTTTTAAATGCTAAAGGTGTCTTATCTTAGTTGCCCATAGAATCCCGGTTTTGGATTCTTTCAGTGACAAGTGTTTATTATTTTTTCGGACGCCCATGCTGCACCACAAGCCTCGGCCTAAAATCTTCATCTGGAAAATTAGTCCACGTTGGGTCACATCTGGTTTTTTCAATGACCATGTTATGCAGAATGATGCAAGTCAGCAGAATTTTGTTCACTTCTTGAAGATCAAAAATGTGTTCCATCCCATCTATGATGGCGAAATTCCTTTTCAGTACGCCAAAAGCGCGTTCAACATCCTTTTTGCATCTCATTTGTTGGGTGTTAAATCACTTCTTATACTTCGAAGTCGTCGGGCCAAAACATGTCTGACTATAAGCCTGAACCATAATTGACCATTCTTGATTGATTTCTTTTACTAGATAATAACCTTAAGCTTAGTCATGATCGTTGATGGTTAAATTACAATGCGACGCTATCAAAACCAACAATGATAAGTAGATGAAGCTTCCAAAGTTATAGTTGGTTTTCGATAATGACCTTTATATTGGCCTTCCCACTCAACCGGACACGCATGCCATGTCCAGTACAAGCAGTCAAGACTACCTAGCATTCATGGAAAACCCCTCACAATGTTTTCTGCAGTTATTCTTTGAACATCTTCCTGAGTAGGCATTCTTAAAAAGGTTGGACCAAAATGCTCAAATATTGTTTCGCAAAACAATTTGAGATACCTAAAGGCGATTGTTTTCCTAATACTGATGTAATCATCCGTGGAATCCGCCGGTACCCCATAACATAGCATACAGAGGGCCGCAATGACCTTTTGTTCAGTATGAAATCCTAGTACGTATTGTACATCATATTGATAATTAAATAAAGGTTGTACCTAAGAAAGCTCGACAATAATCATCGGAATAAACATAATCATGATTAAAATAATCTTGTATCATCTTGTCATGGTAAAAATACCGATCTCATACGTCCACCTTCTAGTCATAACTTCATGTGGCTCTAACGACTTTGGTATCATCCCTGTTTGCAATTGCAACATAAAATTTCGCCTCCTTCTATCTTGAATTGAGTCTTCATCCATTTGACACAAAATATCCATATACATTTCTTCCCATTCTTTCTGAGAACATTTCATCCATCTCCATATCTTCCTCAGACGATCCAAAATCAGGATTCATGGTTAAAAATCGAAATCAATTGAAATTAAGCAAAGATTGATCGGATGAAATAAATATTGTTGTGAATTTATGAGATCCGACCCGAGTTGTATTCATAGGGGTAGAAACTTGCAGTTCCGGTAACCGTTTAAAAGTAGCCGTGAGCGTTCTTAGTTTCCCCGCCAACGTCTTACCACGCCTGTCGGCGTTTCTTTTATAACCGCCAACGACTGAACTTTGTCTGTGCGTTTAATCATCCTTCGCCTTTGCTTTCCCATAGTGTAAAATCACGTTTGCCAATCCACCTGGTTCAACAAATATTTTGTTTTGTTGGTCGCCATAGGAATTTCCCTTCTAATTTGAATTCATTTTAATATTTTGACGTATAAAAGAATATAATAAACTTAGGATGGATATGTTTCCACTGCGATTTGTTGGAATCTAAGTAGTTTTATTGAGTCCTCTATTTTCATTAATTAAATATAGGAGCCATAATGCTCCAATTTATATTTGTTATAATTTATTTATTTGGATTAATTAAAAAAATCAGCTTGCTCGTATTCTTGTTTTATAGTTGATTTACAATTATGCCTAGTTTTGATTCAGGTGATGCAATTGATGCAAACCTTAAGAATATGCATAAAATGGCCCTTCTAGATACTAAATAGTACCTTACCAACTGTCCGGGTTTTGAGCTACCTACGTGTTAAGTAATCTTTAAGCAACAAACTATCTAACGAGAAACAATTGATCTTTCAGATTGCTCCATGAACCTCACTACCATCTAGGATGAGAGAAGAGAAAGTAAACCATACATATGCAAGTCATAAAAAAAAGAAATAAGAAGTAAAGTATTCACAGATTTAACAAAGTTTAACAATATACGAAAAAGAAAAAAAAAAAGAAAAAAAGTCGTCCAAATGGACGAGCCAATTCAGCAATATGATTTTGCAACAACTATGTTCCTTTAATCATATTTACAGATTCAAAGTAATCGCTAAATCATGACAGTTAGACCTATTTATTCACTATACAATCAACTGATAATTACATATCTTCATCGATTAATCCATAGACTCACCACAACGTGACTAAACACAAGAATTCTCAAAAATGCCTATAAATCCAAAGTAGTGTCTTCCCCCATACAAAATAATGTTTGTCATTTTATGTACCACAACGAGATGATTTTCTCTTTACGCATCGATATAAATTATTATGGATGCCTTCTGCTCAACACTAATAATTTACTCCAGTACGACCAAAATGATCTTCTTCTTTAACAAAATCTCTTACTGATGTAGTTAAAAAAGAAAAATACCCAAGTAAAATAAAGTAAAATTTAAATTGATGTAGTTATTGTAGTGGTAAGAAAGAATTCTATTCTCGAACTTTTTAAAAATTTGGTTTAAGATTAATGAATGAAAATACTAAAGAAAAACTAATTAAATTCGCTTTTTGTTTCCGAAGAAAAGATCTATTGCAACTAAAATTGTTTCTTTCGTTGTTGATGGAATGATTGTTTCTGCAGATGATCTGGCGGGAGATGTTTTCTGTGTTCTTCCTCTTGCAGCAGCATAAGAACAATCCTGCAAATGTTGATTTCTCTCTTCATAGCTCTCTATTCTATCACAAACTCTCAATCTGGCTTCTATCTTTCCCCAGCAACCTTTATATATACTCCATGGGTCTTTTGAATCTCTGTAATAGCTGCATAAAATATTCGGTTCGCGAGTTATAACCCACTATCCATCCACAAAAAACCCATCAAAATAAAGTAACACAAAAAACCCAACAAAACAAAAGTAACTCGCGGTTGATGAAACCAAAATTTGGTTTCATCATAAAATTTGCTGAAACCAATTTTGAAATTTGGGGTTTTTGTATTAATTTTTAAAAATTTGGGGTTTTTGTATCAATTTTGTTTAAGATGGAGTTTTAATGGATCCCAACATTTGAGTGGAGTTTTTGTACCACAAGTTTGATCACCTTGGGTTTTTATGACTACTTTTGTAAAATATTTTTTTCCTTTCATCAGAGAATATGGGTAGTAATTTCTTTTTATTTCTAAGTTTCATGTATGCTTAGGCTTACCCACTCCCAGCACGTTGAATACCCATCCTTTGATTAATTCAAACGATATCCAACCACTCGGGATGCGCAGAAAACTCGTGGAAAATTCATAAAAACTAGATATACTCTCATATACTCTGTTATGTGAAATCCAAGTGTACACCAACTTAACAATACTAAAACGGGGAAACTTATTTCTAACCCATTTTGTTATTTTTATTTATCGCAAACCCATCAATAAGATTGCATATATAGAGAACCATAATTAATCATCTTAGGAGTTTGATTACATATGTAGGGGTGAAATATCGTGCATCAAGTATCTATGCCAAGTGATGGAATTATGAAGGAGCGGAGTGAGTTCGTACGTAGCATATCCCAGATGACGGAATTAGTGACGTCATGAGGTCACGGGTAAAGTGTGAAAGATGTTCGAAGATTAAGAGTGCGTGCGAGAACGTCCAATATAAGCGTCCGAGGAAATCGCACGTAAGATTCAAAAATAGGGGCTTCATTAGCTGTCATCCACTATGTAAATTCCTATATATATGACCAACCACCCTTGTGTGAGGGGAGAGATCTCTTTGGTAGAGAGAGAGAGAATTTAAGGAGAGATCTCTTTGGTAAACGCGTCAACACCGGAGGGATCGAACTCAGTGGCCGAATTGAGCAGCTGTCGTATCCAATTTGGCATTTCGTTCGACGACGAGGAAAGGAGTTCTGCTTCTGTCGTATCCATGTCGTTTCCCTCAGTCCCCAACTCATATTCCACCACTTCATCAGATTCTGACATATCAGACGTTTCCGGCTGCTCCTGACACAAATAAACATCAGCTTTTTGCAATAAACGGCACTGACGTTAAGATCCCAATTTAAATAAAGCCGATTGACAAAACTCACGTTCTCATCAGTGGGATTTTCCGCCGTTTCATTATCATCATTCGACACTGAGAAAAATTAACCAAACACTAATTATCAGAAGTAATTTCATTAACATACAGAGATCGGGAAGCAGAAAACATACCGTCAGGCGCATCAACGGAAACTAGACGTAAGTCACGGAACATTAGGAATTCCCAGCCTGGAAGACCCAATTGGATTATACGTTTCTTTCAGTGAATCAAATCAAACCAATTTCTCCTAATTTCTGAATGGAATCACATGTACAAAAAAAAATCTTGGTTGCCCAGTTTGTGAGTTCTGTATAACTTTTTTTTTTTCACTTTTCTCCATGACTAATCATGATAATTCTTCCTTCCCAAAAGTTGAAGTGTGCGACAAGTCCAACTAATAAACTCATTTAATTTAATACACTATGAAAATGGTCCTAACAAGTCAATTACGTGTATAGGGGGTCCAAAAGAAGATCGAACGCGCTAATAATTCCTCAACTTTTCTTGTGGTAAAGCTGTGGAAATTTACTAGAGTTAGAATTTTCCAACTATCAATTTCATCAAGAAATGATGGTTTAAGGACTCCAGTAAAAGATCATTTCCTATGGAATGAACAAATCAAAGAT
Source organism: Papaver bracteatum (assembly GCA_023529315.1). Taxonomy (NCBI): domain Eukaryota; kingdom Viridiplantae; phylum Streptophyta; class Magnoliopsida; order Ranunculales; family Papaveraceae; genus Papaver; species Papaver bracteatum. The sequence goes on along the minus strand of JAJJWX010003747.1, from coordinate 894,271 downwards.
TTATGGCAGTTTCTATGGAAAGATGTGTTCACTTTGCTCCCACTATGGACTCAACAAACTTGAAAAACGAATGGGCCAAACAATATAATAGAAGGTTGTTTCGTGCAGCAGTAGATGAACCGCGCGGCGGAACAAGAAATGCCAGCGGGTGATTCAAAACCTGGCGGTTTTACTACAAAAACCAACGGCTGTAATAAATCCTCCAGCGTATGATCTAAAACTGCCAAAGGCTACTTTCCAGTCTAGTTATCCAACTTGTCTTAGTGCTTTCCCTATAAATTCAGCTCAAATTCAAACTTAAAACTTACACCTTGTTTATCTCTACCTCGAAATATCACAATTTCATACCATCTCAATACTCACTTTTCTTTCATCTCAAGCACAACTACTCTTATCAACTCAATCTATCAGAAGAAAAAACTCTATAATTTCTATTTCTAACAAATATGGTATCTTCATCGCAATAAACACAACGACAGACACAACAATCACAACAGAGAAATAGAAATTGTGGTACCAAGTATTTGATGGATGAAGAAGAATCAATTTGCATGAATTATGTATTACTTACATCAGATCAAGTCAATGGTTGTTATCAAGAAAAGAATACTTTTTATGGAAAGATTTTTTTTTTTTTTTTAAACCGGTAACATCCATGGTCGTGATGCCGACGGGTTGTCTCGTCGTTTTCACGCAATTTCAGTAGCCGTTAGTAAATACATATCTTTGATCATGCAAATGTGGCGTGAAGGTGAACCGGATGTGGAACGAAGATGTCGGGAAGAGTGACAAAGATCCCACAAAACTGGTTTCCAACATGAAACTTGTTTCACTACTCTGAGGGTGCTTAAAAAGTTTAATCCATACTTGTTGGAAAATAATCAAGTGCATGTCAGATCATCACATGGTCCAATCTCACAGGATTTTCAGAACGGCGAGCCTGCTTCCTCACCTGATAAAGGATCTGGATCTCCATATACCGGGTCTCCAAGTAGTCAAGAAAAACACAACTTCAATCTAGACGTTAACACCGACGTCAAGAGAAGAACATGAGTGTTTCATAAAGATGGAAAAACAGCGAGAAACGCAGCCCAACGAACATTATTAGAAATAGGTTCAAACGAGTTCAACTATATTGAACACAAGGAATTCAAGACGAAGTTAGAAGCATATAGAACTAGGGACCGTGGCATTGTTATAAAGTAACTTCGAAAAAATCTTCTTTCGCGAGAACAACACTACAGGGATGTTAAGATAAACAAGTTATTCTCCTTTGAAACTTAAAAAATGAATGCACAACAACTTGTTATATGGACTAAGCAAATGGATATGGTGGAACAACAAGTCCCTTAACAAACTGGCCAGTATGGTAACAACTTGTTGATAATTGATTTTAATTCTTGTTTAGTAGTTAAGTTCAATTTAAATGTAATCGTTTACTTTTTATTCTTTCTTAGTAGTTAAGTTTAATTTAAATATAATCGCTTACTTATAATTGTCTTAATTTTAATTTTAAGTTTAGTCTTAGTGCACGAAAATAAAAATCATTAAATTGGAAAAAAAACAACTTTGTTAATTAAAATAAACAACACTAAATTGAAAAATAACATATATCTGCCTCTTCCTTTGTTTCTGCCTCTCCCCCAGGCATCATGTGTTTCTCCTTTTAAATGCTAAAGGTGTTTTGTTAGAGATCTTATCTTAGTTGCCCATAGAATCCCGGTTTTGGATTCTTTCAGTGACAAGTGTTTATTATTTATCCGGACGCCCATGCTGCACCACAAGCCTCGGCCTAAAATCTTCATTTGGAAAATTAGTCCAGGTTGGGTCACATCTGGTTTTTTCAATGACCATGTTATGCAGAATGATGCAAGTCAGCAGAATTTTGTTCACTTCTTGAAGATCAAAAATGTGATCCATCCCATCTATGATGGCGAAATTCCTTTTCAGTACGCCAAAAGCGCGTTCAACATCCTATATGCATCTCATTTGTTGGGTGTTAAATCACTTATTATACTTCGAAGTCGTCGGGCCAAAACATGTCTGACTATAAGCCTGAACCATAGTTGACCATTCTTGATTGATTTCTTTTACTAGATAATAACCTTAAGCTTAGGCATGATCGTTGATGGTTAAATTACAGTGCGACGCTATCAAAACCAACAATGATAAGTTGATGAAGCTTCCAAAATTATAGTTGGTTTTGGATAATGACCTTTATATTGGCCTTCCCACTCAACCGGACACGCATGCCATGTCCAGTGCAAGCATTCAAGACTACCTAGCATTCATAGAAAACCCCTCACGATGTTTTCTGCAGTTATTCTTTGAACATCTTCCTGAGTAGGCATTATTAAAAAGGTTGGACCAAAATGCTCGAATATGGTTTCGCAAAACAATTTGAGATACCTAAAGGCGATTGTTTTCCTAATACTGACGTAATCATCCGTGGAATCCGCCGGTACCCCATAACATAGCATACAGAGGGCCGCAATGACCTTTTGTTCAGTATGAAATCCTAGTGCGTATTGTACATCATACTGATAATTAAATAAAGGTTGTACCTAAGAAAGATCGACAATAATCATCGGAATAAACACAATCATGATTAAAATAATCTTGTATCATCTTGTCATGGTAAAAATATCGATCTCGCCACGTCCACCTTCTAGTCATAACTTCATGTGGCTCTAATGACTTTGGTATCATCCCTGTTTGCAATTGCAACATAAAATTTCGCCTCCTTCTATCTTGAATTGTGTCTTCATCCATTTGACGCAAAATATCCATATACATTTCTTCCCATTCTTCACAAAATATTTCATCCATCTCCATATCTTCCTCAGACGATCCAAAATCAGGATTCATGTTTAAAATCGAAATCAATTGAAATTAAGCAAAGATTGATCGGATGAAATAAAGATTGTTGTGAATTTATGAGATCCGACCCGAGTTTTATTCATATGGGTAGAAACTTGCAGTTCCGGTAACCGTTTAAAAGTAGTCGTTAGTGTTCTTAATTTCCCCGCCAACGTCTTACCACGCGTGTCAGCGTTTCTTCTATAACCGCCAGCGACTGAACTTTGTCTGTGCGTTTAATCATCCTTCGCCCACTGCTTTCCCATAGTGTAAAATCATGTTTGCCAATCCACCTGGTTCAACAAATATTTTGTTTTGTTGGTCGCCATAGGAATTTCCCTTCTAATTTGCATTCATTTTAATATTTTGACGTATAAAAGAATATAATAAACTTAGGATGGATATGTTTCCACTGCGATTTGTTGGAATCAAAGTAGTTTTATTGAGTCCTCCATTTTCATTAATTAAATATAGGAGCCATAATGCTCCAATTTATATTTGTTATAATTTATTTATTTGGATTAATTAAAAAAATCAGCTTGCTCGTAGTCTTGTTTTATAGTTGATTTACAATGATGCCTAGTTTTGATTCAGGTGATGCAATTGATGCAAACCTTAAGAATATGCATAAAATGGCCCTTCTAGATACTAAATAGTACCTTACCAACTGTCCGGGTTTAGAGATACCTACGTGTTAAGTAATCTTTAAGCAATAAACTATCTAACGAGAAACAATTGATCTTTCAGATTGCTCCATGAACCTCACTACCATCTAGTATGAGAGAATAGAAAGTGAACCATACAGATGTTGGTCATAAACAAAAGCAATAAGAAGTAAAGTATTGACGGATTTAACAAAGTTTAACAATATACGAAAAAAAAAAAAAAAAAAGGTCGTCCAAATGGAAGAGCCAATTCAGCAATATGATTTTGCAACAACTATGTTCCTTTAATCATATTTACAGATTCAAAGTAATCGCTAAATCATGACAGTTAGACCTCTTTATTCACTATACAATCAACTGATAATTACATATCTTCATTGACTAATCCATCGACTCACCACAACGTGACTAAACACAAGAATTCTCAAAAATTCCTATAGATCCAAAGTACTGTCTTCCCCCATACAAAATAATGTTTGTCATTTTATGTACCACAACGAGATGATTTTCTCTTTACACATCGATATAAATTATTCTGGACGCCATCTGCTCAACACCAATAATTTACTCCAGTACGACCAAAATGATCTTCTTCTTTAACAAAATCTCTTACTGATGTAGTTAAACAAAAAAAATACCCAAGTAAAATAAAGTAAAATTTAAACTGATGTAGTTATTGTAGTGGTAAGAAAGAATTCTATTCTCGAACTTTTTAAAAATTTGGTTTAAGATTAATGAACGAAAATACTAAAGAAAAACTAATTAAATTCGGTTTTTGTTTCCGAACAAAAAATCTATTGCAACTAAAATTGTTTCTTTCGTTGTTGATGGAACGATTGTTTCTGCAGATGATCTGGAAGGAGATGTTCTCTGTGTTCTTCCTCTTGCAGCAGCAGAAGAACAATCCTGCAAATGTTGATTTCTCTCTTCATAGCTCTCTATTCTATCACAAACTCTCAATTTGGCTTCTATCTTTCCCCAGCAACCTTTATATATACTCCATGGGTCTTTTGAATCTCTGTAATAACTGCATAAAATATTCGGTCCGCGAGTTATAAACCCAAAGGTGTCACTATGCATCCACAAAAAACCCATCAAAATAAAGTAACACAAAAAACCCAACAAAACAAAAGTAACTAGCGGTTGATGAAACCAAATTTTGGTTTCATCCTAAAATTTGATGAAACCAACTTTGAAATTTGGGGTTTTTGTATCAATTTTTACAATTTTGGGGTTTTTGTATCAATTTTGTTTAAGATGGAGTTTTAATGGATCCCAACATTTGAGTGGGGTTTTTGTACCACAAGTTTGATCACCTTGAGTTTTTATGACTACTTTTGTAAAATATTTTTTTCCTTTCATCAGAGAATATGGGTAGTAATTTCTTTTTATTTATAAGTTTCATGTATGCTTAGGCTTACCCATTCCAAGCACGTTGAATACCCATCCTTTGATTAATTCAAACGATATCCAACCACTCGGGATGCGCAGAAAACTCGTGGAAAATTCATAAAAACTAGATATACTCTCATATACTCTGTTATGTGAAATCTAAGTGTACACCAACTTAACAATACTAAAATGGGGAAACTTATTTTTAACCCATTTTGTTATTTTTATTTATCGCAAACCCATCAATAAGATTGCATATATAGAGAACCCATAATTAATCATCTTAGGAGTTTGATTACATATATAGGGGTGAAATATCGCGCATCAAGTATCTATGCCAAGTGATGAAATTATGATGGAGCGAAGTGAGTACGTACGTAGCATATCCCAGATGACGGAATTAGTGACGTCATGAGGTCACGATTAAAGTGTGAAAGATGTTCGAAGATTAAGAGTGCGTGCGAGAATGTCCAATATAAGCGTCCGAGGAAATCGCACGTAAGATCCAAAAATAGGGGCTTCATTAGCTGTCATCCACTATGTAAATTCCTATATATAGGACCAACCACCCTTGTGTGAGGGGAGAGATCTTTTTGGTAGAGAGAGAGATAGAATTTAAGGAGAGAGAAAAGTTATTTGTTTCCCAAGTTAGGGTTCTATCTTATTATTTGTATTGATTTCTAAACTTAATAAAAATCCTTTAAAGTGTTTTTCATCATGGTTTGAGAGTTAGATTTACATATTATCAAAGGGGTGTTGTTGTTGGGAAAAGAATCTAAACACAAATTTGATACTGGAAAAACTAGATGACTTGGAAGAACATACAAAAATAACTTTACAACACATGGAAAATTATCATAAAATACTGGCGAGAGAATATAACAAGCGTGACAAACCAAAAGAATTTCAACCAGGAGAACTATTGTTAAGAGAAAAACCATCTTATCAAAAGGGAGGAGATGGAAAAATGGAGAACGAGTGGGATGAACCGTATATAATAAAGCGAATTGTGGGGAATTGAGCTGTTTATGGGTAAAAACCGTTTTTGTCGATTTTGGTAAATTCCGTAGATGGATGAGAAGACTGGTTTAAAACCCTAAACAAATGTGCTGCACGTGAGCACTTTTTAGATTCGAAAGATCAATCTATACAATTTTGTCCAAAACCAAGAAATGGCCGTTCAAGACTTGCTTCGGTCACAAAGTGAAGGAGAAGGGTTAATTTGGGGAGGTAAGCGAAGAAAGTGTTGAGACCATAATAGTTCTGGAAGAGTAGTGTCTCGAATTGTATCAGAAAGTGAAAGCTTCGGAAGCTTGCAAGAGATGAAAGATTTTTGGAGAGCTTCCAAAGTTTCCTTTTCTGAGAGTGTTGTGTTTTCTCCTGACCGAGGCTTGTTGTATGGTGGAAATAGGTAAGACCTATTTATACAAGTCGAGATTGAAACGTACCCTAGTCTTATTAAGGAAGAGAGTAAAGGGTGAAATAATAGGAGGAGGTGGTAACAACATGCTGTTTATGGTTGAAAACATTTTCACCATTATTTTCTCATTTATTTGACCGCTTTATTCAAATTCACGCTTTCTTAATGTGAGCGTAGTGTTTGTTGCACGCTGTGACCGGCAAACCAAGACCCTGGAAAGCATCCCCCATTTTGTGTTGATGTATCGAGTGTTGGTTGCACCTCAAGTGCAAGTGCCAATGCCAGGCAGCAAGTGGCGTGTGTGTCATGTGCTAATCGCATGTGCGGAATGCCTTGGTTGCAGGTTGCACCTTGAGTATAAGTGGCAATGCCAGGATGCAAGTGGCACGTGTGGCATGTGCCAATCGCATGTGCGGAATGCCATGGTTGCAGGTTGCACCTTGAGTGCAAGTGGCGATGCCAGGATGCAAGTGGTGCGCGTGGCATGTGCGGAATGCCTTGGTTGCAGGTTTCACCTTGAGTGCAATCTAGGCTGTAAGCGATCATGTTGGCATGTGCCAATGGCACGCACAACCAAGTTGTCCCTAGGTTGCGAGGTTTGCAAGCTAGTCTACCAGCGAGCATGTTGGCATCTGCCAGTGGCATGCATGTCCAATTTTCCCTAGGTTGCACGGTTTGAAAGCATAGGCTACCAGCGAGCATGTTGGCATGTGCCAATGGCATGCCTGGCCAATTTTCCCTAGGTTGCATGATTTGCCAGCATAGGCTACCAGCGAGCATGTTGGCATGTGCCAATGGCATGCGTGGCCAATTTTCCCTAGGTTGCACGGTTTGCCAGCATAGGCTACCAGCGAGCATTTTGGCATGTGCTAATGGCATGCATGGCTAATTAGACCTGGGTTGCACGGCTTGGAAAGTTGGAAGTAGGCGCTACCTTGGCATGGCGCGGCTATCTTGGCTAGGTACGTGACCAAGTTAGGGTTTTGGGCCAAAGGCCATGAGGAGACCTTAGTCGGCCAGGATTTGCTCCTGGAATTGAAGGGGAACTGTTGATTGTTGCAAGCCTTCACTTTGGTAGCCGCAAGTGAAAGTATAGTATGGTGACGTGGCTAGCGCTAAGGCAAGGGTGTTTGTCTTAGCGTGGTGTGACTGGCATAGCTAGGGCTAAGTCAGAGTGTGTTTGGTATGGCGCGGCTAGCTTGGGCTAGGTGTGGCTGGCATGATTTTCCATTGGCACGGAGGTGCGGCTATCATGGTTGGCATTATTTGGAATGATTGGTGTGGATGACATGATTTGCCATTGGCACAAAGGTGCGGCTAGCATGGTTGGCATGCTTTGGCGCCTTTGATGTAGCTGGCAAGATTTTCCATTGGCACAGAGGTGCGGCTAGCATGGTTGGCATGCTTTGGCGCGGTTGGTGTGGCTGGCATTATTTTCCATTGGCACAGAGGTGCGGCTAGCATGGTTGGCATGCTTTGGTGCGGTTAGTGTGGCTGGCATGATTTGCCATTGGCACAGATATGCGGCTAGCATGGTTGGCATGATTTGGCGCATTTGGTGTGGCTATCATGATTTGCCATTGGCTCAAAGGTGCGGCTAGCATGGTTCGCATGCTTTGGCGTGGTTGGTGTGGCTGGCATGACTTGTCATTGGCATAGAGGGGAATTAGTGTTTTGCTCGTTATAACCCTAGTTTGAAAAAATACCCCCCATTAATTACTGACTACATGTATTTAATGTTCTAATAAATTAGTCACCGGTTACATTAGGTTATTCGGGGTTTTACAATTTTACCCTTTATCTAAAAATCACCATCAACATTAAGTCCCTTGCTTTGCTCGGAACATGAGCTTTGTTGCGAGGTAAGCATAAGATGGTGACAAACTATCAATAGTAAATCGTAAATAAAATTGAGGTGGCTTGTCTGACCTTTTTATAGATAGGACTTGGAATCCTTTCCTCTGGAAGTTTTGCACAAATCGGGACGCTGGCACAATTGGGAAGTTGGGCATCCTTGGGAAACTAGAAGTTGGGCGTCTTTGGGGAGTTATCCCGGATTGGGAAGATGGCCAGGATTGGGAAGCTTGCGCGGATTGGGAAACTCTTGCAAGGGAGACGCTCGCGGTTTAGGGTTTGACACGCCGATACCCTAATTAGCGCCCTTCACTAAAGTTGCTGTAGAATCCTTATTTGGAGTCGGATTTTCGATTTCCGCATATGTATTTTCTTAATTGTATGATCGTACTGATTTTCCATGCTTGATCCATCCTAATCCAAAGTAATCTTCGTATTAGGTGCTTAACAACGAAGTTGGGAATCATGGGTCCACTAGTACGAGCAACCTTGGAGTTGTTGACGATGAAACACTTGCGCCTCCAGGTTATGAAGTATTGATTGCCAATGCAGTTGAACAGGAGGAAATCCCAATTGAGCCCGGATGGTGGAACACGAATCGAGAATAGTAGAAATTGTTTGCAGAAGGTTTCCCCCATGCGCAACTTACTCTCATTACATCTCCTTGAATTCCCCGTCCACATGATTCGACATGATCATATCGTACTCTTCTGGATGTGACTGTGGGATGCTCAGAAATTACTTAATGAAATATTTAGATAGTGCAGGCTTGGGACCCTCCACGACCCTATAAAGTGTTGAAAGCATCTTCTAGACAGAGAGATGATGATATTATTGCAATGTACCCTTGAAGAGTAGATGACCTTGTTGTGAGTGCGGATTTTTGGTTGAATGTGTCTTCTGAGCTTTGAAAGTGAAGTCATTCCCTGTATATCCTCAGTCCTCAAGCATGGTTTACAAGTTTCCATATTTGTAGTAATTACTGCCGTGGTAAGGCTCTGGTTGGTATTAAAAGTGAGCGACAACAGTTCTTGGTAAGATATGTAATTAGAAGAGACTACATTGTCGTGATAACAAAGTAAATTGGCTGGAATTGTATGGGCTCCCGTGGAAGTAAAAATATTGGTTGGATGTGACTATGATCCTTGACATGAAGAAGCGGCGTTGAAGTAGCTTCGGCTCTTGGGGAGGATGTTGAAACTTAGAAAGTTAAATGTTAAAGTTTTAGCTTCGGACCCTGGAGCAGCTTATGGAGAGAATGATGAAGCGGAGCGGTTGTGTTAATCAGTGTGTTGTCAAATCGGGCATCCTTCAAGCGGACAGTGGTTAGGAATCCTTGGTTCCTTCTATCAACCGTGCTTTAGTTTGGGAGAGGCTTCTCTGGTTGGAAACATATGCTTCCCTAATGAAGTGCGGTTGAGGGATGCAAATATCTCTTGACGTTGTGCCTTGGAGAAACATTGAATCTAACATAAATGTTTCATCATGGACCGCACATTTTTGTGGGCGAATTCCACAGAAATCATGCATCCCTTGATAGGAAGATAGTCTTCGTGAACCCAGGGGGTTTGATGATTTGCTTCGATTTTAGAGAAGTTGTCCCTGATCTTTACATGTGGTGAAATTGTATTGCCGCTTCCCTACGGGGCGTTCAAGTGCAACGGTAGAAGGATGCAGGCTGCCAGTGTTGGGAAGATGTAAACTGGAAGTGCAAGTGTGACGCTAGCTGCATGTCAGTGCTGGAAAATATGCAAGCTGGAAGTGCAAGTGTGACGCAAGTTGTCAGTGCTGGAAAAAATGCAAGCTGCTAGCGCTGGAAATGATGCAGGCTATCGGCGCAGGGTGTGGTATTGTGGCATGTCATGTGCGTGCTACATGTGTGCCTGACATGTGCATCTGGCATGTGCATCCGGTAAGCGCGTCTAGAAAGTGCGTGTGGTGTTGTTTTGGACGCGGAATGTTGGCGCTGGAACTTTGGATATCAAGCTGTAATGATAACGCAGGAGGCTTCTTTCTGTGGGACGGTGGAATCGATACCTGGAAGCCGTGTAGGGTGGATCATGGAATGCCGGTGTTAGCGGTAGCATTGTAGCAACAAAGTGGGCAAGCATATTCTGGCTATGCACTCCATTGTTCCTCCTTCAGTTTGTTCTAATCTTTTTTTTTTTTGGTGCAAACCTTTGCCATAGGTATTCCTTCCATAAATCTGTAGGAATATAGTTCCTCTCTTCGAATATTACTGTAGTAGCGTCAGCTACTGTCATGAATACTAACTGGTAACCCTTATGATACAAAGTCGGTACGCATGGTGATGCATCAAAGAGTTGGAGCTGAAACAGGCGGTCTTCCAAATTAATAATGACGTCTTCTTCGAGAAAAGAAAACCACTGTTGAATGGATTCCTTTGCACTTATGTCTTCTGAAATTCTTCTGTGTTTTTTTTTGAAAGGCAAATGAAATACCTGGCGTATGGTTTTGATTTTCTGGATTTCTGGGTTGATAGGCAAGTGTTACCTATGAGGGTTTTGAGTTATTATTCGGGATGAACCGTTTTTGGATATGGAAGATATGAAAAGATGAATATGTGGTTCCTCTTTTTTTTAGGGATGATGCCACTTTTTGGGTATGATACGAACATCCCAGGGAAGATATGGAATCGTGAACATTGTGTGTTGGTAGATGACATGGGATAGGACATAACATGGCTATTGGTTTTATCATTCCTGTGAAAACGTGAAATGGTAACCATATATATTCTGTCTAGGCAAGATTTACTTGGTTTCCTGGATCTCTTGATGATAAGGTATCCTCGTGTGTAAGTTCTGATTTCGCGGAAACACCACTGTGATTGTGGAAAGTCCTCGGTCGTTTTAAGTAACATGATGATTGGACCGTTTTCTTTCAATTTCTGTGAAGTCCCCAGCCGTTTCATGTAGTTTCACGACTGGTAACCAGGCTGTCTGGTAGTTGAGTTGTAGATCCCCAAATAGATTGCTTGCTTCTGCCGTCCTGATGCCTGGATCGAAGTATGAGATCGATTTCTGAAAGCTGATATGTAACCGAAAGATCAATCCTCCCGCCATGGTCGCCAATTATTTATGGGTAAAAACTGTTTATGCCGATTTTGGTAAATTCCATAGATGGATGATAAAACTGGTATAAAACCCTAAACAAATGTGTTGCACGTGAGCACTTTTTAGATTCGAGAGATCAATCTATATAATTCTGGCCTAAACCAAGAAATGGACATTCTAGACTTGCTTCGGTCACAAAGTGAAGGAGAAGGGTTGATTTGGGGAGGGAAGCGAAGAAAGTGTTGAGACCAGAATAGTTCTGGAAGAGTAGTGTCTCGACTTGTATCAGAAAGTGAAAGCTTCAGAAGATTGCAAGAGATGAAAGCTTTTTGGAGAGCTTGCAAAGTTGCCTTTTCTGAGAGTGTTGTGTTTTTCTCCTAACCGAGACTTGTTGTATGGTGGAAATAGGTAAAACCTATGTATACAAGTCGAGATTAAAACGTACCCTGGTCTTATTAAGGAAGAGAGTAAAGGGTGAAATAATGGAAAGAGATGGTAACCGCATGCTGTTTATGGGTGAAAACGTTTTCACCATTATTTTCTCATTTATTTGACCGCTTTATTCCTATTTACGCTTTCTTAATGCGAGAGTCATGTATGCTACATGATGTGACCGCCAAACCAAGCCCTTGGAAAGCATCCCCTAATTTTTCTTGATATCTCGAGTGTTGGTTGCACGTTGAGTGCAAGTGGCAATGCCAGGATGCAAGTGGCGTGTGTGGCATGTGCGGAATTCCTTGGTTGTAGGTTTCACCTTGAGTGCAAGTGGCAACGCCAGGCTACAATTGGTGCGTGTGGCATGTGCCAATGGCATGTGCGGAACGCCTTGGCTACAGGTTGAACCTTGAGTGCAAGTGGAAATGCCAAGCTGCAAGTGGCGCGTGTCGCATGTGCCAATGGGATGTGCGGAATGCCTTGGTTGCAGGTTTCACCTTGAGTGCAAGTGGAAATTCCAGGATGCAAGTGGTGCGTGTGGCGTGTGAGGAATTCCTTGGTTGCATGTTGCACCTTGAGTGAAAGCTAGACTGCAAGCGATCACGTTGGCATGAGCCAATGGCACGCACGACCAAGTTGGCCCTAGGTTCCGAGGTTTACAAGCTAGGATACCAGTGATCATGTTGGCATGTGCCAATGGCATGCATGGACAATTTGGCCTAGGTTGCACGGTTTGCAAGCATAGGCTACCAACGAGCATGTTGGAATGTGCTAATGGCATGCGTGGCCAATTTTCCCTAGGTTGCACGATTTGCAAGCATAGGTTACCAGCGATCATGGTGGCATGTGCCAATGGCATGCGTGGACAATTTACCCTAGGTTCCACGGTTTGCCATCATAGGCTACCAACGAGCATGTTGGCATGTCCCAATGGCATGCGTGGCCAATTTTCCCTAGGTTGCACGGTTTACCTACATAGGCTACCAGGGAGCATGTTGGCATGTGCCAATGGCATGCGTGTCTAATTAGACCTGGGTTTCACGGATTGGAAAGTTCGAAGTGGGCTCTACCTTGGCATGGCGCGGCTAGATTGTCTAGGTGTGTGACCAAGTTAGGGTTTTGGGACAAAATCCAGGAGAAGACTTTAGTCGGCCAGGATTTTCTCCTAGGATTGAAGGGAAACTGTTGATTGTTGCACGCCTTCACTTTGGTATCCGCAAGGGGAAGGCCAGTATGGTGGCGCGGCTATGGCCAAGGTAAGGGTGTTTGGAATGGCGTGGTGTGACTAGCATAGCTAGGGCCAAGGCAGAGTGCGTTTGGCATGGCGCATCTAGCTTGGGCTAGGAGTGGCTGGCATGATTTACCATTGGCACGGAGGTGCGGCTAGCATAGTTGGCACGCTTTGGCACGGTTGGCATGGATGTCATGATTTGGCATTAGCACAGAGGTGCGGCTAGCATGGTTAGCATGCTTTGGCGCGTTTGGTGTGGCTGACATGATTTTCCATTGGCATAGAGGTGCGGCTAGCATGGTTGGCATGATTTGGAGCAGTTGGTGTGGCTGGCATGATTTTCCATTGGCACAGAGGTGCGGCTAGCATGGTTGGCATGATTTGGCGCATTTGGTGTGGATGGCATGATTTTCCATTGGCACAGAGGTGAGGCTAGCATGATTGGCATGCTTTGGCGCGGTTGGTGTGGCTGGCATGATTTTCCATTGGCACATATAGGAATTAAGGTTTTGCTCGTTGTAACCTAATTTGAAATAATACCCCCCATTAATTATTGACTACATGTATTAAATGTTCTAATAAATGTGTCACTGGTGACATTAGGTTATTCGGGGTTTTATAATTTTACCGTTTGTCTAAAAACCACAATCAACCGGAGCGTACGAACTAATGGACAAAGACGCAAGGAACATGGAGTGAAAACTTGACCACCCATGGAATAGAATGTATCTCATAAAATACTACCCATAGAGCATATAGTGAACTAATGTGTGCAAAAAAATAAATGGAAAACTCACGATGTACAAGCGAAGATGAGAATGAAAAGAAAATTTTGTCTTCATCAAAACAACTGATGCATAAAGGCATACCGGTAGAAGATCAAGGCAATAATAAGACCTCATAAATGAGTCCTCAATAGGAGGCAATAAAATCTTAAACCTCTAATTAGGGAGTCTAGTTAGGCATCCAATTGTGGCGTGCACCCTAGTTCTCACATATGCAAGAGGCAACATACATAAGCCCTATCGCACATCATAATTGGGGAAAACCTAGTAATGCATGCTCGGGCGAAATCCATACCAACCATGGAACCAGAGTCATGGATATAAGGGGGCGAAACAAAAGCCTATCCGGTAGAGACTCCTTAGTCGAAAGGCTAAGGTACTAAGATCTCTATCATGGAGTGTAGAATCTCGATCAAGGCGTTGAGGTACATGGTTGAGCCAAGAGTTCCTGGGGAGTCTGGAGCGTACCTCGCTGCTCTTGGAAAGTCATGGCTATGATACACTCGGTCCTCAAGAAACCCCACTTAGGGCGCGGTCTTATAGCCATAATACACATAAGATGAGGGATAAAGACCGCGAAAACAACTGATTATTGCATCATTGAATGGGAGGATCCCACCCTAACCCGGTAGGGGTGCCCCTCTTTGAAAGGAAAATCTTGGCGAATATATGGACGGCACCCTCCATTAGGGAGATGAATTTTGTCAAAGACGTGAATTTCACAAGACTTTTACTCATGGGAGTAATTACACTTGTCATATTGATGCATATTAATATATCTTGAAGAGGAAATAATACGAAAGATGATAAGGTAGGGTCAATGGGTTAATACACGAAAACGTAAAGACTTCCCATGACTTTATCTCCCGGTCAAAATAATATCCTGAGGCAAAGATAAGTCTTATTAACAAAGAGAGGCTGATTAAGACCTTTACATAAGGAGGCTCAATAAGACCTCTGTAGAAATCAGTCATATGCACGGGTCGAGTTCCGGTCTATTCTTTGTCCACAATTGTTATGGGGCGAGGTCCATGTCCTCATCCGTTCGTGGATGTTTATCACACAGAGTCTGGAAGATATAATTTGTTACTAGTTCGTTAGGAAGAGGGCCAACTCTACAAAGAGGAAAAGAGAGGTAGATTGGAGTCGCCACCTGACTAAGGGGAGTCAGGACCCTTTTAACCAGTTTGAATTATTTCGGGAAAACAAAACAAGTTATGACTTACATGTTTATGGTCTGCTATCAGAGAGTCTGGGTAAGGAGATTCTAGTACGGGATGGGAAGGTGTTAGGCACCCATCAACCGCCCAATCGTAAGATTAGCCTCTACTTCATGATTTAAAGGGGAAAATGTTTATAATTTATTGAGAATAGATTTTCATGCATGAACTATTTATAAAAGAGACATAGTTCGAAGTTGGGTGGAACTTCGACTATGGAGATGTGGTTTCTTTCTTTTGTGGTGGTTTTTCTTTTGTGGTGGTCTAGGTGGAAACCGTAGTTTTTTTTATCCTTCTGTTGTGGTTTGGGTGGAAACCTTGTTTTGTGTGGTTTGGGTGAAAACCTTGTTTTATGGTAGTTTTGGGTGGAAAACCGTGTTTTTGTTGTGGTTTGGGTTTTTGATGGCGTTGTTTCGGTAGTTTGGGTGGAAAAATTGGTTTTTTTTTTGAAGAAATTTGAATGAAATTTCAAAATTAAACAATTAACCTGCAGATTAACTCAATAAAAATAGAATTAATGCCAACCTTATTTTTTTGACAATGGGTTTAATGTGGGAGGGAATTCCGCTTTATACCCACACTTTCATTTATCCCACTTGGAAAATTAATAATAAAACATAATATTTTATGTAACGCAAAGAGTAGTCGCGGTGTTACTACGATATGGAAAACCATTCCGTTCCCGTATGAATACATAATTTACCGAAGAGATAGGTAATTAATATACTTGAAATATGATATTTAAATTTGAAAGGATTCTTACGATGATTACTTGCTTCCGTTAAGTATGCTGAAAGTAGTTAAAGTACTAGCAATTTAATGCTAATCTTTTAAAAACTTAAAGACAATACTTGATTTAATCTTCTTATTTTTTGAGTTTTCTCAAAATGAACTATAAATGTACAAGACAATGATAACTATTGTGTAGGAAGAAAAAATTGATTTCTCTTTGATTAAATGACACAATACATGGAGACTTGGAACATGTGAGAAGAAATATTTTCTATTTGAGAAACAATAATTCTTCTTGGTTTGGGTGGAAACCTAGATTTTTGGATTGTGGTTTGGGTGGAAACCTTGTGTTGTGGTGTGGTTTGGGTGGAAACCTTGTTAAAGTAAAGGAAGAAGTCTGTGTGAAAAAAAAGGCGTGTTGAGAAGATTGTTTTCCACTGCCTTTTATAGCCAGCGAAGGAAATCGATCACCCGAAAAATCCGCCTGATTTGAGTGAAAATCCTGCCTAATTGAGCGTCCTTTTTCTTTCTCTTCTCATTCTTCTTCGATTTTTTTCAATTGTGGGTCCCACATCCTTTTGAATTGTGAATTTTGAATTCACTGTTTGTGACTTGTCACTGTTTGCACTGTTCGTCATTGTTCACACTGTTCGGCACTGTTCACAGCAAATATCTCATTCTTTCTTTTTTTTTCCAAGTTGTCGGTGCCTTCTTTTTTTCTTCTATGCCCGCATAATTTGAAGCTGAATTGTCCCTTGTATTTGGCTTCAAAGCATAAAACTGATATTTTTCATGGAAGGTGCGAAATTGGGGTGTCAACAGTTGCCCCTCTTTGAGAGTAACCGTTTGCGGTTAACGAACAAATCCATGAACACCCTTTCGCACCCAATTTTTCCAAATGGTGGTTTTGATGAGTTGATGAAGAAAGTCCTGACGTTGGCCTGGTTTGTCCCAGTTAGGCTTGTCAGCTCCATTTCTTTGATGTTTTTGAACCTTTGCAGTTGATTCAGTTGGATTTCCCCTTTGTTCGAGCCGATTGAATAGTTGAAAAAGTTGATGAAGAAAATTCTAACATTGCCCCGGTTGAGCTTGTCAGTTGCATTTTCCTGATATTTTTTAACCTTTGTGGCTGATTCAGTTGGATTTCCCTTTGTTCGAGCCGAATGAATAGTTGAAAAAGTTGATGAAGTAAATTCTAACATTGGTCAGGTTTGCCCCGGTTGAGCTTCGTCGATTTCCTAGGAGGCGTCGGGCCTTGCACGCGTGCCTCAACTTGATACGATTGATTTTCCTTTGCGGAATAGACCCCTTTTTGGAAAGGGTCGTCGTTCGATTCCAAGCTTCTTGAAGAAGGAAGTACTTTTCATTTTTTTATAAGACCGGGGGAGAAGATGATTCTTTATCCAGGGGTTTCTTCTTCCATTTGTTTTTATTGTTTTCTCTTTCAAGATGTCATCTGGGCAGCCTTCTGATATTTTCTATGCTCGTCCTCCTTTGCCGTCGGCACGTAAAAAACAAAAGGTTGGGGTTTCACATGACATGGATAATCATGTTTCTGCAAAAATCCGGGAAAACCCTGTAAGTTTCCTTATTGATCGAATTTTTGTCTTTCGCTTTCCATGTTTTCTTTTGTTATTTCTCAGTCATTTCTTTCTTTCACAGAATTACGCTTGGGCGCGTTTTCGTGGAGGGAGCACTGGCATAGTAGAATGGTGACTGGTGTTGAGACGATGCAAAGGCGTACGTGAGCTTATACAACGGATCGGTTGGTACGACTTTATTGAAGCTTTGGAGCTGTTCCATGATGGTGAGAATGCTTTAATCGTGGCAGAGCGATGGTGGGGTGATACTAATTCATTTCACCTGTCACACTGTGAGTTAACCATCACTCCTCTGGATTTCTACATGATTACTGGTATCCGTGTAGGGGTAGGAGCTCATGTCCCGCTGGGTGTAAACATGACAGATGAGAATGTCCGAAATATGTTGGGACCACACTATGGGGATATCTTCCCTAAGAATTGGTACGTCAGCTTATCTGGCTTGAAGATGAATTTCTCGGTCCCTGAGCTGGATCTCCCTGCCGACGCTTCAAAAGATGATGCTAAAGTTATTGAGGTTACCAGAGATTTCCTGATTTTTGTTGCGGGTCATACCTTCCTTAGCTCTTCTAGTGGCTATATCAAATTAGGCTACCTGGCAGCATTTTCTGACCTTGATATCGTAAGTTTTTACGATTGGGGAAGTTGTGCGATGGCGCGACTTTACACCTATCTGACCCGAGCAACACGCCTTCAAACAAAAGCCTTATGTGGTTTCTGTCCCATCTTGAATGTGAGTACATTTCTCCTTGCTTCAGGCCGACTGATCTTAGACCGCATTTTTTTTTTCGATTTTTTTTTTGTAATAGTATTGATGTTATGAGTATTTTCCTACCAGTCGCCCTCCTTTTGAGACAAGCTTCTCCAATAGTCAAACATTTCCTCTAATGGCTAGATGGAAAGGTGCACTTCGAATTTAGTCGACTGCAGATACACAGATTTTTTTGGAGGAAGCGACGGTTGAATCTGTAAAAAACTACTTATATACATATATATATATATTATTATTATTATTATTATATATGTATACCTTCATTTTGATCGCAGATTTGCTGGGACCCTTGGAAAGATTATTTGATTCGGCGTGATCAAAGATCCATTCATGCCATGTCGTCTAGCATGCTTCGGTACTTGTTACGAGGCCCAGATTACTGTGCTTGGTATCTTGGTGACAGATTTGGGTGGCAAATTAGTCAACCAGACGCTACACCCCGTTTTCTTCCTCCTTACAATACATGTTTTCCTTATGCATCGTTTCGAGATATGGATGAGATTTCACGCCAATCGCAACGTTCCTATGAAGATTCAGTTGATCGTGGAGTAAATTTTGAATCATATTGGAGATCGGTTTCTTTAGGTCCACCTCTTGCTATCCAAGTTTGCCGAGAGAATCTTGTAGTGGGCGATCCAGGTTTTTCCCCTCGTCCATTATTGATGGGATCTTCAAGCAATGCTCCTTCTCCACAAGTTCCATTAATGAGTCTCGTCCATCTTCTTCCAACATGGGACCTCCAAATACCTATCTTGGCCTCTTGGGAACTTCAAATATGGTTCCAATTGAAGGTGGCTCTTTTGATCGTGAAAAAATTGTTGGGTTACCTCTCCCAGACGATATTCCCGAGGTACCGCTGCTACTCTGCCCTTTTTTCCTTAATGACTTAATACTTTTATTAACTCATTTCTCGTTTTAGGCTTCCAGACCTCTTCAAGAATATTTCCTCCGTTTTGTGGATAGCCGTGAGCGCCAATTGAAGTCGGTGGTGAATGAGATGTACGGGATCATGTTGAGGCATGATGAAATCAATAGATAATCCCTGGGGAGGCAGGCACGTATTGATACTCTTTCTGAAGAATTTTCCACGCTTCAACTTCTTTACGAGGTAGACTGCATTTTTTTTTTCTGTGAATTTTTTTTTTTGAACAGGGAAAAGGAGCTAGCGGATCGGATGAATGACCCTAATGGGTTGGAGAAACCAAACGGGTCATGGGTTTAGTTTCGGTTTGCCCGAATAGCAGCTTGATGGATCCCTAATCCTCTGCTTTATATACTTCGTCTTCTTCTTTCTCGACCATCATCTTCTCTTTCTTCTCTGCTTCTTCTTTCTGCACATCTGCATCTTTTCTCCATCCTTTTATCAGATCCTTCTTTTATGTTCCGGATCTGGACTTTGATCTTTCTTTTCTTAACCACCGTCTTCAATGTTCTTCTACTTTCTGCTTGTTTGGTTTATCGCCGTAGTAATCATTTATTGGTGGAGTTTGAAAAATAGCGTTTGAGCGGATGGATAAAGTTCTTCCTGAAGTATTGTTAACTGAAGTGAGATGTCTTTGGAGGAATATCAGTATAGATCTGTATAAATCTTCTTTTTTCTGTGCTTGATGGTGGTACCTCTTGAGATCCATACTAATGTTCGGCTCGGAGATGAAGATCTGATGATTTAGGGAAAGATGCAAGATCGTTCCATATGCAGCTTCAAAATACATACAAAGATAAATCCAGATTTCAAAGTTGAAATCAGATTTAGATTTAGATGTATTCTGACAAGTATGGAAGATCTTCCTGGGATGAAGATGTCTAGATCAAGCGTGTCACATGGGCACTTTTACCACTATCACACATTGGTTTTGATCAATGGGAAATGGTGAAGAAACTGGATCTCGATATAGACTCAGATAAAATCACCCCCTTTCCTTATTTGTTTTTCATTTCTTCTTCTTTGGTTTGCCGTCAGATCATTTTTTTGTTTCTTGTTGTTGTTTTTCTTTTTTCTTTTCTTTTGTTTGTTTCTTATTGTTGTTGTTTTTTTTTCTCGATCTGATCATGTATCCTTCAGATAAGGAAGAGTTCATGCTTTTCATTATTGTAGACGAAGATCTTGTAATTCCTTCATTTGTGAATGAAATATTTTCTTTCTGGTGGTGCTCTTGTCCTTGGTTTGACTTTCACTGACTTTGTGGATTGCTGACTCCGGTGGAGAGACCTTAACTCAGATAACTCTTCGTTCACAAAATCTTAAAGCATGGTTAGAACATGATTAGGCTTAAAATAACACTCAAGAAACTTTTGCCTCAGTTGCCTATTTGGTACGTGTGCAAGACACAATATCATCCTAAGGTTTTCATCATCAGTATTATTTTTTTTGTTTTTTTTTATAAAGTCACAACTTTTATAAAAGCAAACACACATTTTTTTTTTTCATTTTGAAAACAAGACTTTAGCAATCTATTTTTTTTTTTTTTTAAACAAATTTATAAAGTAGAAAATGATATGGTAAGTGCTTGACAAACCAGTTGATCTTTTGAGGAGGTGAAGGGATTAGGTATGCCGGAACGTTGCCTTTGACTAGGCATAATACTTCTCCAGTTGATCTGCATTCATGGGCCTTGGATGTCTTCTCCATCTAGGTCCATCGATTGTACTGCCATTCCCTGAAAAATCTTTTTGACAATGAACGAACCTTCCCATTTTGGTTTGAATTTGTCCGTTGGGTCGGTATGCTTTACTAGACGGATTTCTTTGTGCACAAGATCTCCTTTGTTGAAGTTACGTGGTCGCACGTGTTTGTTGAAACTGCGTGCAATTTTGTTATGGTATGCTTGAGAATGTCAAGCTGCTGTTAACTTCTTCCAACGCTTCTTCTAAATTGCCAGCTCAGATTCGAACTGGATTGCCCCTAGCTGAAACACCTGGATTTTCGGGTCGTAGATTTGGAGGCCTGAACTGTCTTCCCCCCTTGTTTGGTTTGTTTTTGTAGTGATTATTTACTTGTGTAATGTGTAAGATAGAATCTAAGCAGATGAAAAAATCCCTTTCTGAATTTTGTTTAACATTTGTATTGATTTTGATCAATTTGAAATGTTGAAGAAGTTGAGTCTCAGTCCATACTCAAAATGGATCATCGTTTTCTTGCATTAGACCTTCACTTCTTCCTTTTTGGTTTATCGTCAGATCACATTTTATTTTTTTTAGATCTGATCATGTATCCTTCGGATGAGTAGTTGTTCTTGATTTGAATTGTTGTTGACGGGGATCTTGTAAGACTTTCTTTTGTGAATGAAATATCTTTTTCCAGACCCCCTTTTTTTTGCTTTTAGAAAAAGGTTTCACCGTCTTTAGTAATTCCGTCAAGAGAAATATGTGGGTGCTTCTCCTATGATTGAGGGTATTTTGAGAATACGGCTGCCCCTTTTTCGGCGATGTCCCTCCAGAATTGCTTTCTTTGGTTAAAATACATCTTCGTTCTTGAGGACTTGATTCCTTCGCGGAAATACACTTTAACAAATGTGGAAGCACCTTTTCTGTAACACTTCTAGTTGTGGGAGCCATAAACTTTGATGGTTCGCAACCAATGATGGTACCTGAAATATGAACCTTTCTCAAATAAATATTAGTAAAAAAAATATTTTCCTTTTAACCATTTTTCAAGTCGAATCTCTTATTTATTCCCCAGCAGAGTCGCCACTGTAGAAATCAGTCCTATGCACGGGTCGAGTGCCGGTCTATTCTTTGTCCACAATTATTAGGGGGCGAGGTCCATGTGCTCATCCGTTCGTGGATGTTTATCACACAGGGTCTGGCAGAGATAATTTCTTACTAGTTCATTAGGAAGAGGGCCAACTCTGCAAAGATGAAAAGAGAGGTAGATTGGAGTCGCCACCTGACTAAGGGGAGTCAGGACCCTTTTAACCAGTTTGAATTATTTCGGGAAAACAAAACCAGTTATGACTTACATGTTTATGGTCTGCTATCAGAGAGTCTGGGTAAGGAGATTCTAGTACGAGATGTGAAGGTGTTAGGCACCCATCAACCGCCCAATCGTAAGATTGGCCTATACTTCATGACTTAAAGGGGAAAATGTTTATAATTTATTGAGAATAGATTTTCATGCATGAACTATTTATAAAAGAGACATAGTTAGAAGTTGGGTGGAACTTCGACTATGGAGATGTGGTTTCTTTCTTTTGTGGTGGTTTTTCTTTTGTGGTGGTCTAGGTGGAAACCTTAGTTTTTTTTATCCTTTTGTTGTGGTTTGGGTAGAAACCTTGTTTTGTGTGGTTTGGGTGAAAACCTTGTTTTGTGGTTTGGGTGGAAACCTTGGTTTTTTTTAGAAGAAATTTGAATGAAATTTCAAAATTGAACAATTAACCTGCAGATTAACTCAATAAAAATAGAATTAATGCCAACCTTATTTTTTGACAATGGGTTTAATGTGGGAGGGATTAAAACTTTATACCCACACTTTGATTTATCCCACTTGGAAAATTAATAATAAAACATAATATTTTATGTAACGCAAAGAGTAGTCGCGGTGTTACTACGAAATGGAAAACCATTCCGTTCTCGAATGACTATATAATTTACCGAAGAGATAGGTAATTAATATACTTGAAATATGATATTTAAATTAACATTTTGAATTACTTTCACTTCTTTTTTTTTTTCCAAAGTTTTACTTTCATTTAATTTCCAAATTCAGACAAGAAACTAGTCGGAAGCCTAGCAACAAGCTGGGATCCAACTCCTTTTTGAACTACCACACTTAACCTATGAAAAAGGAAATCACCTACACGCACGTTAGCATCATGACTAGCAATATAGTTGCGGAGCCGCTGAACGAAGTCTGTTGTTCCGTCCCCAAATTCACCTAGAGTAGTGAAAGCCAAAGCACCAAATCCATATCCTTGTGCAGTGCATTTTTCTAAATACTTGGTATTTTTGCGATCGACATCCTTGATAGCCTGCCCCCCTTCCAAAGTACGACCATTACTCCCAGCAAAGGGCGACACAATCGTAACATCGAAGCAAACGTCCCGACCATTGTACCAATTGAGCACAAGAACATCTGCCGGTATCAAAGAAGTACCATTGTTCGCAAGCATACCCAAGTCCACCTCTTTCCGTGCAGCCACCCCAGCTCGATATGATGTCCCAATCGTGTCGCGTACTAAATCATGTCGAAATTTTAAACCAACTTCATTTGTACAGTGCATTTGCGCATGGTCACCAAAAGCATCCATCTCTCTTTGCGAAGGGGCACAAACTACCTGGTTCAAACAAGGGAATACCAAGTCTATAACATAATACCGCACTAAAGCGCCTCGAACCAATTTCTTTGATTTAAACCAGGGATGGGGATAGCCATTAAGAAATCCAGGGCATGCTTCATTTGGTTGCTCTGCCATAGGAATGAATCACGTTCGGACAACTTGAATTGGGAAGTCAAGTTCTTCTTTCTTTGCATCAAAATAAACAGTTGCGAGTTGACATAGAATGGTTGGCAGTGTTATCGACGCATATAGGAGAAACAGGACTACACAGAGAGTTGAAAGAAGCTGCAACACGCTCAAGATGGGAGCTAAAACCACTGATGTCGGTGTGCCTCAATATGACAGATTGCAGTTCTAGTGTTTCCAAGCACGGCGCCAAATAACAGTAATTCATAGTGTCTTGCATCGAGTAAACACCAAAACCACCTAGTCCGAGGGGCAATGTAGAAAATCGCATTTGCAAGGGGCCGAACCCTGGACCATCTCCTGTTATTATATGTTGTAGGAACTTGTAGAGACGAGAGTCAAACAAATCTTGAGCCGCAAAAGTGCGATCTGGAAAGGTAGTGAGTAAAGAAAAATATAAGCGAGAAACTCCAAAGACAGTTTCTAAACAAAAGAAGCTCACACTGTGGATCTTCAAGGTTTTCCACTGCATCAATGAGCTCTATAGTTTTTTGCACTCTTTTAACAACCAGATCCGCATTAAATTGGGCATCAAGGCTAACAGGAGCACCTAGCAGCTTAACTCCCTTCTCTGGCCTACAAATATCAGGTGGAAACATACCCTAACAACTTGTCATCTGGGGTTTATAGAGGGCCAAAACAATTCAGTCTTCTTGATGTTCAAAAAAAGCCCCCTAGCAACACCTTCTTCTTGAATTATTCTCAGAGCTCTAGCAACCATCATAGTGTCCCCAATCACCGTACCATCATCAAGATACCAAGCCTGCAGTTCTAGATCACACCTTTCTGAAATACTCAAGACTAGAGGGTGGAGAGTAAGAGCGAACAAAAGTGGCCCTAAAGGATCACCTTGTTGCACTCCCTGAGCAGAAGAAAGCACATGGTCCATATAATATAGTCGTTCTGGTGAAGCGTAACAAAACTCAACCCAATGAGATATCGAAGGACATAACCTACGTTAAGTATTCTTACGACGATTACTTGCTTCCGTTAAGTATGCTGAAAGTAGTTAAAGTACTAGCAATTTAATGCTAATCTTTTAAAAACGTAAAGACAATACTTGATTTAATCTTCTTATTTTTTGAGTTTTCTCAAAATGAACTATAAATGCACAAGACAATGATAACTATTGTGTAGCAAGAAAAAATTAATTTCTTATTGATTAAATGACACAATACATGGAGACTTGGAACATGTGAGAAGAAATATTTACTATTTGAGAAACAATAATTCTTCTTGGTTTAGGTGGACATCTAGATTTTTGGATTGTGGTTTGGGTGGAAACCTTGTGTTGTGGTGTGGTTTAGGTGGAAACCTTGTTAAAGTAAAGGAAGAAGTCTGTGTGAAAAAAATGGCGTGTTGAGAAGATTGTTTTCCACTGCCTTTTATAGCCAGCGAAGGAAATCGATCACCCGAAAAATCCTCCTCCTGATTTGAGTGAAAATCCTGCCTAATTGAGCGTCCTTTTTTTTTCTCTTCGCATTCTTCTTCGATTTTTTTCAATTGTGGGTCCCACGTCCTTTTGAATTGTGAATTTTGAATTCACTGTTTGTGACTATTTTTCAGTGTTCAACACTGTTTGCACTGTTCGTCAATGCACTATTCGCACTGTTCACACTGTTCGACACTATTCGGCACTGTTCACAACAAATATCTCATTCTTTTCTTTTTTTCCAAATTGTCGGCGCCTTCTTTCTTTTCTTCTACGCTTGCGAAATTTGAAGCTGAATTGTCCCTTGTATTTGGCTTCAAAGCATAAAACTGATATTTTTCATGGAAGGTGCGAAATTGGGGTGTCAACAACCTCATTATCAAATCCCAAAAGGCTTAAGTAATTGCACAAAGTATTTTATCCTTAAAAAAAAAAAATACACCTTTTGTATTCGCATAAAGATTTTACATTATCTAGATAGATTATATTAATGAAATTTTTGTTAATATTTTGCAGAGAAACAATTGGGATACAAAAAAACAAACTAGGAAAAGATTCTTATCTAAAATGCAAATAACAGAGGCGTGTATGGGAATTACTGAAAGAATGTATTATTTACAAACGTAGAAAATAATCTTGAATAAAAACAAACTTGTTCTTCTTTAAATGCCTAGAAAAACAGGTAAAATGGAGTCCATACATATAATGGAGAAAGGAAACTGAGGATTATCCTTGGACATTTCTTCATATGAATCACCAGCTTCAGGACCAGCCTCAGCCTCAGTAGCGGGAGCTTCAACATGGGCGATGGCTTCAGAATTTGGAGTAGGACGGAGATCATCACTAGCTTCAACCTCCTTAGACTAACTTTCGGGAAGAGAGGCTTCTTCATCGCAGCTATCATAATAATATTCACTATCAGGTTCAGGGATGGCTTCATTATCAAAAATATCAAGAGGTTTCTCTTCCTCCAAAGGAAGCGAGTTGGGAATGCATATCTCGTCTTCGAAAGCTTTAGCCTTGAGATGAGCTTCACGAGCGACATCCTTTTGAGTGTTCCTGACATAAACCTCCATCAAGTGCTCAAGGTATATGCATCTTCTTTCCGCCCTGTTGCGCGAAGCCGAGAGTGTGGAGGAGAGGCCCCTAAGATCCTTGTGAGCCTTAGCCAAGTCAGACCTTAACTTTTGAAGAGTAAGTTGGCTGGATTTCTCAGAAGCTGCAGACACAAAGAGTATTGAAATCAACTCATAAAATAGTAGAATCACACAAGATGTACAGTATTCGAGGGTGGTTAAAGGATTAATTGAGGATGTCAGCTTGGTGTGACTACCTTCCATCTGGGAAAGGAAATACTGAGACAAGGCGAGACTACTATTTTTCATATTATCCAAATGTTTATCAAAATCATTACTTATAAAGCCTTCAAGACGGGAGTGAACTTTCTTCTCATCTTGAGCAAAAAAAAAGATTTTTCTTCTTTAAGATATCATGCGAACTTCCCAATCGAGTATATTATTCGCGCAGGTTATTCATTTCTACTGTCATTCTTATCTTGCTATTGACAATCTTCTCATTTTCCAAGGACACTTTCTTCATATCCCTATCATATTGGTTCCTCATAGTGCGAAGATATTCTTCTTGCTCAGTACAAGTTCGCCGGAGAGAAAGGTATTGCTGAGTGATGTTCGCTTTCTCATTCAAAAAGTATTTCTTTTCTTCCATAAGAGTGTGATTTTCCTCTGATAGAGTTTGATTTCTTAACTCAGCACTATACTTGGGAGTTAAGGAATTCGTTCTGTGTGCTAAGGCCATGATTTTCATTTTTCAAATTCTCAATTTGGTCAAGCAAATACGAGTGGTCGTTAATCAATTGATTTAACTGATGATGCAACTCTTTATTCTTCACACAAGCATCCTCATCAGAGTGCTGATACTCAAATCTTTCCATGACTCGCTTTTGGTTTATATCTTTATGACCGCACGAGCAGGAGAAAATAAGATAGAAATACATGCAACAAAACTTAAAGGAGGAGGGAGAGGTTGCAAAATCACAAAATAACTAATAAATAGAAGGGCATACCTCTAAGTTCTTGATTCTTGTTGCGAAGATTCTTAGCTAAGATCTCACCAGCATGTACCTCATCTTTCAGTTTGGCATTCTGGGAAGTAAGCTCTTGAATGATAGAGCTAGATTCTGAAAAACCTTCAGATTGGATGAAGCAGCGTCGAGACTCTAGACAATCAAAGGCTACAATAACGGTTGGATCTATTTGAGCGAAGATATCGCTCCTGGCTAATTTATCTGGAGGAGACTCGCTCAATAGCTTGACAAGAGACTGACACGGGAGAAGTTGAGAGGGATTGTTGTAAGAAGAGCGTGCGAGTTGGACAATATTATTAAGAGGCCTTGTTTCGGAACCAGTCACATCAGGGGCACATGATTCAGAAGCGATGACTTTCGCTTGAGGAGAAGCAGCTATACGAAGAGTAGAAGTAGTTAATATGGTACTCATGGAAGAAGTGGTAGTGGTAAAAACAAGGAAAGAGGTAGGTTAATCCATATGTGCGGTAACAGATGAAGAAAAAGAGATGGGTATGTCTTGCACGGATGAGAGGACTTCCTCAATAGAAAAGGTTATAGCCTGAGTGGATGCGAGTGATTCATGGGAAGAGGGAATAGTTCTTGAAGATAGAAAGGGATTTGGAGAAGTAAAAGGGATGAAAAACTTACAAGGATTTTAGACGGCATCGTCCGTAGAGGTGGAAGATAACGAACAAATAGTAGATGGTGAAGACATGGTAATACTCGCTTTAGTAGAAACGACGGTGTTCTCCTGAATAACAGGGGCAGTCCCACCAGAAGAAACCCGTTGTATGGAACTGGGCTTCTTTTTGAAACTAGGTAGAACCATATGAGTATTGATTGCAGGAGGATGCTTGCTTCTTTTATGCTTATTTTCACTATCTCTCTCGCGTCTCCTTGCGAATAACAATGCAAATAAGAAACAGAGGCAACAATATTGTTTAAAGGGAACAAGGTGTTTCTTACTACCTTGTTATGCGAATGCTTCCTCTTGAGAGATTTGTCATCTTTGGGCTTTGAAGAAGAATTAGGGTTTGGAATTGTGAATTGAGACCCAGAAGAAGTAGCTTTGCTGTAGCAACACGAGTATGAGAGTTATCAATAATAACAGAACACTGGTGGTGAGACATAAAAGAACAGTAGCTGAACAACAATGAGGGTGATTAAATTACGAGCAATACTAAAAACGAGCTATACACAGTGGAGAGCATGATAGAAGATATAAAACAAACCTTTGAGAAGACTCCATAGAGCGTCAACACTAGAAGGAGCAAAGAGGATGTAGATTCAGAGAGGGAAAAAAATTCGAGTGAAGAAGAAAGAGTAAATAAAAGCGAATTCTTCTTTCCTACAGGGATTAAATAGGGAAGAACATAACCGTTTGAGCTAGGTGGGAGAAGAGACGTGTTGGTAAAAAAGGCAAAAATGTGAACGTGTGAATGGTTAAACTAAAAACCCGAAAACTTGTCGGTTAAATATAATATGGAAAGTTGATAGGGTGCGGAAAAAAGCATTCAAAGAAGCGAAGAGGTGAATCCGAAGAATTTCTCTCATCGCTCTTTCTAGGATAAATCGCTAAGAGAACAGGAAAAATGTAGGGGAAAAATATCGCACACCAAGTTACTATGCGAAGTGATGGAATTATGAAGGGGCGAAGTAACTTCGCATGTAGCATATCCCAGATGACGGAATTAGTGACGTCATGAAGTCACGGGTAAAGTGTAAAAGCAGTGCAAATATTAAGAGCGCGTGCGGGAACGTTCAGTATAAGCGTGCGAGGACATCACACGTTAGATCCGAAAATAGGGGCTTCATTAGTTGTCCTCCACTATGTAAACTCCTATATAAAGGACCAACCACCCTTGTGTTAGGGGAGAGATCTTTTTGGTAGAGAGAGATAGAATTTAAGGAGAGAGAAAAGTTATTTTTTTTCCAAGTTATGGTTCTATCTTATTCTTTGTATTGATTTCTAAACTTAATAAAAATCCTTTAAAGTGTTTTGCATCATGATTTGATAGTTAGATTTACATGTTATCAAAGGGGTGTTGTTGTGGGATTTCCTGCAACTACAACATAAATAACTTTTGACCTATATATAAATATAAATTCTAGTAATTATTATTTCTTAGAAGAAAAAGCGCGAGTTCTTCCTTAACAAAAACTAGGACATGACCCGTGTCGCCGTAACGGCACGGGGTTATGAGTTGTTTTTGGTGTTGGTTATATATGTGACCTATGTTTAAATTGATTGTCATTTTGTGCTAAAAATCAATTTAGTGCAATTTATTTTTGAAATTTTGAAAAGTCGAAACAGAGTTGGGAACCCTTCTTTCGTATCCCTAAAAAGTGATATATTTGCATTAATTCTTGGAACTGTTAACTGTTTTCAAAAATAAATATTGATTGTTTACTTGTATCAATGTATAATTGGCATGGTTACACATTAATAATACTTGAACGGTGTGGTAAAAAAAATTAATCTGTTGGTTAATATAATTTACGGCCATTAAACATGTCATTTGCATAAATATGGTAATTGACAATCATCATTACCTACAATGTTCTAGGTTTGGGAGACGTTTCTCTATACTATGAAGCCTCCTTATAAAGACTATACATTTATGGTTTAAACTAACACTTGAAAAACACCCAGCAAAAAATACAATATATATATATATATATATATATAAAACATTGAATCCTACATCAATCCCTTGGATATTAGTGATGTGAAGGGAATTGAATCTTCCTTAGCGGTGAGAAGTGATGTGCGTGATGAAGTTGCATATATCATATGTATATTTTATGTGTATTAAAAAAAGAGATTATTTTTGGTTAACTTTATTGTGATTACTTTCCTATCAATAGAAGAAAAAAAATAGAAATAAAGAGAAAGAGAAAGAGAAAGTAAATTGTATGGTATTAAAAAAAAACTAACATAAGAATAAAAATGAATAGATGGCAATCATATCTGATTAATATCTTTTGACTGCAAATGAAAAAACAAAATTAGGATAACAAAATACAATACTAATGAAAAGAAACAAAGAGAAAACAAACTCCATGAATCCTCAAACAAAAAATTAAAGGGAAAAGCTAACAAAATTATCTCAATCAACCAAAACAATAGTGAATCATACCTTGAGAATAGAGTTATGCAAAGGATAAACATCTAACAAAGGAATTTGATTATAAAAGGGATTAAGTTAAGAGCTGAGTTAAATGGAATTTAATTTAGAATTAAAAAAAAAAACGGTTTGACATTAAATGGGTGGAATAACTCCCAAATAAATGAGTTACCAATGCACATTAAAAGTTTAAATTTATTGTCTTAGGTAAAATTAATATGTGAATATGTAGCTAAAAAATATTAAATATGTAGCTAAAAAACTAACATAAGAATAAAGATGAATAGATGACAATCATATCTGATCAGTACATTTTGACTGCAAATGTAAAAACAAAATTAAGATAACAAAATACAATACTAATGAAAAGAAACAAAAAGAAATCAGACTCCATGAATCCTTAAACAAAAAATTAAAGGGAAAAGCTAACAACAATTATCTCAATCAACCAAAACAATAGTGAATCATAAGTTGAGAATAAAGTTATGCAAAGGATGAACATTTGACAAAGGAATTTGATCCTAAAAGGGATTAAGTTAAGAGTTGAGTTCATTTAATTTAGAATAGAAAAAAAAACAGTTTGACATTAAATGGGAGGAATAACTCCCAAATAAATGAGTTACCAATGCACATTAAAAGTCTAAATTTATTGACTTAGGTAAAATTAATATGTGAATTAATCTGGATCCTTCATTGAAAAGTTTAAATATGTAGCTCAATCTGGACCATTCTTTATATCCCAGAAATGTAATTGAATAACTTAAATATGTGCCTTAATCTGGGCCGTCTTTTATGTGTCCAAACTGTAGATCTCCGTCCAAATAGAAAAACACCATTGTCCCTTATAATATAGATATAGATAATTGTTAATATATGATAAATGTTAATACCATAATTATCTCCCTAAAGATCCCTTTCTTCCTTAACAAAAATAACTATTATTATGAGATAAATGTTAATCCCATAATTAACTCCCTAAAAATCTCTTTAATTCGGTTATCTCTCCAAAATGTCTCGTTTCCTAATTTAGTTTTCATATCTTCTTTCTTTGCCACCCAAGTGAAAATCTCAATTACCCCTAGTTGTGATTATTTTAGTTTCACCTTTACTAACAATTACAATTTTGGAGAATCGATTTTTTCACTAAAACAAGTGAAAATCGCAATTTTCCCTATTCGTGATAATTTCTGTATTCACATAAACTTGGAGTTTGTTGATTTTTCTCCCACTATGGACTCAACAAACATGAAACATGGATGAACCTTGAACCACCAAATTTGTTGGTTTGTTGAGTGAGTTGGAACATGTAGCGCGTGAGGATAGACCGGGCGAGCTTGGCACCATCGCTGGCGCTTTGCCAAAAAATGCCGGCGCTTGTCTTTCCAGCCCCCGTTGACAGTTCAAATGTCAGCATTTTTCGTAAACGCGCCAAGTTTTTCTTAGAAGCGCCAACGGCTCCTTCTATCCAACAACTGTTACTCCTTTTTTCCCTATAAATTCAGTTCATCTCCAGACTTAAATCTCACACGTTCTTCATCACTACCTCAAAATTACAAAACTATTCATATCAACTCAATTTACTAGTAAAAATCTCATCTCTACAAATTTTATTTCTAACAAATATGGCATCCTCACAGCAATGATCACAACAACGATCACACCAACAAACACCACAAAAAAAAAACAACAATCACAACAAGAAATGCAACAAAATATACAACAATCACATGCAAGAAACACAAGAACTCGTGGTGTCAAGTATACGATGGATGAAGATGAGTCACTTTGCAGAATTATTATGCATTATATACATTGGATGAAATCAATGGTATTTATCAAGAAAAAAAAAACTTTTTAGGATAAGATATTACAAAAAAATTGTAGAGAAACAGGTAACCCCAACAACGTGATGGCAATGTTGTCTCGTCGTTTTCATGCAATTTCAGCAGCCGTTAGTGAATATGTAGCTTTGATCACTCAAATATCAACCGTACCTCTTGTATTTTGGGCTACAGATATATATTATATCTTATTGATGGGTTTCTAAAAGAGAGAGGAACCAAACATGGGTTCCTCAGAAATCTTCACATACTAAAACTTTTTTGGCCTTCGAAGTCAAAAGCTCCATACAGACGACAGGAACCGCGAGACGGGCCTTCCGGATCAATCTTAACCGTTCTTTGATTCTTTGATCTCGAAGACAAAGACGGCATCTTTTTATAACAGTGAAAATGATCCATTAACAGTGGATTTGAGAACTCTCTAAAAGTCATTTGAAATCTCATTTAACTAACCCATTAGTATGTATACTGTATATCTAAAATTTCTATCAGTTTGATAGGGTAGAAAAAATATACAATCTTACGCGGTATACCCAACCGAGCCCCTGAACCCAATTGCAAAAGGAAACTCGGCGGTCTACCAAAATAAAACAAAAAAGGTCGTGTAAAGCAATTTCTTAATTTCAAATTACCTAGCAATTTTCCCATATTTAACTAAGTCTTGTCTCTTAACTTGAGTTTAGGAAATTCCCATATATATATAAAAATATATACAACACATAGCTAGATGCGATCTAGATACACAAGAATTACGAGAGGTTAGTTAAAAGATTGAGAAGAATGGATTCCGAAGATGAACACAAGAGTGTTAAAGGTGATTCTAGCGGTCGTCGTCTTAGGCGTATTACTATTCCTCCTCCAGAGGCTTTAGGTGATGATGATTCTGATTTGGATGATGAGGAGGAGATTAGATATCTTGATGCGGCTAAAACCGAGGAGGAGGAGGAAAGGTATGCCGTTCTGATGCAGCAAGCAGCTATACGACAGGTATCTAATACTCTTTCGATTCCAAGAGTATCGGCTATCATCTTGCTACGACACTACAACTGGGATGCTGATAAAGCGCAAGACGCTTGGTTTGCCGACGAAGAAAAAGTTCGCAAGGATGTTAGGTTGTTAGAGAAGCAAGTGGAACTTGAAGTTCCGATTCAAAACACGGAGAATACAATCAAGTGCAGGATCTGCTTAGATGAGTTCCCTCGCGATTTTATGTCTGCTGCTGCGACTTGCGGTCATCTCTTTTGTAATTTGTGTTGGACACAATATGTTATTGCTAGTCTAAAGATTAGTGACGAACCTCGGAGTTTGCAGTTGGGATGTCCTGATCCATCTTGTGTTGTTGGTGAAGACATGGTTTATGAATTGGTTTCTGATGAAGACAGGATGAAGTATTCTCAATATCTTCATAGTTCACATTACGAAACTAAGAAAAGGGCTAAACAGTGTCCTAGTCCAGGCTGTGAGTTTTCTGTTGAATTGGTCCCCGGTAGTACAAGTTACGATGTTGTTTGCCGATGTGGACATAGCTTTTGCTGGAATTGTGTTGAGGATGCACATCGTCCAGTGGACTGTGATACCGTCCACAAGTGGGCAGTGAAGAATAGTGCTGAGTCTGAAAACGTAATTTGGATATTAGCCAACTCCAAATCTTGTCCAGAGTGCAGACGACCAATTCAGAAAAACAAGGGGTGTATGAAGATGACATGCCCTTGCGGGTTTCTATTCTGCTGGCTCTGCCTTGGTGATTGGTCTACTCATGGGAAGCATACAGGTGGTAATTCTGCGTGTAATATCTATGAGAAAGCAAAAGCAAAGGGCCACTATGACGAGGAAGAAGATATACAAAAAAAGGCTAAAGATTACTTGGACAGATATGCTCTTTTCTACGGAAAATTCACAGAACACCAGAAGTCGAGGCTAAAGGCTGGTGAATGCGTGCGGAAAATGCAATCTGAGGTTTTAAAAGAGCTTAGCAACCGATATAGGTTGACTGAGTTGAAGCTTGGGTTTATTACAGATGCCTGGCTGCAAATCATCGAATGCAGGCGTCTTCTGAAGTGGACCTATGCCTATGGATATTACTTACCTAACAGCGAAAAGGTAAAAAGAAAGAACTTTGGGTATTGGCAACATGAAGCTGAGTCCATGCTGGAAACGCTCCATCAATGTGCAGAAGTGGAATTACAAACCTATCTCAAGGAATGTTATGACGAAGACGAACCCAAAAAAGACTTCGACGCTTTCCGTATCAAGCTAGTTTGTCTGACCAGTGTCACAAGGAAGTACTTTGAAAACCTGGCTGGTGCTATAGAG
Source organism: Papaver bracteatum (assembly GCA_023529315.1). Lineage (NCBI taxonomy): Eukaryota > Viridiplantae > Streptophyta > Magnoliopsida > Ranunculales > Papaveraceae > Papaver > Papaver bracteatum. The sequence continues at coordinate 859,969 of JAJJWX010003747.1, read as the reverse complement.
AATGGTCTTCAAATGCAGACTCACGATAAGGTGTCTAACGAAAAACAGGAGCGGCAGGAGATGTTACAAGTTAGTGGAGAAGTGCAGCAGACTAGTATTTAGATTTAGTCTATGATCAGTTTGTTAAGTCCTTGTCTCATTCATTCAGTCTAGGAGCCATGATGGATCGTAGTGGGTGCGATTTAAAGTAATCTTAGTAGTCTTTTTCCTTTATGTGTTATGCTTTATTCATCTTTGATTAATAAAATCAGCATACTCGCATATCTTGATTTAGAATTCTGCCTAGTTTTTGTTCAGGAGATGCAAGGATGCTAATCTTAAAAACACCATTGTTATGAACTTCTCTAGCCACTTCGACGGTCACTATCTGGAAATAGCTTACATGTCTATGATGAAGAAATGTGTCTGACAGTTCATCTGCCTTGTACTCTTAATTTGGAATCATTCATCTTAGTAGATCTCTCCTTCTTTCAACATTTCAACATATGTGCCTAGCTAGTGGGTGCCTGGAAGCACGGTAGGAATCCCTTAGTACAATCAGTACTTAACGCTAGCCATAGCGTTTCTCTATAGATGTTAAGTTTTATCTGTTTAAGTACTTCATGAAATTTTCAGTTTGGAAGTTGGTTTTCGAAAAGAAAAGAGAATGCTGGATATGTTTGGTTCCAGCTGATCAATTTTTTTTAAATCGTTTCTGCAGACCTCTTCTTTTATTATATAACAAATGTTATGTCTTTTGTGTCTTGGTATCTATCTTTTTTGAGGACTAGTAATCTGTCAGAGCCACTTCCAACGGAAGCCAATAATGGATCAGAAGTTCCGCGATCTAAAAGTTATATGGTATGAACTAGTTTCTTTTAGATTTGTAACTATCCTATAGTTTGTGTCTTTTTGTTCTGATTTGTGCAGAAATGGGCTGAGATATATCCAGTCGTAATGGCAGCTGATGTCAAAAGGTGTTTGTTTTGATACGGTAAATAGACCGTACGTTAATTATTGCTCTTTCAGTAATCAAGGATATCTCGTGTCTAAATTGTGAGGTATTTGAGACATTGAAACTCTCCAGGTCAGGTGTCAATGACATTAAGACTAATCTTGTGGCGAATGACTTAGAGAAGTTCCAATGGAATGAACAAATTTGGAGTTGTTCATTTTGCTCCCACTATGGAATGAACAAACTGAGGTTCAATTCTGATATATTTCTGAAAAACCGGGGGTCTAACAACCTCACCCAATATTTCGATTAGCAATCTATATGGACTAGCTCTAATATACATTTAAGAGAATCAACTAGACAGTCAGGCTCAATCTTAATAACAAGTATATCAAAGAGTTAATATCTCTATCTCTCGATTTTATCTATACTCAAGCAAATAGAAATCTGCGAGTCTTTATCAAATACAAGAGAGATACAAACTTGGATGGTACCAAAGACCAATATCCAAGGATCAATCAATTTCCAATCAACAACCAAAGGTTGGATTTCACAATTGATCGATACAACGCACAACCTGTGATATTTCAATTATATAACAAAATATAATGAGGAATAAAAATTACACAGACATAAGAAATTTTGTTAACGAGGAAACCGCAAATGCATAAAAACCCCGGGACCTAGTGTTGATTGTACACCACACTGTATTAAGCCGCTACAGACACTAGACTACTACAAACTAACTTTGGTCTGGACTGTAGTTGAACCCTAATGAATATCACACTGATTCAAGGTACAGTTGTGCTCCTTACGTCTCTGATTCCAGCAGGATACTACGCACTTGATTCCCTTAGATGATCTCACCCACAACCAAGAGTTGCCTCGACCCAAAGTCGGAGACTTTAATAAAGAAATATGCATTACACAGAAAAGCATACGATGATAGATAAATCTGTCTCCCACAGATAAACCTACGAGTTTTTGTTCAACCTTTTGATAAATCAAGTTGAATAGGAACTAACCAATAACCCGGACTTATATTTCCGAAGAATATCCTAGAACTATTGATCACCTCACAATAATCTAATTCGTATGGTAGCAAAACTAGATATTGCGAAACCACAAACGATGAGACGAAGATGTTTGTGATTTTTTTTTTATCTTGCCCTATCGGAGATATAATCTCAAGCCAATTATTCAATTGAACTCGTACGATAGAAAATGGAAAGATCAAATGGCTTAACTACAAGAGAAGTAGTTTCGTCAGGCTTCACAATCCCAATGAAGTCTTTAAATCGTTAACCAACAGGGTATCGAGAAGAAACCTACGGTTAAAAGAGAATCGACTTTAGCAAACCAACTAGTATCACACAGGAGGTGCGGGGATTAGTTTTTCCAGTTGCTAGACGTCTCATTTATATAGTTTTCAAATCAGGGTTTGCAATCTAAGTTACCTTGGCAACAAAGCATTCAATATTCACCGTTAGATGAAAAACCTGATTTATCTAAGATAATATTTTTCAACCGTTAGATCTACACTTAGCTTGTCACATACATACACACACATGAAATGTATTTTATTTAAGTTTGAAAAACCGTACCAAAACGTGTACATTCGGTTGGTTCACAAATAGTTAACCAATGGTTAGCCATATGAGTACTTTCAAATTAACCATATTCATCTTTCTCATAACTAGTTCAAATGATTCATAAGAACTAGTTAAAGAGTTGTTCAATTGCTTAGGTCTTTATACATAGACACAATTGAAACAAAATCGGTTTGATTCATTTGAATCAATTCATGAACAATATAGCCACGGTTTTCAAAGATTGCATTCCTTATAATTTATTGTTTTAAGTCCATGAACTACCAATTTGAGAAATAACCGGCTTGAGTAAGCGTACGGGTATGCGTACCTTAGCTACTAGATTTTGAGTTTGTTTTAGTTTCCAAACTCAGCAGAATTTTTCGGGTAGAAAAGTTCTGCCAGTATGCTTACGGGAACGCGTACCTAAGGTGACTAGTTTGTAAGTTCCTAAACTCCAAACTCAAAAGAAATTCACGGATTTGAACTTCCACCAGTACGCGTACCCAACCTGTCTCCTTCACCAATACCGCATGCACACATATGCACGCACTTGGTTTCCGGTATATGGATTTATACACTAATATGCGAACATATTCTATATGCTTATATCCATAGGTGGTTACATAATCTCAACTCTACATTTCAATCATTGAAACATTCTTCTATAATGTTATAATAGTCGTTAGTCATAAAGAATCGACTATCGTCATCAAAGCTATTTTCAAGATTGAAACGTCATCATGACTTTCAACTTCAAATGTTGTATAACGACAAACAAACTAAGAACCGAGAAGCTCCGAGAGGGTTCATACTTCAAACTCAACATGATATATCATCGAGTGGACTATTATAAGTCGGAAACTTCGTAAGAACGATGAATCCGTCAATTTACATGTAAGATTCCTTCAGAATATTCCCTGAAACCTCAAACAAACCATATTCTGGCATATTGTATGCATACCCTGGCTCCGAGATCAAAATTTGGCCGTGAGTGGAGTACTATAAGTCGAAAACTTCGTAAAAACGATGAATCCATCCATTTACAGGTAAGATTGCTCCAAAATATTTCCCGAAACCTTAAAGAAACCTTATTCTGGTATATTTTATGCATACCTTAAACACTTTTGGCGACTTCGAGAAAGAAAGTGGCTCCGAGCTCAAAACCTAACAGCGAGTTGACTACTAAAAGTTGGAAACTTCGTAAGACCGGGGAATCCAACCATTCATAGGTAATATTCCATGGAATATTCTCTGAAACCTTAAACAAACCCTATTTCTTCATATTGTATGCATACCTTAAACAAATGTTACTTCACTCACCAACTCTTTATAACTTGATAGGAAGTATGAGCATCCACTTACTGGCATGCAACTGAAGATGAAATTTATCATATTTGAACATCACAGGTCCAAAGATTACTAGAGTTGGACCTGAGTTTCTCATTCGGATGAACTGAAAATAAAATTTATCAGATTTGAACGTCACAGGTTCAAAGATTACTAGAGTTCTACCAGAGTTTCTCATTCGGATGAACTCAAAATAAAATTTATCAGATTTGAACGTCACAGGTTCAAAGATTACTAGAGTTCTACCAGAGTTTCTCATTCGGATGAACTGAATATGAAATTTATCAGATTTGAACATCACCGGTTCAAAGATTACTAGAGTTCGACCTGAGTTTCTCATTCGGGTGAACCGAAGATGAAATTTATCAAATTTGGTGCAATAAATATTATGGAGACTGTGAAAATGACTAGACTACCCATATTGGAAATAGGTAAAGTAAATATTACAAAATGTGAAAATGACGATATTGCCCTTATTGGAAATAAGTGCAATAAATATTATGGAGACTGTGAAAATGACCAGACTACCCTTATCAGAAATAAGTAAAGAAAATATTACAAACTATGAAAATGACCATATTACCCTTAGTGAAAATAAGTGCAATAAATATTATGGAGACTGTGAAAAATGACCAGACTACCCTTATCAGAAATAAGCAAAGAAAATATTACAGACTGTGAAAGTGATCATATTACCCTTTGTGAAAATAAATGCAATAAATATTATCGAAACTTTAATAATGACCAGACTACCCTTATCAGAATTAAGTAATGTAAATATTACAGACTTTGAAAATCACCATATTACCCTTGATGGAAATAAGTGCAATAAATATTATGGGGACCGTGAAAATGACCAGACTACCCTTATTGGAAATAGGTAAAGTAAATATTACAAAATGTTAAAATGACCATATTACCCTTAATGGAAATAAGTGCAATAAAAATTTATGGTGACTGTGAAAAATGACAAGACTACCCTTATCGGAAATAGGTAAAGTAAATATTACAAAATGTGAAAATGACGATATTACCCTTAATAGAAATAAGTGCAATAAATATTATGGAGACTGTGAAAAATGACAAGACTACCCTTATCGAAAATAGATAAAGTAAATATTTCATAATGTGAAAATGACCATATTACCCTTAATAGAAATAAGTGCAATAAATATTATGGAGACAGTGAAAATGACCAGACTACCCTTATCGGAAATAAATAAAGAAAATATTAGAGACTATGAAAATGACCATATTATCCTTAGTGAAAATAAGTGCAATAAATATTATCGAAACTTTAATAATGACCAGACTACCGTTATCAGAAATAAGTAATATAAATATTACAGACTTTAAAAATGACCATATTACCCTTGATGGAAATAAGTGCAATAAATATTATTGAGACTGTGAAAATGACCAGACTGCCCTTATTGGAAATAAGTAAAGTAAATATTATAAAACATGAAAATGACCATATTACCCTAATGTAAATAAGTCCAATAAATATTATGGAGATTGTGAAAAATGACAAGACTACCCTTATCGGAAATAGGTAAAGTAAATATTTCATAATGTGAAAAAGACCATATTACCCTTGATGGAAATAAGTGCAATAAACATTATGGAGACTGTGAAAATGACCAGACTACCCTTATCGGAAATAAGTAATTTTCAGAGAAGGCTTCACGCTGTTTGCGGCTCAGTCACTTGAGCATTACTTTTTGAGCATTATATTTTGTTTTACAACACTTATGAAGGGTTGTCATAAAGTTAGTGTATAATTAGTGTATTAAAGAACCACAAACTTAACAGAACATGTTATAATGTAGGATGGTTAGTGGTGTAGACTTCCACGCTTGAGGCTCATGATCGAATCCCCCAACCATATTTTTTCCAACATTATATATTTTTACTTCAACAACACTTATAAGTGTTGTTGTAGGTTTCTATTTAAAAAAAAAGAAAAAAAATCAAAACTTGTGAACTGAAAGGGTGGTTGATGAGCTAGACTTCCATGTAGTAGGTTCATGTTCGAATCTCCCGTCTGACATATTTTTCATTATCATATTTTTGTGTTCTTCAACAACACTTGTGAGTATTGTGATAGGCTAAGTTACTACATATATGGAACAACGTTGTTATAGCCAAATGTTGTCACAAATGTTTTGCTTAAGGAGTTGTCGTTTGTTTTCCTAGCGCAACCCCTTGTTTCCTAAGGGTTGGCAGTGATGATATACGACAACTCTTCCTTTGAAAACAGTTGTAAAACATAGGACTTTCTACAATACTTAGCGAAGCGTTGTAAATCTCCAGTTGTAGATGTATATTTTTCCTGTAGTGATCTATTTTTCCTCTTTATCAATTGCTTGACCTCTTTGATTCTCAGTGATTTATCAAAATCAACATGACTGGAGCAATATTCATCAGCCCAAGACAAGTGAGAGGATACACCGTTTTTGGCTACAACATTGAACGTGAACGTTATGTCTGTGTCAAAATCCAGAATTTTCAACTTTCCTATCAGAGTGTTTCTGTAAAGTGTATCAGGGTTATTTCCCTTAACGATGACATGCTTCTTAAAATTGTATCTAGATGGCAGCGATCTGAGAATTTTCATCACAATGTCCTTTTCAGGAATAGTCTTACCCAATGTTAAAGATGCATTAACAATTTCAGACACTTTGTGATTAAACTCATCAAATGAATCTTCATCTGCCATTTACATGAAGGTTTTCCCAATCAGAATTTAGGTTTTGAAGCCTGGCTTCCTTTTCACTAGTATTACCTTTGAATACGGTTTCTAAGATATCCCACGCATCTTTAGACCTAGTGCAATTTGACACATGGTGCTGAAAATTTGGTATAATGGCATGTATGATGGTATTCAAACCTTTGGATCTTTGCTTTCCAGCATCGTATTCGCAAATATTCTTTAGAACAATATCGTTACCGATTGCCACAATGGGAGCATCATATATAGCCATTAACAACATATACCCATGATTGAAAATCACGTGCTTGAAAAACGGTTCGCATAGAAATTTCCACCGTAAGTAATTTAACATTGAAGACTGGTGGTATTTTAATAGAGATAGCACCTCTGTCCATAAAGTCAGATCGCTACAAACACGGACTCATAAGGTATTTGAATGTGTTTGCATGCTCTGATACCAATTGAAAAAGCGGGGGTCTAACAACCTCACCTAATATTTCGATTAGCAATCTGTATGGACTAACTCTAATATACTTTTAAAAGAATCAACTAGACAGTCAGACTCAATCTTAATAACAAGTATATCAAAGAGTTAATATCTTTATCTCTCAATTTGATCTATACTCAAGCAAATAGAAATCGGCGAGTATTTATCAATCACAAGAGAGATATAAACTTGGATGGTACCAAACACCAATATCCAAGGATCAACCAATTTACAATCAACAACCAAAGGTTGGATTTCGCAATTGATCGATACAACGTACAACCTGTGATATTTCAATTATATAACAAAATATAATGCGGAATAGAAATAACACAAACACAATAAATTAACTCTTTGATATCAAGCATAACGAGGAAACCGCAAATGCAGAAAAACCCAGGGACCCAGTCCAGCTTGAACACCATATTGTATTAATCCGCTACAGACACTAGCTTACTAAAAACTAACTTTGGTCTGGAATGTAGTTGAACCCTAATCAATATCACATTGATTCAAGGTACATTTGCGCTCTTTACATCTCTGATACCAGTAGGATACTACGCACTTGATTCCCTTAGATGGTCTCACCGACAACCAAGAATTTGCTACGACCCAAAGTTGAAGACTTTAATAAACGAATCTGGATCACACAGAAAAGTCTACGATAATAGATAAATATGTTTCCCATAGATAAACCTACGAGTTTTTGTTCAGTCTTTTGATAAATCAAGGTGAACATGAACTAATGAATAACCCGGACTTATATTCCCGAAGAACAGCCTAAAATTATTGATCACCTCACAATAATCTAAATTGTATGGTAGCGAAACTAGATATTGCGGAATCACAAACGATGAGACAAAGATTTTTGTGATTTCTTTTTATATTGCAATATCGGAGATATAGTCTCAAGCCAATTATTCAATTGAACTCGTACGATATAAAATAGCAAGATCAGATCGCTAAACTACAAGAGATATAGTTTCGTCTGTCTTTACAAACCCAATGAAGTCTTTAAGTCGTTAACCGACGGGGTCTCGAGAAGAAACCAACGTTTAAAGGTGAATCGACTCTAGCAAACCAACTAGTATCATACATGAGGTGTGGGGATTAGTTTTTCCAGTTTCTAGACTTCTCCTTTATATAGTTTTCAAATTAGGGTTTGCAATCTAAGTTACCATGGTAACAAAGCATTCAATATTCATCGTTAGATGAAAAACATGAGTTATCCATGATAATATCTTTCAACCGTTAGATCGAAAGTTAGCTTGTCACACACACATGAAATGCATTTCATTTAGGTTTCAGTAACCGTACCTAAATGTGTACATTCGGTTAGTTAACAAATAGTTAACCAATGGTTAGCCATATGAGTACTTTCATATTAACCGTATTCATATTTCTCATAACTAGTTCAAATGACTCACAAGAACTAGTTCAAGAGTTGTTGAATTTCTTAGGTCTTTATACATAGATGAAATTGAAACAAAATCGGTTTGTTTCATTTGAATCAATTCATGAACAATATAGCCATGGTTTGAAAATATTGCATTCCTTATAGTTTATTGTTTTAAGTCCATGAACTACCGTTTTCATAAATAACCGGCTTGAGTACGGGTACCTTAGCTATCGGATTTTGAGTTGGTTTTATTTTCCAAACTCAGCTGAATTTTTCGGGTAGAAAAGTTCCGCCAGTATGCGTACGGGTATGCGTACCTAAGGTGACTGGTTTATAAGTTGGTAAACTCCAAACTCAGTAAAAATTCACGGAAATGAACTTCGGCCAGTACGCGTACCCAACCTGTCTCCTTCACCAATACCGCATGCACACACATACATGCACTTGGTTTCCGGTACATGGATTTATACACTAATGTGCGAACACACTAAATATGTTTATATTCATTGGTGGTTACGTAATCTCAACTAAACATTTCAATCATTGAAACATTCTTCTATAATGTTATAATAATAGTCGTTAGTCATAAATAATCGACTATCGTCATCAAAGCTATATATTTTCAAGATTGAAACGTCATCATGACTTTCGTCAAGCGAAAGCTTACTAACACATATTTCGAGAAAAAGATAGGCGAGAAAACTCGGCTTGAAATAACAAATGTGTATGTATGAAAACTATCATACTTATACGACTGTTGTCTCAAGAGTAGGAGATAGATAGACTTTTGAGTGCTAAATAAATTCAAGTCTCCACTAGTTCCTTGAGTAGTTTTTGGTTTTCGTAAGATAATCTCCATAGAGTCTGGAGCTCAACTATACTTAACTAGAAATCAAGATGTATAGTTTTGATCACTAATATTCACAAATATGCTTGAGATAGCAACGCAAGCGAGTCCGACCGAGCAATGCTCTAACAATTTCATCTTCAGTTCATCCGAACGAGAAACTCAGGTCTAACTCTAGTAATGTTTGAACTTGTGATGTTTAATTCTGATATATTTCGTCTTCAGTTCATCCGAATGAGAAACTCGGGTCTAAATCTAGTAATGTTTGAACCTGTGATGTTCAGTTCTGATATATTTCATCTTCAGTTTATCTGAATGAGAAACTCAGGTCTAACTCTACCAATCTTTGAACCTTTGATGTTCAATTCTGATATATTTCGGTTTCAGTTCATCTGAACGAGAAACTCAGGTATAACTCTAGTAATCATTGACCTTGGCTGTTCAAATCTGAAATATTTCATCTTCAGTTCATCTGAACCAGTGTAAACCAATTCTACTTCACTATTCCATGACATCTAAAATGGTGATTACATTCTACATTGTGACCTCCATATAATTAAAATCTATTTCTGATTCTCTAAATGTTATTCCAAATCTACGTCATGACCTCTTACTAATCGAAAATCGAAAGAGAAACACACTTGTCTTGATCCGTATGATATTCCCAAGCTAAATCTCTGCCGTCCAAGATTTCAAGAAAATATATTATCACCGTCCAAAATATTCTACATAAAACTCGATTTTTTTTTCTCTCTCACTTCTATTCATTCTTTTCGGTCATAACTTTTCTTTTCCCTTCCTCTCAGAAAAAAACCTAACTGCGGATACCTTCTTCACTTACTCATCCTTCTTCACTCACCAAATCTACTTGATGATTCTTCAGTTTACTCTCAGAAATTACAGCTACAACTTCTTATTAATAATAAAAAATCATTATATCTACTAGATGCATCCATATTCGACTTAGGATAGTAGATATGATGATGTTTTTGTTAACAGAGAATACAAACCTATATTTCGTATTTCTTTTCAGAGCATCTCGATTTTCCGCTCGATTCTGCCATAAAGATAAAAAAATTTGTCTTTTGATTCTATTTTGGCGATTTACTGAGCTAATTTTGATTTGTTTCTATGTTTTCCTGCATTTCCATAAGTATATAAATTAGATTAGAAGGGCTAGTGATGATAAATTTTATGTATTATCCGATTTCCGTGAGAATGTTTCTATGATTTTAATGGTACACACTGAAGCCTGAATCTGCTTTCATGATTTGAACCTATCAATATTATTAATCTTTTAAAACCTAGGGTTTTGTTCATCCTTTTGATATTTAGGGGTTTTGAGAACCATCTTCTTTTTCCCATTTCTCTATTTTCCTAGCCTTTTTTTTTTGGATCTGAATTTTTTCTTTAATTATTTTTTGTTGGGATATGATTTTGTGAGTGAATGTTACAATTTTTATTTATAACTTTTTTTGTTTGGTGGGTTGTTGTTACATTTTGCAGCCTCTTCTTCAAACAAGAAATTGATCTCTCTTTGATCGGACTTCGCTTTAACATAATACTGAGATTTGTTGAACAAAAGTAGGTATTTGTTGGTGGCTTGGACTCTAAATGTCACTGAGGAAAACTTGTGACAAGTTTTTATCCAATTTGGAGAGTTATCCCATGTGAAAATACATGTAGGAAATCGATGTGGGTTTGTTCAGTTCGATAATAGGTAAAAATATTTAGTCTTACTTAGTCCATTTGTAACCTCTAACTGGAAGCTTTGATGTCCCTATAATTTTATGTTTTAATTACATATGGTGGCTATGGACTTGTGCAGAGCAGGCTTTGCTGATGTTAAATAGAAGTCAACTGGCTGAGAAAGTTGAGATGATTGTTTGAATGGGTTCTTGTATGGATTGTAAGTTGAGATTATAGGGAATTAAAGCTGCAAGAGAAGCTGCAACTGTAGAATTATGCACTGCAGCAGGACAAGATGGTGCTGAGATAGTACAATTAAAGTGGATGTTGTTAGATGAGGCTTGGTTGTGAAAATCAATGCAAGCGACAATGTCTGTACATGGTCTGCCACTGTGCTATATTGACTTTGGTTGTTCTATTTTTGTGGTCGAATGTATCTACCTTCATCCAAAAGTGAGTCCGGACATGATTTGAAGAAGTTTCTTGATGTAAGTTCATTGGATGGTTTTACTTGTTTATTAACTTATTATATTTGCTTAGTGTAAAACCAACTATGTTAGGTATTTATAAGTTTAGCATATCCGCATGGTAATTTTGGCATGAGGAACTACATTTAATGGAACAGGGAATTCTATTTGGATTAATTTTTCTTGCTTAGATGAAATTAACTTTGTATGTGTTATTATATTGGCATCTCTGTTTATGGATATCAACATTATTTTACTGATGTTGACGAACTAGCAATTGGATGTCATTGAATATGTGAACTTCTTTCAGTTACTGTGTTCTTTTCGGACTATACATAGTCGGATTATTATGTGTATAACCTATTGTAGTTGTCATGAAGATTATATCTAGAAGTTTGTTAAAGTTGATAGTTGTCATTTATCAACTTGTTGATTTGTTAAGGTTTGTGCTTTCTATTAGGTGTTTGCTGGATTATGGGTACTATCCATTGTCGAAGCTTGGTGCAATTTCTTGACCTTGTTCTACATTGGTAAGAATAGTTGCATTATTATACAAGTTTCTTGGTCACATTATTATGTCTTATGTTGTTCATCTCATTGACTTCATATTTGAATAATCACAACGTTTGTTGTTGCACACTGTTCCCGCACCCCACGAGAAATACGAGAATCTATTTCTGTTCTTTACTTATTCCCATCAGGACTTTCTAATTCATATGTGATATGCAAACATGTCTCAGATATGCAGTCTCGTGCTCAAGCTACATATTTTCCTTTTTATTGCATTTTAGGTCTACTCTCAGCTATGATTGCTTCTACAATGGGTAAGTCGTTGTTGAACTTCTTGTGACCTTTCATCTTATCATGAAACCTACGAAGTTCAGATTCATTTTCTCTTAGGGGGATAAAAGACAAAATTTATTTGTGTTTATAGAACTATTAATATGTTAGGAAAATCTGGTGTAATTAAGACATATTAGATTTTTTTATATTTTCTAGAACTGTTAATTTGCGCAGAGTTTTCTTATATCTCTTAAAATATAATTTATACTTGCTATTGGATCATGTCGTACCAAATGGGATCATGTCGTACCTAGTGACAGAGCCAAGTATGAGACAACAGCCAAATCCTGGACCCAGAAATATGCTATGGGATCTGTCGTACCTAATGCTACTTGGTCTCTATATTGCCAACTAAAATTATTTTTTCTCTAATTTTCATTATCATCTCATTGGCATCTTTGGTACCTAGTTATTTACAAAAGAGAGCTATGATAAACTTATTTTTAGATTGGCATCACTCCAGTTGATGCCGTAGTGGAGGTGTTTAAACCTCAATTTCTTATTGTTTCATAGATTTTGTTCTTCTTTTAGCTATATACATGTTCTAACCTTTTTTTTCATGGTGGGTATTTCCTTCAGTTGGATTTATCATGGCCTTATCATATATACAATACCAGGACTTTTAATAGGCGTTGATGTGTAACTGCAGGTACATAGAGACTTGGATGGGGAATCTATGATACGGCGTAGGCACCAAAGGTAATTTCACTCTTAATTACATGCAATTTTGTTTTCATAATTTGCTTTCTGCACTTTCATAAATTTAAATATATGTGCTATGTGTATTTCTATTTTGAATTTTTCTTATCATCGTCTATTGTACTAATTATTTTCCACTTTGGATTACAGGCACTGAAGATTGGTCTCGAATACATGGAGAAAATAAGAAAACCAATAAGAACAAGAAATTCGTATAAGATTAATTTTTTTATCAAGTAAGCATAATGAATCTCTACACAATGGAATATTGGACTTGTTTTGGATATAATTTTTATCCTTCTGTTGATGGTGGTTTTTAACTTAGGGGAAAAATCGTGAAACCCTAGTCAGACAGAGTGATGTCACAGAACTTGAGTAATAATGTCCAAACCGAGCTCATTTATTGAACCCTTTAATTTGTCCACGAGAAAATTACCAGGGTACCCTTTTTTTCACTAATTAGGGGTTCGACAGGCCAAAACCCTAATTCTCGCACCCTTGTGCCAATAGAAAATCATGCCAGCCACACCTACCGCGCCAAGGCATGCCAACCATGCTAGCTGCACCCATGTTCCAATGGTAAACCATGCCAGCCACACCTACCGCGCCATTCCAAATGCACCTTTCCATGGCCCCATGCCAACCTACCTGCGCCACCATGCTGACCTTCCTTATGCGGTTACCAAAACGAAGGTGTGCGACGATCAACGGCCCCCCTTCAATCCCAGGAGAAAATCCTAGCCATCCAAGGTTACCAGACGACACATGGTAACCTTTGGCTCGAAAACCTAAGTTTGGCCACGCCAATGGCATGCCAACCTACCCGTGCCACCATGCTGTCCTTCCCTACGCGGCTACCAAAAATGAAGGCGTGCGATAATCAACGGTCCCCCTTCAATCCCAAGAGCAAATCCTAGCCAGTAAAGGTTACCAGACGATGCACGGTAACCTTTGGCCCGAAAACCTAAGTTTGTCCACGCCAATGGCATACCTACCTAGCCGTGCCACCATGCTAGCCTTCCCTACGCGGCTACCAAAAAGGAAGGCGTACGACAATCAACGACAACCTTCAATCCCAGGAACAAATCCTAGACATCCAAGGTTACCAGACGACGCATGGTAACCTTTGGCCCGAAAACCTAAGTTTCTCCACGCCAAACCATGCCATGCCAACGGGATGCCAACCTAGCCGCGCCACCAAGATGGCCTTCCCTACAAGGCTACCAAAATGAAGGCGTGCGAGAATCAATGGTATCCCTTCAATCCCATGAGAAAATCCTAGCCGTCCAAGGTTACCAAACAAAACATGGTAACCTTTTCCCCAAAACCCTAGTTTGGTCACGACAAACCACGCCTAGGCGTCCCATGCCAATGACATGCTAGCCTAGTCTAAACCATGCCATGCCAATGGCATGCCACCATGCTGGCCTTCCCTATGTGGCTACCAACAAACAAAAGTGTGCGACGAAATCCGTGCCACCTTTCCTCTTAACATACAAAATCTCGACCGTCGAAGGTCACCAAGCTAGCAAGTCTCCCAAGCTCGACTTGCCAGGCAACAACAATATGTTACTTTTTTCAAAAAAACATTCGAGACATCAACACATGTCACAACACAATGGTTGAGCATTCACCTAAAGAACACGACGTGCTGGGTTGGGATCACACCACCATCCACTGAACAACAAGTTCAGTCAGGAGCATACAACACTCAGAAAATACTTGCTAGCTTACCATTTATTATCCTTCCCACTTTTCTGATACAAGTCGTAGTAACACAACTACTCTTCCAGATTCAACTATTATGGTCTCATCACTTTCCTTGCTTCCCTCCCTAAAACCAACCCATTCTCCTCCACTTTGTAACCGGAGCAAGTCTGGAACGACCATTTATTGGTTTAGGACGGACTTGTACAGATTGATCTCTAGAATCTAAAGTACTCCTTTGCTGTACATTGTATATGGTTTAAATTGTTTCTCACTCGCACACCCGAAATTACCGAAATCAACAGAAACCATTTTCACCTACAAATAATTGGCGATCACAGTGGGAGATTGATCTTTCGATTACAATGTCAATTTTCGACCATCGATCTTATGCTTCGACCCAGACATCAAGATGGTTGAAGCAGGCGATCTTCTTAGGGATCGATGACTCAGTTACCAGACGATCCGATTATTAGTCATGACACGACAAGGGATGACTGGGGTCTTCCAGAGGTCATAAGCAAACGATCCGCCTGAGAATCGACGAATCGGTTATTAGGCAACTTAGTAACGACTGGGGAATTTCGACAATCACAGCGGTATTTCCCAGGAAATTCGGTCTTGCACCTGACTCGTTTTTCGTTAACAGATTCAAAAAACCGAGTAAGTCTTATTGCCTAGACAAAATACATTGGTTTACTATTTCAAGTTTTCACGGGAATGATAAAAACGATAGCCATGTTATATTTCATCCCATGTCATCTACCAACACGCAACGTTCATGTTTCCATATCTTCCTATGGATGTTTGTGTTACTTACAATCATAACAAAAAAATGACATCATCCTAAAATAGTTCATCTAGAATAATAATCCAAAACCCTCATAGGTAACACTTGTCTATCAACCCAAAAATATAAAAAATCAAAACCATAAGCCAGGTGTTTTATTTGCCTTTAAAAAAAAAAACAGAAGTGCATTCAAAGGAAGCCATTCAACAGTTTTTTTCTCTTCTCGAAGAAGGCGTCCTTCGTCATTTGGAGGACCGCCTATTTCAGCTCCAACTTTTTGGACAACCTTTCGACCTCCGCTTCTTGTTGTTTGACCACGTCCGCAGAAGGACTTTCGGTCACCTCGGCCTGCAACTTTTGGATCTCATAGAAACCATAACACCTAGTTCTTCGTGGAATCCGCCACCTACCCGTATGTACCTACTTTGCGTAATAACGATTACCAGTCAGTATTTATGAGGTATCCGGCACTACTACTGTGATATTCAAAGAGAAGAATAAGTAATTCTATAAGTTTATGAATGACATACTAACGGCTAAGGTTTACACCAGTTTGGAAGAACAATTTTTCTACATAATTAAGGAAGGCATACCTTTGGCTAGAGTATGCTCCAATACAAGAAAACAAATTGGAAGAGAAACGCTGGAGTACAGACCTAAAATATGCTTGACCACTTTATTCCTACCGCGCCACGCCAAGCCAGCGCCGTGCCAAGACAACAGTCCGCGCCAAGCCAAGACGATGTCTTGCCAAGCCATCGCCCATTCCAAGCCGATACAGCGCTAACATCTTGCATCTTTCCAGCACCAGCATCTTGCATCCTCCCATCGCTAACAGCTTCCATCTTCCCAACACTAGCAACTTATATTCTTCCAATGTTGTTTCTGAGCGCCTAATAGAAGGAAATTAGCAATCCAATTTCATAACGCGTAAATATCAGGAATATCTTCTCCAGAATCGAGGAAAAAGATAATTAATAACCCCCTGAGTTTATAGGGACTCTCTTCCTGTCAGGAGATGCATGATTTTTGGGGACTTCGCCCACAAAATCGTGCAGTCTATGATGAGACATTTATGTGAGATTTTATATTTCCCCAAGGCGTAACGTGAAAGAATATTTGCATTCCACAACCGCACTGTATCAGGGAAGCAGCTGTTTCCAACCAGGGAAGTCGTTCCCAAACCCCAACCTCTCCTGGAAAGTACGATTGATAGAAGGAATTGGGGATTTCTAACCATTTTTCGCTTGAAGGGTGTCCAGTTTGACATCACACTGATTAACGCAGCCGCTCCGCTTCAACATTCACCCTGACAGCTGCTTCGCTTCAACGCTCGCTCCAGCAGCCACTCCGCTTCAGCGTTCTCTCCATAGGCTGTTCTAGGATCCGAAGCCGAAACTTTAACATTTGGCTTTCTAAGTTTCAACATCCTCTCCAAGAGCCGAAGATGCTTCAACGCTGTTTCTTCCTGCAAAGGGTCGTACCACCATGCTCCCCATGTCAAGGATCATGATCACAGCCATCTAATCTTTGTAGTCATGGCCACCTGTTGATCCATCTCATCAAAAACCGGTAATCATGGAAAGTTTGCACGCTTACGCATTCATCCAATCCTTCTATTTCCATAGAAGCCCATACAATTCCATCCAACCTACTTTTTTACCACGATAATGTAGTCTCTGCTGATACATCTACTACCAAGAACTGTTTCCGCTCATTTGTTGATACCAGCTAGAGCTTCACCACAACAGTAATCACTACAAAGATGGAAACATGTAAACCATGCTTGGGGACTGGGAATATACACAGGATCCCTTAACTATTGAATCTCAGAAGACATGATCAACCATCAAATCACAACCAGAAAAGCTGAAAACATACAGAAAATTCCTTATTCAATTACTGAAGAAATCTGAAGGGAACGGAAATTACCACGCCAAGGCCGTCTGGGCTATTTCCTGGGCCCCACGTGCCAAGCCGTCCGTCATGCTTGACTCTCCAAGACCGCGCCATGCCTTGGCCCCACATTCCAAGCCTTCTTCCATGCTTGCCTCTCCAAGAATCCGTTCGCGCATACTTTTCCTCTCCAAACCAGGATATGCATTCTTTGCCTCTCCAAGCCGTTCGCACATGCTTTACCTCTCCAAGTTGTTTCTGCTAACACCAACAAAGTTTTCGATCCAGCGTCACAAGTTTCCCTAACCCAGTCAAGGTGATGTACGGCAAGACCAAGCTAGAAATTTTCGTCTCACCACTCCATGGTCTGCATCCCCAGTATAATTTATGCAAGTCTGCCAACATGGGAAGAAAAAACTCTCTTCACCTCTCGAAAAAGGTTAGTCAGACTTTACTGACCATCTTTGCATGATTTACGTCTCGATTCCGTCCTTGTCTGTCACCATCATATGCTTACCTCGCAACAAGGCACTTTTTCCGAGCTAAGCAGATGACTTAATGTTGATGGTGGTTTTTAACTTAGGGGTAAAATCGTAAAACCATAGTCAGAAAGTGACGTCATAGAACTTGAGTAATAATGTCCAAACCGAGCACACTTATTGAACCCTTTAATTTGTTCACGAGAAAATTACTAGGGGAGCCTTTTTTTTTTTTACTAATTATGGGTTCGACATGCCAAAACCCTAATTCTCGCACCCTTGTGCCAATGGAAAATCATGCCAGCACACCTACCGCGCCAAGGCATGCCAACCATGCTAGCCGTACCATTATGCCAATGGCGTACCAAGCCATCCACACCTACCGCGCCTAGTTATGCCAACCATGCTAGCCGCACTTTTGTGCCAATGAAAAACCATGCCATCCACACCTACTGCTCCATGCCAACCGCACCTTGCCATGGACCCATGCAACCTAGCCGTGCCACCATGCTGTCCTTCCTTACGTGGTTACCAAAACGAAAGCGTGTGATGATCAACGGTCCCCGTTCAATCCCAGGAGTAAATACTAGCCATCCAAGGTTACCAGACGACGCATGGTAACCTTTGGCCCGAAAAACTAAGTTTGTCCACGCCAAACCATGGCATGCCAACGGCATTCCAACCTAGACGCGCCACCATGATGGCCTTCCCTATGCGGCTACCAAAATGAAGGCATACGACGATCAATGTCCCCCCTTCAATCCCAGGAGAAAATCCAAGCCATCTAAGGTTACAAGACGACGCATGGTAACCTTTGGCCCAAAAACCTAAGTTTGGCCATGCCAAACCATGCCACGCCAATGGAATGCCAACTTAGCCACGCCACGATACTCTCCTTCCCTACGCGGCTACCAAAAATGAAGGCGTGCGACAATAAACGTTCCTTATTCAATCCCAGGAGAAAATCCTAGCCATCCAAGGTTACCAGATGATGCATAGTAACCTTTGGCTCGAAAACCTAAGTTTGTCCATGCCAAACCATGCCATGCCAACCTAGCCGCGCTACCATGCTAGCCTTCCCTACGCGGCTACCAAAACGAAGGCATGCGACAATCAATGGTCGCCCTTCAATCCCAAGCGCAAATCCCAGCCGTCCAAGGTTACCAGAAAACACATGGTAACTTTTGACCCAAAACCCTAGTCTGGTCACGAAAAACCAAGCCAAGGCGTTCCATGCTAATTACATGCCAACCTAGCCGTGCGACCATGCCATGCAAACTTAGCCGCGCAACCATGCTGGCCTTCCCTATGCGGCTACCAACAAACGAAAGTGTACGACGATCAACTTCCACCTTTCCTCTTAAGATGTAAAATCTCGACCGTCGAAGGTCACCAATCTAGCAAGTCTCCCAAGATCGACTTGTTAGGAAACAACAATATGCTACATGTTTTCACAAAAACATTCGAGACATCAACACATGTCACAGCACAATGGTTGAGCATTCACCTAACGCACACGATGTGCTGGGTTCGAATCACACCACCCTCCACCGAACAACGAGTTCAGTCAGGAGCATACAATACTCAGAAAATACTTGCTAGCTTACCATTTATTAGCCTTTCTAATTTTATGATACAAGTCATAGTAACACAACTACTCTTCCAGAATCAACTATTTTGGTCTCATCACTTTCCTTGCTTTCCTCCCCAAAACCAACCCATTCTCCTCTACTTTGTGACCGAAGCAAGTCTGGAACGATCATTTCTTAGTTTAGGCCGGACTTGTACAGATTGATCTCTCGAATCTAAAGTACTCCCTTGTAGTACATTGTTAAGGGTTTAAATTGTTCCTCACCCGCATAGTGTTGATGTAACAGTCAAAACGTTGTGGTTGTCGTGACAGAAAATTGACACATGGCTTACACTACGGGAAAAACATTGATCAACTACTCCCGAAAATAGTTGTCATAGGTCTACTATGACGTTTATCGATAGGTTGCACAAGGGGGGGGGGGGTGTAGAAAATCCTCAAATCTATACAACTCTTCAGTTAGAGTCGTAAACATAGTTCTCAATTAATTTTGTACAATGCTTTTGTCAGTTGTCAAAGTATTTCGAAATTTGATCTTAATGCCTAACACAACTCATACCTGGGTTGTGAAAATAACTCTTATACTACACTTGTTGAGGTTGTAGAAATTTCTTTGACAACAATGATTCAAGTTGTATTTTTATTTCTTTGACAACTGTGGGAAGAGTTGTATGTCTTTTCTTTGATAACTATGGGAAGAGTTGTATGTCACTTCAAACAACTCTAATTATGAGTTGTGGTACATATTGGATTTGGAAAAACAATTAAATTTTGAGAATTTAAATACAAAATTAAATTTGTAATACTTTAATAACCATGTATTTATTTATGCTTCACAAAAAAAAAAAAAAAACATGTATTTGAAAAATAGATCATATTTCCAACTTTAATTTGTGCAGTACCATCCTCACAAGAAGCAACATCAAACTCCACCTGCATCACAGAATATCCTTCATCACTTAACCATTATCTGCAGCACAGCCATTGCACCTTGTTGCCATATAATCTCAGTACATGTAATTGAAACTTGTCCTAACATACATCTAGCCATTCTTGAGCCAACGCAAACAATCCAGCTCTATACACTTCAGCATCACCTAACTGAACTCCATTCATTCACCATAGCAAGCACCATTCTTTTCAGCATCACTAACAGATTGCAGCTTCACCAGTTATCATTTCCATTCTAACACCACAAATCACCAATATTTGACAAGCGTGTATGGCCACCTCTTTTGTATGCCTTCTCAGAGAATTGAACATGTTACAGGATACATAAACAGAATTGAACCGAACTAAAAAAGAATGTGATCAAATGAAGAGAAATAACAATAAAAAAGTCATCATAGCAAGCAGAATGTTTTAACATAAGCGGTGAAGGACTTCTGCATCTAATTGGTAAATGAACCAGGGGTGTGTCTTCCTGCTAATGGTTGAGCACCAATGTAGTGAGCGAATTCTCAATAGCAACAATAACTCTAGAATCCATCATAAGCTTCTATCATGTCTTTCCAAGGTTGATAATGTAAATACCTGAAAATCAATCACAAACCCATTAACAATTCATATATCAAACCTATACAACTAACACCAATATCATCAATAACCCAATACAACACCTCATACGAAATAAACAACATATACCCAATAATACAAGCCACGGAAAAGTTTGCAGGAAGAATTAGCATATCAGAGACGTAAAAATGAAGAGCAAATAAAACGACAACAAAAGGCTTCAACTCGAATAATCCTCCTAACATTTCATTAACTACAATTCATTAGTGAAAAGATTCATTCTGCTATGAGAATAATAGAGGCGTGCAATATTGAGATAAGAAAAACCCCAAACATCTTTTAACTACATACTAATTGAAACAAAACTATATCAAAAGTGAATAAAAGGGTTTGATATATCCCCCCGACTAAATGAGAAGAGAGGCGACAAAAATATAAGATCTACAAATCCCATCCACCATCTGCAGGCATGACGGCGGGTTCAACTGTTGCAGCTGCTGGCTCCCAAGCTACCTCTCCTCCTTCCACGGGAACTCCTGTGAATGGTAAACAGATAGAAGTAAGAATCCAGCATTATCACTATAATACTAGTGACTGAAAAAAACCTAAAAATGATATGTAAAGAATGGATGTTGAGATATATTACTTGCATCACTAGCCCACTCTGCACCACCAGCAATGGCTGGAGCAGCAACATCATCACTTGCACATTG
Organism: Papaver bracteatum; assembly: GCA_023529315.1. Taxonomy (NCBI): domain Eukaryota; kingdom Viridiplantae; phylum Streptophyta; class Magnoliopsida; order Ranunculales; family Papaveraceae; genus Papaver; species Papaver bracteatum. Next base: position 838,258 of record JAJJWX010003747.1, on the reverse strand, counting down.
GGTATCGGCACCCCAATTGTCATTAGCAATCATACCACCACCATATTCGGCCACTGGAGCACCACTGTTATCAGCTTACTGATCCTTGGTAAAGTAAGGATCCCTATAGAAAAATAGATCCACCTGCAAATAACAAACATTAATTACTTGGTAAAATAAACCATTAATTACTCATGGATGAATAGTAAGGACAAGGATTGGATGGAGTCGGTCAATCAAACATTAATTACCTAGAGAAATATGCAGGTGTAGCAACTATCAAAAACAAAAGAAAGATATTTGAATATGTCTAACAAACTGGAAAAAACAAGCCCAGGTGCAAAGCCCCGCGATAATGGTACAAAGACCAACGATGACTCCAAAGTCCAACAATGACGACGATGCTAAAACCTGATGACGACGATAGTAATAATAACGCGATGCTAAGAAGAGCCAAGTTTAATTAAGCTTTCAGTATGGTGATGTCTCAAATGGGAAACTCCAAAGGATAATCCCTAATAACATGCTATCTACGGAAGAGGATCTTTATTTTGTTTATGTGCAGGTTCATATGGAGCTATATGACAACTGCAGTGTGCGAGCCCGTGACTTTGATGCATCTCAAGAACCAAAAGAGTGATGCACGCACTACACCATTTTTCCCGAATAGCAACTAAAATTCGTAACGGCCCAGCAGCCGTTACAAAATTTCCATTTACAAAAAGCCGTTACAACCTAGTTGTAACAGGCTATGACCGTTACGAATTTTTTGTGTGATTCGTAACAGGTTCCAACTGTTACGAATCGTAACAGGTTAACTTTTTACGCATGCTACTCACACGCTTGGTCACACTAGAGTCGGGTAACAACTTTATTAGCGCGTGTGCCATTCGTCCATGCGCCATTTTTTTCCACCCAACATGAATTACACTAGAGGATAATTTCACCCTTGAAGAAATGATTTTCTCCCCCTTCTCATCGAGTAAACCCCATTCTTCTTTTCCCTTTCTCTCTCTCTTTTCTCCCCCTTCTCTTCGAGTAAACCCCATTTATATTTTCTTTCCCCTGAATATTCAGATTTGCAGATTAACCACATCTGATTTTAGTTCTTCTCAACTGAAGATTTCAGTTCTTCATTCATCTTTTAATCATCATCATCATCATCAGTTTAGGGTTTCGATTTCAGTTATTTCATCATTATCAGTGTCAGGGTTTTATCTAATCTGTTATCAAATCATCTGATCTTTGAAGAATTGATCTTAAATCATCTGTTACGCAAGTTTGGGTTTTTGATATCACAGATCTCTGTAAGTATTTATCATATGTAGGATTTCAGTTTGTAAATTAGGTTTTAGGGTTTCAGTATTTCAATCTATTTTATGGTTTCTTGTTACTCCTTTGATTTGGTATTGAAATTATTATGGTTGGGTTTGATTCTCTGCAGACGAAGCCATATTTAATTAGGGTTTGATTTGAATCGTTGTAAACAGATTAGAAACCTTCAATTATGATGTACATAGTTATTATTCATGATTAGTCAATTTGAACTGATAGCATATTAGATTTCTGATTCTGATTTACGATTTAAGTTGTGGTATGTATTGTTCATTGCATAAATAGGGTTTAGTGTTAAGTTTATGTCTCTTTAACATGACAGGTAATGTGAATATTACTCAGTTGGTTATACAGTTCCAAGATAAGCTTGGTAATGTGGTTGATGGAAACATACAACTTGTTGTAGTTAGAAGAGAACTTCCCAAACAGGTGTGTGTTGGGGATCTTAATTGTTTCATAGATTAGGTAATTTGGCGTATTGTTGTTCTGAATTTTGGAACTGTGGTTGTTTGTTTTTGCAGCTTCGACAAGGTCATGCATAGAAGTAGGAAAAGTATCCCTGAGGAATATACACTCGCTTGTTTTGTTTTCTAATATCGAAGTGAATCCACGACCAGATGAGAAGAACGAATGGGGATTCATAGTTGAAATAAAGCTTAATAAACTTGAGCAGTATAATGCAGAAGTGAGCACTGGATGGAGTATCATACCAGAACGTCAAGGTCGTCCCACCGTGGTAATTTATCTCTACAATCTCTAAAGACTTGTTTTATTCATGACTCAAAAGATGTGAATTTCGGCATTTAACATTGATTGAATACGAATGTTACATTTTTGAGAACCATAATCTCCAAGGGCTGAACAGATCCTTACTTAGCTCAATTACCACTAGTAACTTCATTGATCCTCAAGTAATGTGCCCCGATTAACTTATAACTTTACATTCCATTTAAAGATTGTTTTAGAGCATAAATGTATGTATTTCATCTTCAGGATGATCTTGCTTTCAAGTTTGAGTACATACATCCATATCTTGATGGCGTAAAATATCCTCGCAACAGGACCTTCCATTCAATCTATTTCAACAGTGGTAAACCGAGCCTAGTCTTTACTGGATGTCCATGGGCGGAGGAAGTTTCCACCTATATGGGTTGATTAAGCAGGTGTGAAAGCCAACATAATAGAGGTGATACATAAATCATAATACATTGTTATTTACCTTTTCAGAACTTCACTCGTCAAAGAGAAATTACTTATGGCCTGGTGTTGGAGAAAATCATTACACAGAATGAAAGTACCAATATATATCAAAATGGTCAGCGACAGTTGCCAAACAGAGGAATCAGTACAGATGGACCTCCCATAAATCTTAGTGGCACTGGTATTGACTAATTGGGATTCTTCCAAGCAAACATTACATGGGATAACACCAAGCTTGTTAACGGTGCAATTGTTGGTAAGAGGAATTTCTTTCAGGTGATATTTACACTAAATTAACTATTTTTGGATCTTCAAAAAACATGGTTTGATGTATCTTAGAACTTCGTCTATTTGGATGACAAACACCAACATTTTAAAAATCAATCCACTGAACCCTTTCTTACTTGTGTACTATAAAATTGCAGGAAGACTAAGGGCTCTTTGTTGGAAGCAAATTCACATTCTTTAACCGCCACCAGTTGACATAGACCAAATTCATCCACTTGAAGCCGGTTGAAGGTGTTGATAAACCACCGCCACCTGTGCTAGTCCTCCATGGTCACTATGGTGGATGTATCGGGGACCTCCCAAGTTATGATGCCTTTACACTAGGTGGACCTTATTGTGTTAGGGGATACAACAAGGGTGAACTTGGAGCTTGCAGGAACATTCTCGAAGTAAGTCTTACCGCAAAAACTAATATTTCTCATGGTCATTAATATCTTGCTTCTCTTGGTTAGGTTCTTTTCGACGGTATTTTGATTGCATCATTTATTAAAAGATAGTGGGTTATTAACTTTATCACCCAGTTTCTTTAATGCCGGATGAGTTTTTTGGAGTTAGGGATCTCTTAGAGAGTTTATTGAACTTTGTTTGTGTTTGAAATGTTTGTAGATGCAAAGCATCTAATTGGAAGGAGGCTAAGTGACCCAACCGTCCAGGGTGATATTAAGCATTGGACCTTCAAGGTTATTGCTGGTGTTACTGACAAACCCATGATTGAAGTCTCATACAAGCGTGAGGACAAGCAATTTGCTGCTGAAGAAATCTCATCCATGGTCTTGATTAAGATGCAAAAATTTCCTAGGCATGCCTTGGTTTTACAGTTAAGAACACCGTTTTTACCGTACTCACCTACTTCAACGAGTCACGGTGTCAAGCTACAAAGGATGTTGGAGTCATTGCTGGTCTTAGTGTTATGCGTATCATCAATGAGCCTACAGAATATCCATAAAAACTTGATGATGAAGGTGAGAAATAATAGTACTAATTGGTGTCCAAATAATTTCATCTTGTTTGTTTTTTATCCGACCATAAATGCCTCAGGTGATATTAAGCAAATGTTAAAAGGAACTTGGAACCTCAGAAGGGCAGGGAAACTGCATTGCCAAGAGGAGATGGAAGCAAAGCACATAATGAAAGAGATGCATTTCTTGCTGATATTGTGTTGGAAAGGTCTCACATCAAAGACAAAGAGGGTTCTAAATTAAGCACTAATGGAGATGGCACACCATCTTACAATATTGTTGATGCCGCATCTGCTTCTGTTCACGGAAGAAGTTCTGCATAAGTCAGATCTACATCAGATGATATGCCTAATTTTCTTCTTTAACATCTCTGTTAAACCGTTATTAACAGTGTTTTGTGTCTGCAGGGGAAGTACCGCGTAGCTGCTTCTTTCTTGGAAGAGAGCTCCTATAAGAGAAATGGCCATTAGATTGAAGATGCATAGTTTCTTTCAAAAAAAAAAAAAAAAAGATGCATAGCTGCTGTCGCATTGGATTCCACCAGCTTCGCAAGTTCCGCTTCTGATGCAACAGTCTGCGACATGAGAACGATATTATGTGAGTCATGTTTCTGTTTTTTTAGCCTATGACATGGGAAAACTTAGAAATAAGTTGGGGGAACTTAGAAATAAGTTGAGAACTTAGAAAGTTTTTTAAGTTTCTATGAACTGAACTTTGGAACTTAGTAAATTTTTTTATGTATTCCCTCTTAATTTCATACTTGGCAAAAAAAAAATTGGTACTTATAAGAATTTGTTTTTTTTATATGAATGTGTGGATATGAATAATTGGGGATGATCAGTAAAATGAAATGTATATGCAGGTTAATTGATATTCTGGTTTATTACCGGCCAGGGATGAGCTGCCGGTTAATATTGACCTGGTCAGAATTGGTCATAGTTGACTGATTTTGACCAGGTTAATTTTGACCGGCAGTAATTTTTTTCTATTACAAAAATGTTCGTAACGGCTTTAACATGTTACAACGTAATGTTACAAAATAAATTCGTAACGGCTCCGGCATGTTACGAGAGTGCCACGTAGTAACGGCCACTTGCCGTTACAAAAGCCGTTGCAAAATAAATTCGTAACGGCTAGTGGGCCGTTACAAAAAAATTGTAGCACTTCGTAACGGTTGGGAACAATTATAACCCCGATTCGTAACTCTCAAAAACTGTTACGATTCAGTAAAAATGGTGTAGTGACGATCCAAACCAGAGTTTAAGCCACGTGAACCAGTTCACAACCTTCCCAATCCGCAGGAGTGGTGCCAACTGTCAACGACAAGGAAGTTCAATGTTATATAACATATGGCATTGGTGAGTCCGTGTCACAGAAAGAAATTGTGGGGATGTTACCAAGAGCATCCTCTTTGATGGGATGCAAAATTTACCAGGGGGTGTCTTCCTGCTAATGGCTGAGCACCAATGTAATTAGCGAATTTCAACACAGCCCTCTGTCCATATGGTCTTGCAGATTGAACAATAATGTCTTGTGGGTTCTCAATAGCAACAATAACTATAGCATCCATCATAATCATCCATCATAAGCTTCTCCCATGTCTTTCCAATGTTGATAGAAACCGCCCACGAGAACATTATATCCAGTGAACATGTTCAACAAAAGAAAAGATCAACAAAATAAATGACCAATTAGTACTAATAGAATATACAGATTGAAAACAAAACCAAACCCAATGTCCTGCAAATTGATGGTTTGTGCACTCACCAGGGAGTATCTCAACAGGGCACCACTTTAATCATCTCCATTTATATCTTGATCTAACAGACCCTCTAAGTATTATTGGGATGGTAAATGAGGTAAAGTGGAAAACCTAACCATCTATTAGAATCGGGCCCAACACTAAGTAGACAATTCCTGATCGAAATAAGCAAAAGTTATGATTAATACCTAAGATTGCAAACCAAATGAAGATTTGATGAAGAAAAGGAAACAGAAAAATAAGTAAAACATAAGTAAGGAAAATCATTTAACAGATACAAATCTGAGAGAACATCTCCATCAGCAGCAAACCTATCTTTTAAATCCTCCATTTTCTGCATCTCTCCATCTTATTTACATCTCTTGCATCTTCGTCTTTCTCTCTGAGCTATCACTCTCATAATTCGAACCATAGAGAAATCCATAACCTTGTGTTTTCGTGCTTATCACCACTCTCATTTCAAACCCATGATAATCACCATGCCTCTTCTAAGATCAATTTCTTCTCGGATTCAATAGAAAACCCTAAATCTGAACCATTCTCTTTTGTTCATCTCCAACAAAAAATTTCAACATATTCCAAAATTGAAGCTTGCAACCTGCAAGAACACCTCCTACAGAACCTGATTAACCCTTGATTCTGATTTGATGAAGCATAATCTTCACCTGATTTTTGTTAGAGAAATTCTGATTTTTGGAACCCTAATTGTTCATCAATCTACTAAAACCCTGATTTCTTAATCACTCCGTCTCTTTTATGAATAATCATTAGAACTTTGTAGATACATACAAAAGAAGTAAATATCAACAACACATTAGATCTTCTGAAGAAAAAAGAAGAGAGGGAGAGTCGTAGGCGCAGGATGATAAAGAAAAGAGAGACGGAGAGGAAGAAACAAAGAGAAAATAGATAAGAATTAGAGTTCGAGTGGTGGAGAGTGATACAATCAAGAATGGATGGACCAGATTTTTTTTTATCCCCTCATGCGGATCAAGAAAAGATCTTGACGGTTGAGATCGTATTTGATTTGCACATACGGATTGTGAAATATGTGTGTTAATACAAACTCATGTTTTCGGTTTAATTATCAATCTTCGACATGAAAAAAAATCCAATTTTTTTTAATAAATTCAGGACATTGTTATCGACATTCTGATATAAAAAAAATCCAGAAAATGTATAAGAATGAATCGGGAAAATGAAAATGAAATCGATAATTGGTGTGTTTCTTTGTGCTTTCTCTTTGTGTTTTTGTGCTTCCGGTTTGAATTTCGACTAGTCGCATAGGTCATGAAGTAATTTTGACAAGGCATATATGTCAAGAAATAGCTTTAGTTCACACTGGTAAACTCAGGTTCAAAGATTACTAGAGTTAGGCCTGAGTTTCTCTTTCGGATGAACTGGAGACGAAATATATCATAATTGAACATCACATGTTCAAAGATTACTAGAGTTAGACCTGATTTTGTCTTACGGATGAACTCGAGACGAAATATATCATAATTGAACATCACAGGTTCAAAGATTACTAGAGTTAGACCTGAGTTTGTCTTCCGAATGAACTGCAGACGAAATATATCAGAATTGAACATCACAGGTTCAAATATTACTAGAGTTAGACCTGATTTTGTCTTCCGAATGAACTACAGATGAAATATATCAGAATTGAACATCACAGGTTCAAATATTACTAGACGAAAGATTCCTTTGGAATATTCCCCGAAACCTTAATCAAACCTTATTCTAGCATATTGTATGCATACATTGGCTCCGAAATTGAAACCTGGATGGGAGTGGACTACTATAAGTCGAAAACTTGGTAAGAATGATGAATCCAACCATTTATAGGTATGATTCCTTTGGAATATTCTCTGAAACCTTAAAAAAACCCTATTTTGGCATATTGTATGCAAACACTGGCTCCGAAATTGAAACCTCCCTGGGAGTGGACTACTATAAGTCGGAAACTTGGTAAGAATAATGAATCCAACCATTTATAGGTAAGATTCCTTTGGAATATTCTCTGAAACCTTAAACAAACCCTATTCTGGCATATTGTATGCAAACAATGGCTCCGAAATTGAAACCTCGCTTGGAGTGGACTACTATAAGTCGAAAACTTGGTAAGAATGATGAATCCAACCATTTATAGGTATGATTCCTTTGGAATATTCTATGAAACCTTAAACAAACCCTATTCTGGCATATTGTATGCAAACACTAGCTCCGAAATTGAAACCTCGCTGGGAGTGGACTACCATAAGCCGGAAACTTGGTAAGAATGATGAATCCAACCATTTATAGGTAAGATTCCTTTGCAATATTCTCTGAAACCTTAAACAAACCCAATTCTAGCATATTATATGCATACATTGGCTCTGAAATCGAATCCTGGCTGGAAGTGGACTACTATAAGTTGGAAACTTGGTAAGAATGATGAATCCAACCATTTATAGGTATGATTCCTTTGGAATATTCTCTGAAACCTTAAACAAACCCTATTCTGGCATATTGTATGCAAACACTGGCTCCGAAATTGAAACCTCGCTGGGAGTGGACTACCATAAGTCGGAAACTTGGTAAGAATGATGAATCCAACCATTTATAGGTAAGATTCCTTTGGAATATTCTCTGAAACCTTAAACAAACCCTATTCTGGCATATTGTATGCATACATTGGCTCCGAAATCGAAACCTCCTATTCTAGCATATTGTATGCAAACATTGGGAGTGGACTACTATAAGTCGGAAACTTGGTAAGAATGATGAATCCAACCATTTATAGGTATGATTCCTTTGGAATATTCTCTGAAACCTTAAACAAACCCTATTCTGGCATATTGTATGCAAACACTGGCTCCGAAATTGAAACCTCGCTGGGAGTGGACTACTATAAGTCGGAAACTTGGTAAGAATGATGAATCCAACCATTTATAGGTATGATTCCTTTGGAATATTCTCTGAAACCTTAAACAAACCCTATTATGGCATATTGTATGCTAACACTGGCTCCGAAATTGAAACCTCGCTTGGAGTGGACTACTATAAGTCGGAAAATTGGTAAGAATGATGAATCCATCCATTTACATGTAAGATTCCTTTGGAATATTCCCCGAAACCTTAAACAAACCATATTCTGGCATATTGTATGCATACATTGGCTCCAAAATCGAAACCTTGCTTGGAGTGGACTACTATAAGTCGGAAACTTGGTAAGAATGATGAATCCAACCATTTATAGGTATGATTCCTTTGGAATATTCTATGAAACCTTAAACAAACCCTATTCTGGGATATTGTATGCAAACACTAGCTCCGAAATTGAAACCCAGCTGGGAGTGGACTACTATAAGTCGGAAACTTGGTAAGAATGATTAATCCATCCAATTACAAGTAAGATTATTTTGGAATATTCCCCGAAAACTTAAACAAAACCTATTTTGGCATATTGTATGCATACATTGGCTCTGAAATCGAAACCTGGCTGGGAGTGGACTACTATAAGTCGGAAACTTGGTAAGAATGATGAATCCAACCATTTATAGGTAAGATTCATTTGGAATATTCTCTGAAACCTTAAACAAACCCTATTCTGGCATATTGTATGCAAATACTGGCTACGAAATTGAAACATCGATGGGAGTGGACTACCATAAGCCGGAAACTTGGTAAGAATGATGAATCCAACCATTTATAGGTAAGATTCCTTTGGAATATTCTCTGAAACCTTAAACAAACCCTATTCTGGCATATTGTATGCATACCATGAACTCGTGACGGAATATATCAGAATTGAACATCACATGTTCAAAGATTACTAGAGTTAGACCTGAGTTTCTCTTTCGGATGAACTGGAGACGGAATATATCAGAATTGAACATCACAGGTTCAAAAATTACTAGAGTTAGACATGAGTTTGTCTTTCGGATGAACTGGAGATGGAATATATCAGAATTGAAAATCACAGGTTCAAAGATTACTAGAAGTGAGAATTTTTTTGCAGAAGTGAATAAAATCTAGCAGAAGTGAGAAAAATTTAGCAGAAGTGTTTATACCTCTACGACGACTCTTAAAGGGGTTGTAGAATGTTTATTTATCTTTTTCTTCTTATCTTTTCAATCTCCCATCATAACCATCCAAATTACATCATAACCGTCCATTAATTTTTTGTTCCTTAACATTTTTTTTTCTTATCACTTTTTTTATAAAAGTAGATGTAAAATATAATCAAACATGTAAATGTGGAAGGATGGTTGGAATCCCAGACTTGGAAGGAAGAGGCTCAGGTTCGACTCACCTTAGCCTCATTTTTTTTTTCAAATATTTTTTTTTTTTACAACTCTTATAGAGGTTGTGATTATAAATGACAAAAAAAAAAAAAAAAAAAAACTACCAACATTGTGAATCCGGAAGGATGGTTGATGACTTGTACTAATGCGTAGTAGGCTTGTGTTCGAATCTCTCCAACAACTTTTGTCGAACCAATATTTTTTTTTAACTTCAACAACTCTTATGAATGTTGTTATATAGTAATTCACTATCTTTATGTTATGAGTTGTTAAAGTCTAAAGGTGGTCACTACTCTTTGCACACAAATGTTGTGGTTTTGATTCTCGTCACTACTCTTTGGTCCTGTTTGTCCTAAGAGTTGGACGTTTTTTAACTTTGACAACTATTATTTGGTAAAGGTAGTAAAACAGGCCACCTTTCACAACTTTAAAAATATGAGTTGTAAAGTTACAGTTGTAGATAACTGTTTTTTCCGTAGTGTTAACACTTATAAGTGTTACTTTGGCCGTAACAATAGTGACACGTTTCCTCTAAAGAATTGTTTCCTCTAAAGTCACATTATGAGACACGTGTCGTCGCCGTAATTGTTGCAATTATAGAGTAACAATTAAAATCGTTGGATTAGTTGTTGCAAAAACGACATGTGTCTCTTTATAAAAATTAGTTCAATTGTTGCTATTAATTTTGGTAACGGTAAACAAATGTGACTTTAATTAATAATTGCCACAGAAAAAACCGTTGCAATAAATTACAACAATATTTATCACAACGTTTCTGTAACGGCGTATATGTGTTACAAATTTAATCAGTAACAGATATACACTGTGACAAAATCCTGGATTTGGTGTAGTGCGAACATGCCACTGTAACTTCCATTTAAGAGAAGCATTTTTTTCTTGATGCCCCTGCTATCTCTGTTTTTGATTTTGATTTTGGTTAATGATTCATTTAAATTAGATGTATATGATTAGATTTGTATATATGATTAAATTTATATAGTTATTAGGTTAATTTTAATTTAAATTAAAGTAAAGGGTAAATGTGTAATTGTTTAATTTTAGGATACTCTTTATATGTATAGGGAGGTTGGCCTAATAAAACCATGGTCCCTAAAAAAAAATCGTTCTTTTAAAAGTGCCTTTTGTTAAAAAGAAATTCTAAGCCCAAGAACTCCTTCTGAAAGAGCCTTTTGTGTAGGTTCCAGAAGGCAGAGGTGTTTTTACCTAATATTCTAAGCCCATGTACTCCAGGTAGTCGCAAAGCGGATGCTCCTAAGGTGTTTCGTGCATACGACGGTGCTTCTCCAAAACGTTTTCTTTTAATTTCTTTTTAACCTTGTTTGCACTGCTACACATGTGTCGAAAGTACTAGGACACGGTTGAGACCATGCAGAAGGATCGACATATTAAGTGTCACCACTTATAAAGCACATCTGTGGTTCAATGACTCAATGATAAGACAGATAGTTGGTATGCTTTTCCCCTTCTATTTTTTTCATTTTGAAGGAAAGACTTCAAAGACTACTACATCCGATCTGACTACATACGTATATCTAAGATATGCGGAGGAGATGATGAAAAACAAAACTACGCAACCAGCTGGAAGTGACAAAAACATACTTTTGAGGTTGTATGATCCTGACCTGATGATTACACGCTTTTAAGGTCCGAGCGGTAGAAATGAGAAAGACAGACCAAAAAAAATCCAAACAAGTCCTAGAGATTGAAATGTGCCGTTGTAACGTGGCTGTCCCTTTAATGGTCGGCTACTCAATGGTCAAAGAGAATCCCATCATTGATATATAACACGATTTTTATTTTCATCTTTTTGATGATAGGCTTGGTGTTTGACACCAAGATGACTCGACACACTGGATTTGCTGTCTTGAGACAGTCCAATACATTATGTGAATTATATCGAGCAACCTGTGTCAATGACACCTGCATTAGCTAGACTCCATCTATAGGGACAGGGGGTTATATATGAGAGTTTCATTATCATTCTGCCACTCGATTAAGTACTGATAATAAGAGGCAATGAATATTTTTTTTTTAAATCTGAAAATTCAGTTTGTTGCGAAGGCGAAAAATTGTTTTGTTCTTGTGATGTTTAGTGAAATAATATGTTTAGAGGGAATTAGTTTGTCCCCGATAGAAAACTGCTGGTTCCGTCACTGGTTGGAGACATGTGGATGTAGTCAAACTATTGCGAAGTTCAACGTAGGTAGAAGATTGAGCGCAGTTGATACCAATTGCAAGTTACATATAACCTTTATAGGTAAGGGAGTTAGAATGAGTTTCCTCGCGCTGTTGTCTCCTTCAACCTTCTGGAGGAAAAACATCAAAGCCCGATTACTTACAAATATATACTTATCTAAGATATGTGGAGGAGATGTATATGGAAAGCAGAATCTAGGCAAACACCAAGCCCGGACAAAAGCATTCTTTTGAGAGGATGTCAAGAATAATAATTAATTAAATTTTACAAATTTTATTTTTTTCTCGATAATTAAATGTTATGAAAAAAAAGTGATTGCATTGGTGAATATTTGAGTAGACGTGGACTAGTACCGGAATTTTTTAAGCTTGTGTGGTCGAGAATAGGAAATGTCAATGTTACTTGGAGTAATTCTAGGAAAGTTAATGTTACTTAGACTTTTGTGTACACAATTAATGGTCCTCCTGCAATATTGCAGAATGATTTGATGGCCAAATCTATCTGTTTTAATGGCTAAACACTTAATTTGATTAAAGTGAATATGAACCCGAACCTAACTAATTAATATTTCAATTTTTCTCGTATTAGGCAAGACATTTGAAACGATTGACCCGAGAACAGGAGAAGTGACAACGACAGTTTCAGAAGGCCAAAAAGAAGATGTTGATTTGGCTGTCAAAGCAGCTAGAGAAGCATTTGATCATGGAAAATGGCCGCGTATGTCTGCCTTTGTAAGCTCTCTCTCAAAAACTTACGCATTCATACCTGTTATTACTGGCCTCGTACACTTTCATTCCGCAAATATACAACACTAGTTAATTCAAAGTATCTAATTCTTGTTTTCTAAAATTCTCTTGACCGGTGATTCAGGAAAGGGGAAGGATAATGATGAAATTTGCGGATTTGACAGATGAAAACATAGAAGAAAACGCTGATGATAAAATGCAGTGGGGTTTGGGCGGTAGAAATGAGAAAGACGGACCTAAAAGAAGCAATAGAAATTAAAATGTGCCTTTTACGTGGTGGTCCTTTTAATGTCCCTATAGTTCAGTCACATTTGTTGTTTTTGTGCGTTTCTTATTTTCTTCTTCTTCTTCTTTTATTGACTCCAATATTGTCGCGTGTCCCAGGCGTTCCCGGAGAGCTTAATATTTTTTTTTTTGAAGAGAAGGTTATATTAAAAAAAGAGAAAAACCAAGGAACAATCCAAGGTCAAACCAATTACATATACATTAGAGTATCCCAGTTACTCCAAATTAAGCTAGGATCAACATACTTAAAAGTATCGTTGTCACAAGACCATAGGACTACCAATTGTTTAACCAAATCAATATTCTCTTGAACACTCTTATGTCGACCTCCAAAAACCCTTCCATTCCTTTCCTTCCACAAAATCCAACATATCGCATAGGGTAAGATTTTCCAAATATCCTTCCCTCTACCATGAAGAACATTAGTAGATCACGCTTGAAACAATTCAAGTAAAGTTCTTGGCACGGGCCAAACTATCTTGAAAGCAATAATGAAGTATCTCCAAATCTCAAAAGAGTACTTACAGTGTATAAACATGTGATTTGCAGATTCTCGAACTTCATTGCACAAAACACATTGCACGCTATCAATATTCATACCACGGTGTTGCAACATATCTCGGGTTGGAAGCGAATCATGGAAAGTAGCCCAAAGGATAAAACTTACCTTGTTAGGGATAGAAGCTTTCCAAAGAAATTGGTCGAAACCGCACTCTTCCAAATTGCATGTGAGATGTTCATAACATCTTGAAGTGCTAAAATTATCCAGAAGTTCCATTTCGTCCTCCGCCTCCACAAGTTCAGGCACTTGGTTTAGATCACGTCGAAGAAGGTCCCATTCTAATTGTTCATTCATATTGAGATGCCTCTTGAAATCACAATGCCAAGCTCCATCTACTATCATATCAGATATAGTTGCATCCTTAGCCTTAGCAGCCTTGAAAACCTCTTTGAACAGGTCTTGCAACCTCCCCCTATCTAACCAATGATCCTTCCAAAAACTAATGCCTTTGCCATTTTTAACAGTGAAAGTTGCCATACTCTGGACCGTCGGTACCATATTTGTAACATTCTTCCACACACTTCTACCTTGAGATTGAGTATCCACATCAGGGACTAGCAGGTCATTGTTATGAGCAAATTTTTCATTAACTAATTTCCTCCAAAGGCTGTTTTTTGTCTTCGAAAATCTCCAAATCCACTTAACTAAAAGAGATTGGTTAATTCTCCTCAGATTTTTCACACCTAAACCCCCGTTTACGATCGGAACATTAATCTTCTTCCAAGATACCCATACCAATTTCCTTCTCCCTTCCACCGCCCCCCATAAAAAGTTGCGCATAATCCTAATCATCCTTTTTTCCACACTCACCGGCAGAGATGAATAAGAGACAGGTAGTAAATTGGAAGACTCGCAAGACAACTCTTGATGAGGGTTAACCTACCAGCTTTATTTAGTTGCCTTTTCTTCCACGTTGCCAACTTCTGTTCCATTCTAATCAAAACGTACTCCCAAACAGAAATACTACGCAAATAAGCTCCAATCGGCATACCAAGGTAGGTAAAAGGAAGATTTTCTGTCTTGCACCCAAGCTCTCTAGCTAACTCTTCAATAGCCCCGTCAGCTCCCACACTAATCATGGTACTCTTATCGAGATTCAGCTTCAACCCCGTAATTGTTTCGAAAACCATTAAGATTGTAAAGAGCCTCCTAACTTCCTCAACCAAAGCATCAAGAAATATTAAAGTGTCGTCTGCAAATTGTAGGTGAGAAATAGTAGTCCCCTGATCCTTCACCTGAAAGCCAGAAAGTTGACCTCTTTCCACCGCATCATTTATTAGCTTTGAAAGAATTTCGACCACTAAAAGAAACAAATACGGGGATAAAGAGTCACCCTGTCTTAAACCCTTACTTGGTTTAAATTTCTCCGTGGAGCCTCCATTCACAAGAAGAGAAAGATGAGTAGAAGTTACACACCATTTGATCCAAGAAATCCATTTTCCACCGAACTCATGCTTTTGCAAAATAGTAAACAAGGCTTGCCAATTAACATTATCGAAAGCTTTCTCCATATATATCTTGCAAAGAATTCCAGGTTTCCTATCCTTCAATCTGCTATCTACACATTCATTGGCAATTAAAACACCGTCTAGAATTTGTTTTCCATGAACAAAGGCACCCTGAAAGTCAGAAACAAGAGCCGGCATCACCGTCTTCAAGAGAACTGCAAGAATCTTAGAAAGAATCTTGTAAACCATACCAATAAGTCTCAGAGGTCTAAAATCTCTTGGAGTACAAGAGTCTTCCTTTTTCGGAATTAGAGTGATAAAAGAACAATTAAAACGCCAATCAATTGAGCCGCACTGAAAGTCTTTGACTAAATTCATGAAATCCTCTTTTAACGTACTCCAACAACTCTTGAAGAATTCCGCTGTGAATCCATCTGGCCCCGGCGATTTATTACAGCCCATTTTCTTTGCCACATCCCAAACTTCATCCTCCGAAAACTCACGCTCCAGCCACACCCTATCCACTTCAGAAATTTTGTGAAAGTGAATATATTCCATCTGTGAGTTAACCTCATCCCCTTGAGTAAACAAATTAATATAAAAGCTTCTAAGCTCCTCCTTAATAATGTATTGGTCAAAGCAGTCAGCCCCTCCTACTTGCAACTTAACAATTGTGTTTTGCTTTTTCCTTGCACTCGCTATACTGTGAAAGTATCTTGTGTTTGAATCTCCCCATCTGAAGTTGTTTTTCTTGGATCTCAAAAGCCATTTTCTCGCCTCCATTGCTTCTACGTTCCTCAACTCCAACTTGTAGGAAGTTCTCTCTTCCAGCTGAGAATGATTTAGAGCCCCCGTTTCCTCAATAATGTTCAGATCATGGATCATACCAGTAAGCAAGTTTTTATCTCTAAGTATTTGCCCAAACTCCTGATTTTTCCAAGGCCGAATAAGATGTTTCAAATTTTGAAGCTTTAAGAAAAATCGAGTGCTTGCACTTCCAAGGTATTGCATCATATCCCACCATTGTTTGACGTTATTAGCAAAATCTTTGTGCTCTGTCCATACCCTATCCAAATTTGAAGTACGGCTTGGTTTGTCGCCTTCGGTTCAGAAATAACCAATAAATGATTATGGTCTGACGTAGTTCTCGTTAAAAACACCTGTAAAGCATTTGGGAAAGCCGCTTCAAATTCATGACTGAAGAGAAACCTATCAATCCTGCACAAAAGAGGGTTAGCTTGGTTATTGGACCAAGTAAAAGCTCCACCAATCAGTGGTTGGTCGATTAACTCATTTTCCATAATGAAATTGTTAAGCATTGCGTTATTACGATCGTCACCATCTCCACGATTCCTTTCCTCGCTAGATCGAACTGCATTCATATCCCCTGCAATGCAAATGGCTCCATTCTACCAACGTCTTACGTCAGACAAATCTTCCCATAAATTCGTTCTGGGTTCCTGGTCACAGGGACTGTAGACATTTGTCACTACCCATTTGAATCCATTGATTCTAGTCGAGAAAACTGTCGTTATGTTGTTGAGTCCAACTCTCTCGTCTAGCTTCTCCAACCTGTTGCTATCCCAGATAGAAAGTAATCCTCCACTGCTGCCTATGGAAGGGATGTAAGACCAGCCAAAGTTATCATCGTACCAAAGCCTTCTAACGAACCAGTCATCAATATTTTGCAATTTTGTCTCTTGTAACAAGCAAACAAGTGCTTTTTCCGAGTATCAATCGACTTCTAACTGAAGTTTGCTTGTTGAAGTCATTCATGCCTCTAATATTCAAACACAAGATTCTAAAATCCATTAAAAATAATTTCTTCCCTTGCTAGACGGATTTCCTCTACATCGTTATCTTCTTCACCACTTCCTTCTTCGACTCGTTCTCTTTCTCAATAAGAAAGTCTTCCCCATCTTGTTCCTCGTCATCATTACTCTTTTCCCCTTCCCCCAAATCAACAAGAACCTCGAGCCTTTAAACCGCAGCTCGTACCTTAACACCAAATCAGTCAAATTTTGTTTCAAAGTTTGCTTCGTGTTTTATTAATGCTCCCGAATCGCAAACCACCTGCACTAGCGACTGAACCGTGTTCTCGACCAATATGTGTTCCTCCGAAGAGTTATGCTGTTGCACTGCTTCTAGTCTTTTTTCCACTCTACCCTCCAACAAGTTTCTATGAATCTTCACAGAAGAAGAATTATTCTCCGAGCTCTCCTCCACTGCTTCCTCGTCCCCTGATTCCTCGTCTCCCGTTAAAGGTGTATATCTGGACCCAGTGTCCGTCCTCAGTTTAGATGCCTGACTGTTAGTCGCAAATCAAAATGCTTGTACGTCTAGGAATGAAAACCCAACTTCCTTCCGTATTACTAAGATCCACCTCGCCCTCCCTTTGAGAACTCGCCTTTTAGACTCATCGTACTGTCGAGTTGTCTTCCTGAGATAAATTCGTCAACCTCCTTGTGTATTAAAGTGTTCTCTTCTATGCCTACTGGCCTAGTAAAAGCCTTGATATTGTTCTTGAAGTCGTCCACTCTCTTCCTGTACTCCTGGTTGTCCCACACCAAGTCCGTTGAGTATTGAAGATCCCATTGCAATGTTAACACGAATTTCACACCTTGTATCTCTGTCACAAACATCGCTGGAACCTCTTCAATGTCACCTCCAACTGAAATCCTAAAGTAGTTCATCCTAGTGTCTTTGGAGACTCTCAAAGTCTCGACTGAAATTGACGACAATCCTCCCAACTATTGAGCTATCTCCCTGAAGTTTCCCTCACTCCAAAATTTCAATGGAAGGCCCCTTATTTTGAGCAACTGTTCTTGTTTATTTAACTTGTCCATAAGAATTATTAAATCCTCTCTTCCTTTCTGGTTGGTAGTATCTTTGTTACTTTTTTCTAGGCCTTTCTTCGCACCGTCACTATCAAGATTGGAGCACGGAAATTTGTTGAATTCTTCACCCTGCCATTTGTATATTTTGATGATAATCCCATTGTCCTCCCAAATAACTGGCCTCCACAATCTTCTCCACTCGACCTCCTCCAACTGCACTAGAGCCGTAAGTTTGTTTGCTTCATCCAACCTAAAAAACCTATTCCATCCAAGCTTCCTTTTGATTAGAGTAACTATCTTCCCCCAACCAATGTTTTTCGACACTTTAACTACTCCTTTCATTTCCTCCTGTTGCAACTGAGGGTATTCATTAATTGACTTCAAACTACCAATTGATGACCTTGATTCAGTGATTCGTTGTGGTATAAAATTCTTCAGGACTTGAGCTAGGTTATGCCAACATTGATAGTTTTCTCCACAAGGGAAGCATAAACTAAAAGTCTTGCCTTTGATGCTGTGTCTGAATCTTGAGACTCTCAAATACATTCCTCCATCATTGTTTTGGATTTGGGCTAGATAGACATCATCTCCAATTCTCTCCTTCCATTTGTCTTCCTCTAATTTCTTCTGCAGAATAACTTCAACCACCGCTTCAACCAATCGATCATCTTGGCTAATTAGAGGATGAAATGCTAGCCAAGCGCGATACCCTCTTGCTTCCATGTTCCAAAGTTATACTTTTACATTGTAATTTTGACGGTTTTTATGTTGCCCTACGAAATATTCTGTGCTAATTGTAAAAGTTTTGCGCTCCAACTAAAAATTCTATTCTCCGGATCCTTTGTACAACAATTAATCCTTCAACTTATTCATTAGCCGATGTGTTTCACCTTCCTTCCTAAACGACGATTTGAAAGCATTCTCAAAGTTCTTGCCTTTGATCTTTTCAGATTATCATAGGCAAAGAAAATTAAAAGCCTTGGACTTAGGATCCCAAAAGAATTTAACAAAGCAAACAGAACTATTAAGTCTACCAGAGACTTGGCTAATTAGATCTTAAGAGCGCTTTCATTTCCCCAAAAGAATTTAACAAAGCAACGAAAAAAAATCAACTCAAATTAATTGATCGTGGGACTCAACCTCCTTCTCAAATTATAATAGCTCAGATCACTTTAGGATATTATCTAAACCATTTCAATTACTAGTTTTTGCCGCAAATCTAACACCACCTCCCAAGTTCGGTTCAAAATCAGATTGCAAAGAAATAGCCATAATCAAACAGATAAAGTGAAATAAGAGATCACTTACTATCCAACATCCATCATTAAGTTCGATCCAAGCATAAATCAGAGAAATTGAGAAGGAAATCCCAAGATCTGTTTGAAAGAGTAGAATCTTGACTGTGGTCAACGTCGCCAGAACATCGCCTCAATAGCTCTCTTTTCTACTGCGGTATCTTCATCCAGCAAATCTTTGTGCTCTGTCCATACCCTATCCAGCTTGAAGTACGGCTTGGTTTACGGAGAGCTTAATTGATGTAATGGGCCGAAAATCATATTTGTAAACCGTGATTCTGCAGTTTAGATCACTGCTATCATATTGTTCAAAGTTCAACCATCGATAGGACATTAATTGTCATCAGTATGAAAATGCTGCCAACTTATGCATATAATGACCGCCATTTTTGTACTAAGATTGAAAATGCAGTAGAGTTACAGTAGATTTTTAACTGTACCATTGACATTGCATGGAGTCTTTATGTAAGAACATGGAATTTCGTTTCTTTTCAAACTTGCAAAATAATTAAGACACCCAAGTCCTCTGGGTGTCCACCAACTAATAAAGTGGCTTAAAAGCTTTAACTTGAAAAATCTCCGCAGCATATCATACTCTGACACTAAGGTAAAAGGAAGGGTGAAAATAAGATGAAAATCTCTCTAGCATATCACATTCACGTTATCATTGGCAAAATATAAGATTTTCTAGCATTACGTATATGTGACGTTTGCTATGACCTAAGTATATTATTTTTGCTCGGTCTGCGACCTAAGTATATTTCACACTCCTGCTTGGGTCCCCTAAAATTTTCCTCACGCCTAGGTCTCAACAAACTGTTAGTGGTTCACGACACTCATGTTGGATCCACGGTTCCCAAACGAGATTATGGATTCTTGATCATTTAAGTTTCAAGATTTACAAAATAATTATAATGAATATTGGAAAATAAGGACATAGGTGAAGAGGAAATTTTTGGACTCAGGTCAATAGTATCATCAACTAATAACTTCATCAATTTTATTGTAAAGCGAAGCTGGTGCAAACATTTGATGCTAAGAGATTTGAATTCTTAATTCCAAATAAAATGTACATGCTATATAAATACCAAACCACGGGTTTATTGAGAGAAATCCTGAGATTTTTCTCATGGGTAGAATTGGATATTGTCTGTGAAAACCAACTCCCATTCACTTAGGACTTCCACAAACAACTTGAAATTACATTTGCGAAAAATTATATCGGATAAAATTTTAAGTTTCCTTCGAAGAGCGTATAAAAGACTCCCAATAATTATTATAATTTGTTTTTATTTGCATTTTTTGAAATATATCTACCTGATACTGTAATCTCTTTATTTAATTTAGAATTTTGATTCTAGTAGGTCTGTAACTTGACAAGAGTTTATAGAAACACATTCAAATTCATAATGTTTGGATACTACATCATAAGTAATTTTTAGACTTGCGGAAGACCGCGGAACCGTATGCAAGAAAATTAAAACAACTTATAAAAATATAAAAATATTTTATGTGAAACACCGGTGTTATTGTAATATAGTGGTAAAATCAATGGATGATGATATCATGGACCTGAATTCGAAACTCGCCATCATCAAATTCTTCATTAGTCGAAAAAAAAACAAATTTATGTGAAGCTAATTTCTTTTTAATTTTAGTGAAACAATTGGCACTTTTGGCTTCTAGTTATGATCCAGGCCAACGAAAACATTTAAGCTGGGACAAAACCAAAGGTAAAAAATATGGTCCACATATGGAAAGAGGAAGTGATGTGGCGCCCATCCATGGCTGCACACAAAAGCAACCCCTTACGAATCTATGGTCCCAGGAGCGCCACCTCTTGTCCCATATCTGGACAAGCCCAGTTGTCCCAAACGTAGCAGCTCCCCTTTTATTTACCAAATTACCAACTATTATGGTGGGTTCTGAATCCCTAACTTTCCTTCCCATTAAAGGGAAAACCACCAAAAAAGTTAAGAGTGGACCAAATTAGTGTACCAATTTTCTGTACCGTTGGATTAGAATATTAGGATTCCATGTGTGATTTAAAAAAACCCACCCCTATGTATCCTGTGGTGGAAGGTTTGCCACTTCATGATCTCCTTTGGTACACAACAATGGATCCGCCCCGTACGCTCCAGAAAACCACTGGGCTGTACCCTCGAACCTGCTACTTAAACCCTGTTAACCTTACGTACAAACAGTACAATCACTCGAGGTGGCATAACAATGCTGACTAACAAAGTTTCCCGATTAAGGCATTGACTTTCATCGCATTCACTGTTTAAACTTTCCACAAGAGACATGCCAAGATTTCTTCCAAACGAGACAAAAAAGGTTAATAGATGTGGTCCCCGGCTAGCCTCCAAACCTCGAGTGCACCTCTCCCACTCTAACACGTACCCGTTAATCAAAAAGTTAAAAGAAAAACTTCCCATATTTTTTGCTTTACTAACACGTGAATGTATTAATTAAATTTAGGGTACGTGTCGCATGTTAACGAAATTCAAAGTCAAAATAGTTCATCAAGGTCGGATCCAACGGCTGTTATTCTAAGATGATTAACTAATGATCCTCCAATAATTGAAACAACTGTAGAAACAAATCTGTTTATGATGTTAACACACCCCTTTTCATCTAGAAGGTTTAAGTTTTGCACAGTCGGCATATGGCTCAGAAGCAAACATAATTCACTAAGACACGGAACAAATGAAAAACAAGGACCGTGAAGTTGTAAACATAACGTAGGCGTCCAAACCGTGTCTGATTTATGCATTTAAATGACATTTCAATGTCAGTTTTTGACCTAATTATGAGAATTATAGAACGAAAGATGAGATTCTTAACGCACAGGTGATAAAACGCCAAATTAACAATCTTCACAGAAGTGTCAAGTGAAATATGACAACTGAGAGTTAAACATAACAACTGAAATGACCCAAATGTGTCACACCTGTTATGCATCCGCTTGATTAAATTTCTTGTGTTAAGACTCAAGAAAGGCTACATGTGATTCTGTGTATTGAGATAAATGGTCCGATATCCGTCGTTTAGGTCCTTTGGGTTTCTGCAATCAATAAACCTTGATCAACTCTGTGTTAATTAGCTAGTCGGTTTTCATGTTAATTAGACCCTTGAGAGCTCCTAATGGAATCCCCAGATTCTTATCCAAATTAAGTTGTGTGGTTGAGTAAGTTAATCAAAATCCGGCAAGAAACTTGTCACAGCGGGATCCAACTCCAGTCAAGAATAGTGGAAAGCAAATTAAGAAATTGTGTGTATGAACACAAAGATACTTGTGGTTTGTAGCAAACGGATTATTTCATTTGATAAGTAATTCATGGTCCCTTCAATGACAGCAGGTCCGTACGTACCCGTGGACCCATATACTCATGTTTTCCTATCCATTTGACTAAAACTGAATTTACACTCTAATTGATGGTAGTGGTTACTGGTTACTGGTT
The DNA here is from genome assembly GCA_023529315.1 of Papaver bracteatum. Taxonomy (NCBI): domain Eukaryota; kingdom Viridiplantae; phylum Streptophyta; class Magnoliopsida; order Ranunculales; family Papaveraceae; genus Papaver; species Papaver bracteatum. The sequence goes on along the minus strand of JAJJWX010003747.1, from coordinate 815,591 downwards.
AGATAATAATCTTCTAATAGCAATAGCAATAATAATAATAAGGACATAATCTTCAATCAACAAATTATAAAATATCGAGAACATGATTAATAATAATGCACATTTATTCCCGCGAGGAAACAAAAGAAGAACAAAGCTTGATACAGTACCAACAAATTATTAATAAAAAATAAAAGGGATTTTATTAATTAATATAAAATAATCATACAAAATCAACATTACTAATCTCTATTACAGATGCATTTCTAGTAGGATAGTGGCAAGGTCATAAGACGGTGATATTCACAACTTGGGGTCAAAATCTCGACCACATGCTTACACCATATATAATTTACCGATCAAAAAAAAGAAACACTGATCTTTTGTGAATGACAATCACCAATCTTTTTCATAATAAAATCTGATTACATGAACTCGTTTACACCGAAAATATCAGGGATTTCGAACTTCAGAACATTATTGCTGCAGTAACTCTCTCTTTCATCTTCTGTACTGCTTGTGATATATGTTGAGGAAGAAGAGTTCAAAGGTGGTGGACTTGACGAAGGTGTCGATAAGACAGAAGGAAAATTAAAACTCTGATCAGTAGAACTGCTTATTGAGTTCAAATTTGAGTTATAGGATAAAGGGTTGATGATTGAAGATTGAACTGAACCAGCATAGAAACTATAATCTGGTAATGAAACCAAACTATCTATGAAAGAAGAACCATGCATAGACTGTTCAGTCTCTCCCCATTCTAAATCTTGCTGACAAGGAAAGTTCGTAGGGTTTGCTTGAAATTGTTCTACATTGGCATGTAAAACTTGAGTTTCGATATTTGAGAAAGGAGTTGTAGTAGTTGTAGTTGATGTAGTGCAGTTTTGTAGTTGATGAAGGTTCTGGAATTGGAACTGGTTTTGATTTTGGTTTTGGTTTTGTTCTTGGATATGTGAATTGGAATACTGGTATTCTTGAAGATTTGGTAAGACGAAATTCGAGTTTTGATCATCACGTTGAGATGAAAAGAGAGTTGCAGCTAATCTTAGAAGGTCTGGATGATTAGATAGAGGTTGGTCAAGCCCGAGTAATCTTGAGATATTCAGTTGAGATGAATTGTTGTATAGAGATGAGTTAAGTAGCGAAGAGAGATCTAAAAGATCGAGACGTGGACTATGAGTAACTGGGTCTATTCCCATCCTCAATAGTCTCTTTCGAATGTGAGTATTCCAGTAGTTCTTGATTTCATTATCGGTTCTTCCAGGTAATCTAGCAGCAATTGCAGACCATCTGAAAGTAACAACCATTTTGGAAGTTAGAACCAAATAAACCACATAGTAGCAGGGAATATCCGTGTACAGTGTTCTGCAACAAAAGTATCAACTCTTTAAAGGACGGATATACAGATAAAGTACTACTTACTTGTTGCCTAAAACACTATGTAACTGAATGATGGTCTCTTCTTCTTCAAACGAAAACCTTCCTCTCTTGATATCAGGTCTTAGATAGTTAGTCCATCGGAGACGACAACTCTTTCCACATCTTTGAAGACCTAAAAAAGAATCCAACAAAAAGAAAAAATCATGAAAACGCATGCTCTATATATATAACAAAAGAAATTAAAAGAAGAAGCTCAAAAATAGTTTCATACCAGCATTTTTTGGAAGGGTTCTCCAACTACCATGACCATGTTTTTGTATATACTCAACAAGCTTCTGATCTTCTTCAGGTGTCCATGGCCCTTTCTTTAAGCCATTCTTATCACAACAAGGTGCTCTTCCCATGATGATTCTAATCACAGTAAGTAGTGGTTGTTTCGAATAATGTTTGTTTTTCTCTTTTTTGAAGACTCAAATTAAAGAGAGAAGTAAATATTGACAATGAGAGTTGGAAGAGAGTAGATGAAGTATAAATAGTAGTGAAAACACATAGATAAAGGAGGAGGAAGTGATGAAGTAATGATGAAGAAGTCAAAGGGATTCGGTGCCGGCCTTATTTTATCATACTAGCGTACGTGTCTCAGCTTTAGGGGATCATGAAAATCTCTCATCCTTTTACATGATTGTACTATTTTATTAACTTTTTCTTATCAAAACGTTTTGTTGTAAGTAAAAACAAAAACAAAATCTTACCAAAACGTTTTGTTGCAAGTAAGAACCAAAACAAATTTTTTGAAGAGTAGTTCAGGACACACCTGGTTTGAACACCATAACACACGGTATGCCCACAAATGGCAGGAGTTTAACAGTGCGTCTGTGAAGAATTTTGTAATTTTAATCAACGTAGGGAAATTTTATGGCACTCTAAGATCATTTTCTTACATCAGTTAAAATCATTTTTTTTTTCTTCTTTTCCCATGAAGCATATTAAGATCATTTTTTGAAATGCTTAACACCTTTGTGGGATGTCATCAAAATAAGTTAAAAATATTTTGAGAAAAGTGTAGGATGACTTCTCGCAAAGACAACTTATTTACCTTTAGCTCATACTAAAATCCAGATCTATCATCCTTGAACTCTTTAAGGGAAATGGTGGGTCCTATCTTGAAAATTATGTGTCATTTCCGGAAAATAATTGGTTCTTTCCTGAATATGAATCTAACCGTTGATTTGATCATCTAATGGTGATAAAACCGCTTTTAGGGGAAGCTATCCCACAAAGTCACGTAGGATAGCATTTGTCTTCAGAAAATCTAGCCCCAAAATTGTTTTCTCCAACTCATTCTGGATTCACATTACGTAACGTAGCTGTCAGGACTCAGGTCTTTGACAGTATTAGGACACGTACCCCCTTTTCTTTCTTCTTTCAAAAACCGTGTTTTGCTGATGCCTTTTATGACGGCGTTGTTTTGCTAATAACTCGCCAACTACAAGTTTTCGGCTTGATCGACTCATTTACAGGCTTCAGAGAGTAGATTTCAGATAAATAATTTCATGTTCTTAAAATTTATTTTCATTTTTCACCTGTAGGTTTGGTGCCAAACAGCCAGTGATTCCTAATAAATTACTCAAGTAATTGAACTTCTTAAAGTTGTTTGAGAATGATCTGGACACTGTAATAATGAATAAGCTCGAACATCACATCCTTAGAAATGGGTTTTCAAGGTTAGTTAAGTCGATTGATTTCAATATGGAATCAGAACGATTTAAAGTAGCGGTGACCATGTAAACAGGCCCTTAGTTTGGCTACTAAGCTAACAACACTCTTTATGGGGTAGTATCTGTCAGGAATAATACCAAATGGACTAACTTTTACGCCGAACTTTTGCAAGTTTCACCTTATATCTCTTTGGCTTTTATAACTAGGTTGAATTTGCACCACATATACGTATTGATGTTTAGGCATGGTTGGCTAGCTAGGCTACCAAACTGGGACTCCTTTTTCTTAACTTAGTCTTTCAGTTTGCTTTGTTAACTTAGGTTTGTTGGGTCTGTTTTTTTTTAAGCTCACTTTGAGTTTTTTTTCTTGGGGTCTGTAAGCTCTTTCGAGCCTCCGTTTGCTTACCACTGATGGGCCTTTATAAAATCTTACTTTTACCGATCGCAAAAAAAAAAAAAAAAAGGCTACCATATATGCTCATAGGTATGTAAAATTCCATATAATTAAGTGAGTACTGTAGTGGTCAAAAGTGATAAGTTATCAAAATTAGATAAATGTTGATTAGATTCTTAATGTCACACGATCATTAGGTGGCTAAGCTAAGGCTACAATGTATACGCTGATCGTAGCTAGGTGCGTAGAGGAAATGGCGTAATGCAGCTTTCTGAAGAATTTTAAACCATGTAGTACAGTTAGTCACCATTTAACTATTGATTGTAGGCAACGCTGTCTAGTCTATATACCATATATGATTGTACGTACAAAGTTAACTAATTTATATACGTTTGCTCAATTGCCAAATGAATTAGTAGTGAAGAGGTGATAAGTACTAATCAGATTGGTTTACCAATTTATTAAATAATTAAATAATGATTCATGTCACACGATCAATTCTAGCAAAATGCAAATTATCGTAGATAAATCATAAATATATATAAATGTGAAGGACAGATCATCCAAAATTGTATGCGCATGCATATAAGATCCATATATAGTTTTAGCAGAAGACATGTAGGGGCAGTATGTATTAGATTATTTTCAGTTCTCCCTTTAATTCTTGTATCACCATTCTTGACATCCATTTCGTTTTCGAACACCATACTTCCTTCTTATCCATATAGGGAATCACAAAATCTAATCTTTGGCGATAAAATCTAATATGTTCAGTCTCTTAAATACGGCTAGCTTAACATTTCTTTCTGGTATTAGATTGTCACATAAACTCTCACTCGTTAGAGATTATGCAAAAAATTAAAATCAGTTGGCAAGCAGGGTCAATTATTCGTATCTGTTCATACTTGTTTTTCGTTCGGATGGACAATAAATGAAACCTTCCGTTGATAACATATTTAATAGATAATCCTTATGTACATTGAAGGTGGTCAGGAACTCTGAATGATATTCTTTCTTCCTTGATCAAAAATTTCCCAATGGAAAAAAGGACGCCTGGAGGAAATGGCGTAATGCATGTGGTAACTTTCAGAATATTTTCTGAACTAAATATTGTAATACGATCCTATCAAATCTTCTACAGCTAATCAAATTAACTAGCAAGACCACGTACTAGGTTACTGTACACCGCCATTTGAATTTTGGGCTGTAGACAAAGAATAATTAATAAATTATGTTGATGTTCTTCTCAAAAAATATCAAGCTTAAACTGGCCTGGCTGTGATTTCGAGCCTAGCCGAGCCTAATAATTTGCTTATTTTATGTTTCAGATTTTCAGTCATTCTTCCTGTTTTTAAAATCACAAATCAGTACTCTTTAATTTATTTAATTGTTATGTTAAATTATTTTTTTTAATGACGTTAGATTTGTCTTACTACGTGTCACTGATGTATTTACTTAGAATGGGGACCACAACCTAGTGCCACCTCATGTTTTAAGACATGTTCCCCAGTGGCCCTACGCCGTTTGTTAAAGAGTCGGAAAGACCTATCCTTAAATCACAAGCATCCAATCCCATGCCTTCCTTTTCTTTTCTTTATAGACACAAGAGTGTTCGGCGCGTGCATACGCATGTGCTTGGCACGTAATAAAACATATCACATGTAATTCTATACAAAATTCAGTGAGACATGAGCCACTATAATATTTTACGGATGGTTCCGATTAAGACTTAATATATTGTTCACTCTCATCCGTCAGATTATGCTACATTTAGTTGACTCCACCTTTGAAGCCCTGATTTCCTTGAAGTCCCTTAAGTGCGAGACTTGGCAAAAGAATCCCACGATTACCCATTCTCTCTCCCCCTTTCTTCCCCACTCTCTCTGCTAAAACAAACAGAAGTTACGGAACAACCATTTCCCCTTGCTTTAATCTATTTTCTACCTTGTTTGTTCTTGTATCTCCTTCACGAATACCACCACCATATTTATGTATTTTATTTGTGTAATACGTCTGTAGAGGCTTAATATAGTTTGGTGTATAAATCTGGACTAGGTCCCGCAGTTTTTCTGCATTTGCGGTTTCCTCGTTAACAAAATTTCTAGTGTCTGTGTTATTTCTTTTCCGCATTATATTTATTTATATAATTAAAATATCACAGATTGTGAGTAGTTCAATCAATTAGATAATTTAATCTTTGGTTGTTGATATAAATTGATTGAAACTTGAACATTGTTGGTAAATCCAATTTTTATAATTAGTTTAAATTTCTTATGTGTTCTATGGAGTATTAAAGGTGCTTATTTGAATGGGTTAACGTTTCAACGATGGAGATCAGATTTATTTATCACTTTGATTTTTTTATGGAGAACATATTTGTCTTTTTGGGATGTAATTTCACCCATTGAATATGAGTTTCGTTAGTTTTGATTTAAATATTTTTGACAATTACGTTTATACCCCTACCTATATAGACGAATTCTGCTATTTTCGCGACTTTTTTGTTATGCACGTTTGATGAGAACAATTTCCTGGTTGGCCATTCTGAGTTGGAACGGAACTTTTGCTGTACTTCGATATTTATTGACTGTACTGCAGCTGTAAGCCAAATAGAAGCGTTATTCAATTTCACTAGGGAGAAGACCTGGTGTGAAAAAGAGAAGCAGTAATGTAAAAACAAAATCTTTGACTTGCATCCTTAGTTGATTTTACTGCAACTGGTCTTACATATCATTTATTCATGGATGAATTTAATGAATAATTTCTATCGTTGTACGCTGGCTTAAGTTTTATCTCCTGTTGACCACAACGAGCCACAATGAGAACGGGATTTTGGTTGAGCGACTGTAACCATTGGAAGAAAATTTTCAACTTTATAATTTTACTTGTGTTATGCATGTACCGACTTGTATCAACCTTTAACGACTATAATCTTTGGTCAAATAATATTTTACTCAACTACATTGATTCCTATTTTGGTTTGTTTCATCATAGGAAGCATCGATCTGACCATGACATGGAATAATCTTTCCCTGTTGCTTGTTTGCTTTGAACTCTCACCCATCCTTCCTCTACTACCTTGAATGCATGATCCATACAGCGTATAGAAATAGTAGAGATGTATACATATCATAATCCTAGATAATATATACGAATAAGGTAACTAGACACACCAACCTAACAAGCATGCAGGCTCAGAAAGTTTTCCAATCTCCCCATGCACAAGTTACTCAACATGCATGCCTTGATTATTTTTTTGATAAGAAAAATAATTCATTAATAACTGATTAAGTTATAGAGTTGGTTTATTAAGCCACTCGCGCATTGGATTAACTTTGGCATACGTACTTGCCAATTTATCAGCATTTGCATCTCTTTTAGCATGACAGCATTACAACTTATTTGCTAATGGCGACGTCTCATGCTTCCAAAGTTCATATTCTTAATAAGCTTGCAATTTCTGGCTGTGTCCACACAGAGGTGAACATGAACATCCGGTCTGTGAATCTGTATAACAACTCAAAAGCTTAATTATTGACTGATGTAATCAGTTTATTTACCCAAAACCTTAATCTAGGGGTTCTTGTCTCACTGTTTTATGACAAGAAACTAGCTATACTACTTTGGGTAGTTGCATAAAATAATCGAATCATGTTTTGATACTGTTTACGGAAATTACTGGTCCAACATCCATGGATTATTGAGCAAGTTATGACAAAATTTAAGAGAAGAGTTGACGTACTGTTCATACAATAATTTATACAAACTTAATCAGAGTAGATTATATAATGTAATCTATCTATCTGTATGTATTAATATTGTATATATCTCCAACAAACAGCAGTGCTGCTTCAAAATAAAAAACAAACAGCAGTGAATAATTTCAAATGTTTTCATTATCTAAACCAGGAATGTGTAGATAGAGACAAAGTATTATACATTTTTAATCTCAGCCATGCAAATATTTTAATTCGATTCTTGAAAATTCAAAAAAAAATCTCACAGAATCTACAGGGATTGAGACTCTGGATTAGGGATATGTGATGTGTTTGTGGCTCTAATAAACAATGGACTATATAGGACACTTGGCAGTAACCCATGGTTGGTCTAGAAAAATCTCTTAAAATGCATTGTATTTGGGCGTTGTATACTAATTAGTCCTGATGTACGGTGGTTGAGGATGATGCTTAATCATGTTAATTAGGCTATGTGCATAACACTAGTAGCAACATTAGGGTAAACAAGTTAGGTGTCTAGGTGTAGGTTTCTTTCAAGAATATCGGAAATGTTATTCACCCCCTTATTCTCCGTCTCTATGCTCTGCTCTCTTTAATTTATACCACACATCTAGGATTTGAATCACATTCAGATACAACTGGGGTTCACCATTTCTCAAATAAGGAGTTTAGATTGGAAGGAACAAAGCAGGAAGGTGGAGAATAGGGAGCTGAATAGCACCACTGCAAGAATATCCATCTCCCTCTAAAAATTGATTTACTTTAATTTAAATTTATGGTCAGTTTGTCGGACCAATAGGTGTTTGGATGGCTTTAAAAAAAGATGCATCCCCCTTTTGGCTGAAAGCTGATTTGGTACCTAATTTAGGGTTTTGGTCGTGAATTGTTTAACTAAGCCATCCAAACACCTATTGGTCCGAGAAACTGACCATAAGCAATTCCAAAATAATTCAACACACCTGGTAGATTATCTACAATGAAAATCTGTATGTTGTTCGACAAACCAAACCAGAATTACTGTCCCTTTCAGGGCTTATAATAGATACGAAAAGATTCAGGGATGTCATGATGGTGAAAAGAGTCAAATGTATTATTTAACTACTCCATTAACATTTGAAAATTTTCTTGCAGTCATACAAATCTGAATGGATGAATTGGATCCAACAAGATAAACTAAAAATCTGCATATCAAAACATGGAGAAGAAAGGAACGCTTAGTTTTTTCTAATATAAATTAGATCCTTCATTTTCATCAAATCAAATTGATGTACAAGTCTCTAAAGATAGGACGATGAATCACTGTAATTACGTGTATCAAGATTACGTATCCGGTTTTGTTAAGATATCGGATTAACTAAGACAATTAAGTAATCACGACAATTAATTACACGCATAATCATACAGAATCAAGGACATGGCTGTTAAAATTTTGGGCAGGGAAATTAAAAAATGTTTTGTTTTGGCGCATGAGTGCGTCTCCACTGAATAAGCTGCAACATTCATTTCAAGGTAGTATAGCCAAGGGGAAAAGGCAACTTATGGGGTTGACATGGGCCTTTGTCTGGTCTGGAGTTGGTTTTAGTCTATTATGTTATTTTGGGGACCCTTCTTTTTTTGAGGGGACCCTGTTTTTTTAAAGGCACACTGCCCTACATTTGTAAGGGTGTCTTAAAACGTGGACTTTACTAATTTGCCCCCGAACCCTAATTAGGATTATCAATTAAACGGTTTTAGATTAACCTAATATATAAAATTTAGATTAACCTAATATAACCTATTAACAAAAAAAACAAAAAAAATCAGACCCTACCTCCTTCTTGGGGTCTTCTCTTCTCTTCTTCTTCTTCTTCTTCTTTTTCTTCTCAACATCGTTTTCATCGATTAATCGTCGATTCATAAAATTTTCATCGTCGATTAATCAATCGAGTATAAGAATGGTGTTTCGAAAGCAAACTAAACGAGTAACAGGAAAAGGTCCCCCATTAGGACATCTAGCAAATCAGAAAAGTTCATTGGAGATTGACAAAGTAGTGGAAACGGAAGACGAATTGGAGATTCAACCCGAAGTGGGCATGGGAAAGATCCGCAGGTAATTTTAACCAAACCCATTAGTTTTAATTTGATTTTGGTTCGTTTAATTGAATATAAATCATCAAAATAGGGTTTGAATGTAAGTAATGCTAGGTTCTTAGTAGTCTAACCCAAAAACCCCTGGTTTGGTAACCGAACTTCCCGAAAGGAAGAACACGAAGAACCTGTTCGGTTGATTATGATTGAAAAATATGTAACCAACTATTCGATTCGGTTATTTCGCTAATTTTTCAAAAAGCCATCTTCTAACCGAACACTTCCCATTTTACCAAAATAAAAATAATTTCACTTTCCAACCGAACTCAACTAATTTACTCACTACTTTGAGTTCTCAGTTAACCGAACTTTGTCAAAACAATTCGGTTAGTTCGCACAATATTTTAAAACAATTTCTCAACCGAACTCAAAGCATTACAAAGAAAACAAAAAAAAACTATGTAACCGAACTGCTGTTATTTTCCCACTATGTTGAACTATCATTTAACCGAATTTATGTAGTCTGTTCGGTTGATTCGCAATATTTTGTTTATCGAACTACGAACCGAACTCCTTGCTAATTTCATATATGTTGAGTTCGGTTTGTTCGCAAGAAAACTTATAAACCGAACTCTTCCCTAATTTCATAGAATTTTGAGTTCGGTTGTTTAGCAAAATAGCTGTACCAACCGAACTCAGTGCTAATGTCATTCATGTCGAGTTCGGTGAAATCGCAATTTTTTGTTTAGACAACTACTAACCGAACTCAGTGATAATGTCATTCATGTCGAGTTCGGTTTTTTTCGCAAGAAATAGTCAGTGCTAATTGCAAACCGAACTCTAGCTCTTAACAGAATTATGAGTATGAAAATCATTTTTGGGTGAAGCTAATATGTTTTGTTTTCTTGGTTATGGGCAGAGCACCAAAATCAAACCAACCTTCACTGGAAGAACTTAGAACTCCCACTCCTCGAGGCCAAAAACACTTAGGTTTTAATAAGCGTGGAACCAAATATGTTAAGCATGGAGGTGGTTCAACACCGGGTGTTGTCATCCAAGATGATGTCAATAGAGATAATGTTGACAACGTTATATAGCAAATTAATCAAGAGATTGTGTAAGAAATGGGTAATCAAGAACATAATCAAGGTGGAGAAGAGGAATCATCCGAAGAAGAAGGAAATGAATATGAACAAGGAGATGACAATGATGACAGTGAAGAAGATGGAGATAATGAAGATGATGAATCATAGGAGGAATAGGATGAAGAACAAGTAGAAATAGTTAAAAAACCAAAAAAGACCCCGAAAAAGCCTTGTGCTAGATATGCATACATTCCTGATGATACTTTGTGTTTGGCCCCAAAGAACCCAACTTATGGTACTCCAAGAGATGGAGGGGAGGTATTGATTGGCTACAAAAACTCATGGGCTGCCAAGATTTATGCTACAAAGGTATTGAATCTTATACATGAATATTTCTTTGTCATATATTTTTCGGTATATATTAGTAAATAAGATATGATGTTGTATTTGTAGGATCATAATAATGATGTTCGTGTTTTGAAACGTCAAAAGAACAAGAAATGGGATATAGGGAATGAGTGTGATGAGGTTAGGTTGGCCGTATTTGATTGTGTGCTATGGTACGCGATACAACATGCGCACCAAAAAATTGATGCTGTCACTGTTTCCGCATTTGCCGAGAGGGTTTATCCTGAGACCGAAACCTTTCATCTACCGTTTGGTGAGATGGCAATCACTCCAGATGATTGTTTTCGAATCACAAGCCTACCAATTACTGGAACAAGTGTTCGAGATGGGTACGATCCCTCCATGAGTTATGAGCTTCTTGAACAGTTGGTGGAGAGGTGTCTAGGCTGGAGCGCTAATAAGGCACATTGTGAGTTTAGACGAGCTTCAAAAGAGCCTGATGAAGGTGATGAGTATAATGAGTTAAACCCAGACCGGTCTTACAAGAAGAAGTTTAAAAATATCAAGTTGAAAGTCTTGTTAAAAGAGTTTGGAGGGACGAAAGATTTGGTTGCCAAGGGAAAGTTGGTCATGACAGAAGAGAAGATTAAACACCATGTGACTGCTTATTTGTTATATCAACTAGGAACCATTTTCTTCCCCCCACTTTCCAGGTCATTTGGTAAATGTCCATTACCTCCAGCTATTGGACCCCCTTAATGAGGTGAACAACTATTCTTGGGGAATTGCGGTTCTATCGTTCGTCCAAGCGGAGCTCAGAAAAGCTTCGAGGCTTAAGTGTTTATATTTTGGAGGCTTATACACCCTTGTTCAGGTACTCCGTTAATTTATCCTTTGTGTTTTCCAAGATATGTTTGCTAAGTGAATGAATGTATATTTTTACTAATGAATACATATTTACTATAATCATATGTGTGGTTTCTTCTCATAGGTTTGGGTGTACGACCACTTCCCAAAACTGAAATTGTCTTATGCTCACACTCCTTGGCATTATGGGAAACCTACAGCTGGTAAATATGAATTTTCGGACTCGCAAATGAAGGGTAAGAAAAATAGGTTGTTGAGGTTGAGAGAGAAATTGGATAATGCAACGCTTTCAGATGTGGTTTTCCATCCATACAAGCTTCAATCAGATGATGAAGAGGAAGATGTTGAGCCTGTTTATTTCTCACCTATTTAGGATTATAATGGCCCGTTGTTTTATCCTGGCGGTTGTACAATGTACTATCCTCGAAGAGTAATGAGACAATTATGTTGTGTCCAAAGTGTCCCAGCAGAGGATAAATTCAAATTCAAGGTGATGAAGCGGGGAACTAAGAACACCGAAAAGAATTTTGTTCCAAAGTACAATCCTGCTCCATCGTTGGACCAATGGAACAACCGTGAGGATTATTATATTCCAGTTGAAGAGTTAGAAGATTTTTATGGTGAGCCAAATGCTGCTGAAGAAGGGTATATGGAATGGTATGAAAATTTTTCTCATCCTCGTGTAATAAACACACAAAAACAAGCCCGTGCTGAGAAAGCAAAATCGAAGGCAGTGGAGAAAGAGACCCAGAAAATTATGAAGCATACCCCAACATGTGGTGATGAGGCATTGATCTTATGGAATTCAGCGGTAAGATATTTACTCTTATTTTTTCTTTTTATAAACTTATTAAGCATGCAAATATAGGAAATTTATACTTGTTTATGATTTTCATTGAAAAAAGGTGAAGTAAAGTTCTAAATTGTTGAAGAAAATGATGTCAAAAATCCGTAGTGGAGAGCCGATGAACATTGCTGAACAAACGGAACTCTACAACCAATGGACAAATGTTTTTCACCCAACACTGCTGATCAAAGCCGGAGCATGCCGATGAAGAGGGGTCGACGAGAAGGGGAAGGTTCAAGTCGAATGGTTGAACAACAAAGCAGTGGAGATGACACTCCTAGTGACGAAGGACTAGCTAAAGCTCCTAAACGCAAGGGTAGAAAAGTCTCATGTAGTGGTCGTCGTGAATGAGTGATTGCAAGAATTAGTAATTTGGCATTTTATTCTGGATTTGGTACTTTTATTCTGGATTTGGTACTTTGTTCTCTTATGTTTGGAATACCTCTTTATTGTGGATTTGGTAGTTTGTTTTCTTATTTTTTTGTTTTAGTAAACGAATTTCATGTTTTTGTTTCTAATTTGTGTCTAAGTAAGATATAAACGTTCGGTTTGATCGCAATTACAAAATTCAACCGAATCAACACTACCAAAAAAAAAACGTATTACAGTGATGTTCTTGGATCGCAATTACAAATCCAACCGAATCCGAACACTACCAAAAAAAAAAAAAAAAGTTACTGAGTGATGTTCGGTTTGATCGCAATTACAAAATTCAACCGAACTGAACACTACCCAAAAAAAAACGTATTACAGAGTGATGTTCGGTTGGATCGCAATTACAAATTCAACCGAACTGAACACTACCAAAAAAAAAAAAGTTACAGAGTGATGTTCGGTTTGATCGCAATTACAAAATTCAACCAAACTGATCACTACAAAAAATATTAAAAGTTATAGAGTGATGTTCTTCTATCGGGTAAAATCGCAGTTACCGAACTTAGTTGTTCGAAAATAAAACCTTATGTTCGGTTACTTACTGCGAAACTTTTATTACAAACCGAACGCATAGGTTCGAAAATAAAACCTTATGTTCTACACTGCGAAAATTTTATTACAAACCGAACGCATAGGTTCGAAAATAAAACCTTTGTTAGTGTTCAGTTCGGTTAGATATAATAACAGAACTAACCGAACATAATTGTTGACCAAAACTTGTACTTGATCTGACAAATGTAACGGCAATTTTTTAGTCCGTTATACACCCCAATGCTATATATATGGGTCTGATGCTTCATTTTTTTGTATACCATTTCATAAAAATGGCATTTGGTAGTCATAAATTTACTTTAGAAGAAGATCTTTCTATTTGTAGAAACTTCGATCTGTGGTTTCCAAAGAGGGGTGAAGAACAGTCAAGGCATGGTCGGATTAGTAATAGTTATTGGGGGAAAATACATGAGAAATTCTGCGATGACACAGGTAACCCTCATAACCTTGAAGAGTTATCTTTGTTCATTCGATTTGAAAAATTCAAAAAAGAGTTGAGGATTTTTTGATTTTGTATCGGATAGTTGCGAGGAATCGACTGAGGGGTGAAACATACGAGGAAATCGTTTTAATGTCAAAGAATGAATGGCGACGATGGAAAGTAAAGGATTTCAAATATGAAGATCATTTCCGCATCCTTAGAGACTTTTTCATAATGCGTTTTGGATATTAAGTCTTTTGTAATTTAATTTCGGCAATGTCATGTAATTTCATTTCCAAACCGAACTAATGTTGTAATGTAATAGTTCGGTAATGTCATTTAATGTAATTTGTTAACCGAACTTATATATTTTGAATTGCAAACCACAGTGGACCTACAATCTTTATGCCAAATGACTCCTAATAAAAACCAAATACCAAAAAACACAATCTTTCATTGTTATGTTGATTTTCAAAGCATACTTACAATCAAAAAACACCATCTAACTAAAGGTACAATTAATCATCCGCAAGGGAAATACAACCTTGGTGTATAATCGCTTCCGAATCCTTCAAAGCTTTCCACATCTCCATGTTATGTTCATACATAACGCACCAACCCAACATTGTGTCGGGGTTAAATTCATTCCAATAAGAGTATGGGCATATCGGAGGCAATGGACAATTGTCTTCTAACCGGAGGCCTATAAAATGGTTGTAGTTAATCAACGCAATCACCACTCTCCTACGTTTTAGTTGCTCGACACATATGGTTTTTTTCGGAGTGTATGTGAAACTACCACATTTTGAGAACAAGTGAACCACGCAATTGAATGCTTCGGCTATTAAGTGCCCACATATCGGCATGCTCATCCAATGATCCCTTGTGATTGTATTTCCCCCGTGGAGACGGCTTTGATATCTAACAAACTGCACATTGAGACTATCATCCCCATCGGACAACATTGTCTTGTAAAATTCCGGTTTCTCCCTTAGTTTCATCAACAACCTTTGACGGACATAAGTGACATGATTATCATTATATATCTTGGCACCTTGAGTGAAAGGCCCTAGTTGTTGTACGACAACGTGGAAACCGCAATTACCATCCGCAGGGACGTCATTGGTGGTTATGACGTAATCTCTAATGTAAGGAGGTATCTCTTCCAGGAACCTTTTCTCAACAAGAGGGGAAGTCATATCAATTGGACTAGGTTGAGAGTGTAACATAGGTCCTTTTTTCTTCATATCCCGTTCACTTGTCTCGCCCTTTTCAACAATATTCCTAGCCCTTATCTTACAATCTTCTTGGTACTTAGCCGCGGTATGCTCATGTTGCGAAGGATCTCTAGTAAAAGGGGTCATTTCACTCTTCCTCTTGCCCAAAACTTTTGCATATTGTCTGACTTGTTTTTTGGTTTCTTTGGTTGGTAGCCTACCTTTAGCCTTGCCTTTATTCGGTTCTTGCACATTTTCTGAAGTCTGCGGATAAACGATTGGCCGCATGTCATCCCAAAAGATTTTCCTTTCAAGATTGTTCATGTTCTGGTACCTCTCGATAACGAATCTTCCCATTTCATTATCACCAAACTCTTCTCCGACATCGCCCTTGGGAGGAGGAACAAAACTTAAGTGTTGCCAATGTGGATCTATATCGCTTAAAGGGATTATGCCATGTTCATACTTATCTATCATGTGGCGACAAGGGAGCCCAATAGACTTCATCATGTTGCAAACACACACCTCTTACGGCTTGGTTCCCCATATGCGGATCAAATTCACCTCAACCAATAACCTCTTAATGCAAGCATGCGAAACATTATAGTGGAGTCCCTTGAAAAACCGAAGGTCCTCCATTTTCATGATGTTACCACCTTTGTCTACAATCTTTTTGTACTTCATGATGCGACTTTTTTGAAACTTCTCTTTAATTCTATCAATCTCGCGGTTGAAGTAAACCTCCATAGCGTTAAACACAACCACAAAATTATCAATACATCCAAAGAGATTTTTCTTCAAACGGTGGTGAGCCGATTCTACCAAACTTGTCGCTTGATTCCCAAAGTGTTTATGGTGGTTGGTAAAAGCATAAACAAACAGCTCTTTGTGCGGTTCCAACCATTGCTTGACCACATACGTTACAATATCATCAGGATATTCGGGGCTACGCCAATGCTCAATAAATTCGGCAAGATTTAGATTGTACTCTTTTTCGGTGAGAGACCAAGTCAAAGCCTCCCATTCCCGGGAGAAAGCTACCCATTTAGCATGATTTATGGTGTATTGTTCATCGAATGCCTCTTTTGCATCAGCTTGTTCATCTTATGGTAGCTTACTAATCTCTTCGAATGCTATCCTCTTTGGTGGACAAAGTTAAGGCTTGCACCTATTCATCACATTGCACCATATATGAAATGTACAAAGCATATTATGTGCCAATGGGAAGAATCTCTCTATTGCATTCATCAATGATACTTGATTGTCCGTCACTATAACCCCCGGGATATCATCATCTCGGTAGATCGCCTTCAATTGTTGTAGCACCCACCTATAACTTGGTTCTTGCTCGTCCTTTAGAAAACAAAAAGCAATGGTAAAAGGTGACTTCGTCGACGTACGACCAACAATGTTCAACAATGGCATCTCGTATTTGTTTGTCTTGTAAGTGCAATCCATTATAAGAACTTCATGGAAGGATTGAGCCAGTTGAACACTCTTCGGATGAGCAATGAAGAGATGAGTTATTTCTTCACCCTGACCTAGCTTCTTTTGAACCGCGTAGCCTTTCTCTTCAGCCAACATAAACAATTGTTGCATGACTTTTCTATCCTTCCATTGATTCTTTTTAATTGACTCAATTGCATTGTAAATGGTGGTCGGGGATGATACGTTTTCCGTGTTATCATCCTTTAATAAGCGAAGCATACCAGCTGGGGAAATACGCCATCTCCTATATTTAGCTACTTTCTCCTTTTCTTGAGGAGTCAGCCTTGCGGCCATTGCATGTCCTTCAAGATGCTCCGGACGATGGTGGTTGTGATTACCTACCACCTTATCCATCGATAGAACCCATCCTTTCCTTAGTTTTGAGTAACTAAAAACTAGCTTGAACGGACATTTTATTTTCTTTGAGCACATTGTGTTCTTCCTCGTCGTCTTTCCTTCATACACATACCCCTTCCTCTTGTGGCTAGCATCCGGATCTCCACTTCTCTCGCAAACCATTTCAAAACGAGTTTTTGCTTTCTTTTCCATTCAAAACTAATACGCACATGGCTCTCTTGGCATGCTCTCTAGCCCAATTCTTCGCATCAATAGGTTGATCAAATACCAAATCATTGGCATAGTGATGGGATGTATCTTCGTACAAGATACCAATTGGAGAAGGTTGATCATCCATTGGTATATCTTGGCATTCAATCTACAATAAATGGAACAACATCAATTGCAATCACAACCGGGTTCGGTAAGCTATTAATTTAAGCGCGTAAACCGAACTACCAATTCGGTGAACAAACCAAAAGGCCATATAACCAAACATATAAAGTATATGTAGTTTGGTTACAATATATTTTACATAGGTCACCGAATACAACACTGGAATTATTCATTTTTTTGGGATTCTTAAGTTCAATTAGGTATGCTCTTGGGATCAAGTGTGCGAAATAACCGAACCTGCATAACTTAGTGTACTCTTATATTTTGTACGGTTCGGTTAGATAGTGGATTTACAGGAAGTGTGCGAACAAACCGAAATTTGTATGCTAAGTTTAATTAGTTTTACGTAAAGTTCGGTTGGTTAATAGTTGCAAAGCAACCGAACTTTGTACATTAAGTTAAATCATAAATTTACGTGAAGTTCGGTTAGTGTATATTGGTTGCGAAACAACCGAACATTACACTGGAATTCTTCAAACTTCCATCAATGCATAGTTCGGTTATCTGCGTGTTTGTCTAATGTAACCGAACTGCATATCCAGATGAGTTCGGTTAGATGTTCTACACCTTTAAATAACCAACTACTTAAAAATGTACATTTGTTTTGAAAATTTGGAGCAACTAGACCAACATTAGCTAAGTTTGGAGCATACCGGATACCCAAATGATCTTCCTCCGGTTGTGGTTGATAAAATCCATCATTTTCATATTGAGATTGAGTTTGTGGAAGAATACATTCACCATCTAAGAAATTACTCATATCCGGATCATTGTGAAGATTAACAAATACTCTAGGAGTTAATGGAGATTAAGAATCAGATGAGCTTTCATCACAAGAATTCCCAAACGTAGTGAATGTGAAATAATGTTTTTTTTCCATGGTTTTCTCCTTCTTCTTCTCTAACTTTATCCTCTAAAAAATTCAATTTCATTTTTAATAACTCATGTTTTAATCTAATCTCACTAATCAGTTTTTTCTTAATCATTTTAATAATGATTTCACTAATTAAAACCAAAAGATAATTAAAAGGGTATTTTAGGTAATATATAAAGTATTAGATTAGGGCACCCCTACCCCAAATAACATCATGGTCCCCTCAAAAAAAGAAGGGTGCCCAAAATAACGTTCTTAGTCTATGTCTACCTGTTCGGCTAGTCCGAATTCTGGCTGTGGGCTGTGGCCTAGTCTCTGAGCCCTGAGTTATGGATCTGCCACCAGCTGGCTTGTAAACAAGTTTGGGCACCAACGCTCTAGGCAGCTTCTCAATCTCGGAAACATAGATTAAGCAAATCACATAACCAAAGCTTTCTCTAAATTCTGCAGAAAGTGTTAGAACAATTTACCACATTACTTGATATCACAATGACACAGTGAGACTGTCGACTGTTTCACCAGCTGGGCTTGGGCCAATTCGCATTACCTGTCTGCACTATTTGCATGCATGTTGGTCATGATAAGGGATGAGGTTCTGCATTTTTAAGTACAAGTATATAACAAAAAAACTGATAGACAGCAACTCGAGAGTCAAGGGTTGGGCTTGATTCACGCCATTACAAGTAAAATTAGAATCACAACGTAACATTTATACATTCTGACGCTGATATCAGCATGTATAAAAAAACTGAGACCAAAAAATGAGAAGGGATGAACACAAAGAAAAGATCACAAAGATTCAATCAAATGACTGGCAAAGCAGAGGAGACAATCTCTAGGATTTCATTATGTACATTACCATTTGTTACAAGCACACCACCGGAAGGAAAGATGAGCCTCCTCTCGGTCTGATCTGCAGCAAGGTCAAGCTTACTTCCTGTCCAGTCAGTGACCTGTTACGAAATGGTCAGTTACCCAAATCCATGAGATCCCTATTCTTTTGAAAGAGGGTTTCAATTTAACAATGGTACATCATCTGATCATGACTAACAGCAATAAGCGGAAAGCATGAGATATGCTTAGATTTAGTTTATTTTCTTTCATTTTTCTTGGTAACATGAGGTGCTGGCAACATTTTCTTGGTAGCATGAGATGCTGGCAACATTTTTCGACCTATATATCCAATAAATATAATCGCTAGATTATCATTATTCATGTAGACATCAGATCCCGACGTAAAACCCATAAAAGTCAATCTATCTATTTCTCATCTTTTGTTTGTATGTTTAGTCATTTACACAAGAATTCTTAAAATTATAGTGCACGAATCTCAAGGAAAATTATCGGCTACACCAGATTTTACACCCTAAAGAAAGAAAATCCAAAACAAATTTATATATATAGTAGAACTTCTAGGTAATGATACTTAGATCTGTTTGTTCACATGATTTAAAGACATAAGGAGATAGCAAGAAGAGAGTGTACCTGACCCCCTGCTTCAGTTACACATATTATCCCAACAGCATGATCCCAAGACTATATTGCAGAATTGTGGCAGAATCATCAGTTCAGATTACCAGACACTATTGTCGATTGCTAATCTACTACAAAAATCTGATTAAATAACTCTTTCTGTAACTAACCTTGACAGGCTTTTCCGCCTTTGCTTGATAAATAAACACCGAAGCCCTACCTGATGCCACCATTAAGTACTTACAAAGGCTGCAAACAGAAAGAACGCATAAGATAAGCTAGGAAATGATGTCGAGCAATAAGAAATAAAAACAAGCAACAGCGGCAAGCAAGTATCCTAAATAAGTGCATCAACATCACAGAATTAAATTATCGTGTTTTAGCAATCCTGATGGGCGCAAGGAAGGAAAAATTACTCACTGCACCGTAGCTTCTAAAACCCAGATAAGAATTAAGAACCTACAACATTTTGAAGTCTCCTTTTGCAGTCATGCAAGTATTCTATAAAACTGTATTGACATCAGAGAATCAAACTATCGTGTTCACACAATCCTGATAAGCATAACAAAGGAGAAATCACTCACTGTGCTCTAACTTCTAAAGCCCAGATGAAAATTAAGAACCTACACCCTTGAAATATGCTTACATGAATGCACACTTGTAACTCTTAACACATTGTCTACGTTATGATCAACAATAGCAACTGGTCATAGTTTGGAAATATTAATGCACTGTATTCCGAGTTGATAACTAAAAATTTCTAACTTGGTCCTTTATTAATCTAAAAATGTAGGCCAAACAATAAACTCCTGATGATGAGTGCTACCTCACATAAGGAACCGCTAATATTTTATTTAGTTGCAAGCAACATAAGGTGTGATCCACCAATATGGGTTAGGAATAAACCTTCCACAACAAGTCGGCACAAGAAGAACTTGTTTATCCCCAAGACTATCAGCATTAGTGGTTGAGCTGTACAGAGTAGATAGTGGCAATGATTCCCAGGTCTGACTTTCAGAAATACAAAATCGTGCCTCATGCACCAAGCAACTTTTGTCCACATAACATCTGATCCAACTGCTCTGTGCACCAACCACGCTACCCAGAATATCTGATAAACTCTTCATCCAAGTTCCATGACCAACATGGGCCGCCATAATAGTCCCTGATCCAGATGGTAGACCATAGTTGTCCTTCTGGTCTTGATTGGCAGATTTGGTGGAAGAATCTCCCAGCCAGTTAGGGCAACCCATAACTCCTAACTTAATCTCTCCTTCCACAACAAGAGCCAAACCGACCTGAATTTTCCAAATACTTCCTTAGACAATTAAGGAAACCATGAAATTGAAGACTGACAATAGAAAAATAAAAGATTCATTGATTGTTTTCGAGCAATGAATTACCTAACTTCCATATATGCTGTTGTTTGGGACAAGGCGTATGGCGCAGCTTTGGGTATAAAATATAGAGCCGCGTCGTTGGTCAGTCATTGTTTTCTAACTTGAAAACCTGGCTTAGGTGATATATTACTTAAAACACAAATGTTTTGGGGCTTTAATCTCAGCTAATGAAGTGAGACCAAGACCAAAATGATGCCAACGGGCTATAATTACAGCTTACGTTGGACTAGGTCCTCAGAAAGATCAAAAAATAGGTGGCGCCTCGGCAGGGCTAGGCGTCTAAGTACCAAAACTCCCACTCGTGGTGCCTAGGCGGCGCCTCGTACAACATAGGGCCTTGACCGTTTTGTAAAAACCAAGATATAGAAATAACCTCTAGACATAGTTGTGATATTTTGGTAATAAAGGAGGAGCAGACACATTAAAACAAACAACAACTCATAGGCCTAAGAACTGCTGTATTCCCTTGTGTTGCATAGATTGCGGACCATTGTTTATGTCGTAGCATTATGTTTTCAGATAGGTTATTGCAAAGAGATGGCATGCATTTGATGATGCGAAATCAGACAAAGAGGAATGATTGAAAATCATGGAATTCCTTAATTTCAAATCAAGTATAGAAAACAATTATCCATTGACTGTGGCATAGTGGAAAACTGTATTGTCCTTCCCCTTTGATAGTAATGCTCTATGTAATGTCAACTAAGGCATTCTACCATAGAAAGCTTTCATAATTTCATCAGGTTTTGTTTTCATATTGAGATATTGTATTGTGTTTCCAACCTAATGTTAACTAAGTCATTCTACCATCTCGCATTTTGCAGAATTGCAAGTTAACTAACAATGATATATTCTCTATTCCAATCAATATTTCCATTTCTGAAAAGGCTTTTTCACACACAAATGCCGAAACTAAAAACAGAATGACTAACAAGTAAAACATACCACATATAAGGCCTCGCTACCTTTCAAAAACCCACGTGTCCCATCAATCGGATCAAGCACCTACAAAATACATACCATTATCCAACTCAATAAGCAAAAGATAGAAGGAAGTCACTCAAATCTCAATAGTCAACAACCAACACTAAGGTTACACTCACCCAATATGTAGCAGGCTTATCTCCAAAAGTAAACCCATCCTTCCCCCCTCTATCAATTGCTTGTAAGACAACATCCCGAGTTAATGGTTTCTCAGTTGAATCTGCTTTGTCTATTACAGTATTCACAATAGAATCCACTACAGTATTCGATGTCAAGAATGACGAATCCTCTTCTGCCACCAATGGAATTGAAGGAAACAATCTACCAAGCTCTGTCAAACAAGCACATTTCATCAAAACCTTACCAGTTCAGCAACAAATTCGTCCAATTTCTGAATCATAAAGCAAAAAAAACATAAACTGAGTCTTTATAGTTGAAATTACCCAAGCTAATTAGAGCTTGAACTCCGAAATCGGCAACAGTAACAGGTGTTTGATCATTCTTTTCAAGAATCCTTTCATCACTAGACAACAATGATTTCTTGACCTAATTGATATCATCAAAAAAATAAATCAACCAAATTTAGGAATATTAGCACCACATTATTCAAAGAAATCTCAAACAGAAATGAAAAAAAAAATTACATCAACACAAAGACGACAAGCTTTCTCCACAACATCCACAGCAGCTTGAAGCTCTCTGTGGTACTTTCCTTTCTGAGGAAATGAACTTGACCTGAAAACCCAGATTTTTTAAGATCAAAATTACTCGGGTAACCCTAATTCAATGCGGATTGGTTTTAATGAAGAACAAATACCTGACACTCAGAGTCAGGATATGCGAGGATTTGCGAAGAGGAGAGGAGTAATTAGGTTTTGTGAATCGAAGCAGAGAAAATTGAGAAGAAGAAGAGCGCAAGATATCCATGGAGATAGTGAGTGAAAAAGAGGCTTGGACCGTTTGGTCTTATGGGAGGACTAGAGTTCAAGGGCCTTTGTAGGGGCTGGCCCAGTTGGGTTGTAACCGACTCTTAGACATACATGATATTGAGACTGATATTAGTGTCCGCTCCCGACTTTGGAGATCTCATAAAAACTTCTATTCATGTATAAACAAAGTTTTGGATATATTTAGAAGAGCAAATTTGTGGAGATATTATCAAGAACGATGGTTGTTCTGGCTCCAATGCTTTAATGCTGGTACAAAAATTTGTTGTTGTCAGAAATAATGCTAGATTTTGAAATCGTAATAACTTCAAACATTTAGATTAATGCCAACAGTCTCAACCTCACTCTAAAGTATTATCTCTTCTTTAATTCAAAGATCCCCTCATCCTCAAAACCAAATCAAACTCAAAATCAAACTCAAAGATCCCCTCATCCTCAAAACCAAATCTCAACTTGTATAATTCTATAGTTATGAGGAGAAAATGCTCAAGCGATCAACGCAAAAGAAATATTCATAGCCCTCCTCAAATTCATTCTTTCCTTCTTATTAATATATATACTAGTGGAAATCAGCAGTTTCGCGACCGTCAAAGCAAGTCATTTAACTCGTATCTATGACTTTTCTTTGTCGGTCGAAGAAAGGGTCGTTGTTTGAGCGTCTTTTTTAACTATGACGTGTAAGGGTGCACACGGTACGGTTCGGCTCGGTTCTTGCCGAGGCCGAGTACATGTACCTCCCTAACCTCGGTTCCAAAATTTTGGACCGGTACCTGTACCCTGTACTTCGGTTCCGGTACCATTCGGTACGCGTGCGGTACCAGGTACGGTTCCGGTACTAGTCTCGGTTCTAGACCAAAAAAATCCTTTAAAGTATCACTTAACTTGAAATAGACATAAAAGATTCAAAGACAAAAAAGGGAAAACCTTTAAAGTTCCTGAACTCAAAGTCATCAAAGTTGAAAGCTAAGGATTCAAAGAATATTCAACTAAACAACAATCAACATGACGTAGGGACGGTAGCTAACACGTTTGTAGGTGCACCCAGATTTCGTTGTTTATGTGTATTGGAAGGAGAAAAATGTTATTCCCTTTCAATTTCCATTTTGTGATTTACAGAAAGCTAGTGGTATAGGCTGAGAAGAATGAGCATTCGCGATGCGAAGTAAAGTAAGCGAAGCTAGAACAACAAAATGGAAGTCATGGGTGCGCCTAGGTAGTTTCATGCCGCATCCTGCTGAAATGGCTACAACATTTGCTGCTGGGGACAAAAATATAGCATCAATATGGCCTGGATGTTTTCAGGTGGCAATTTATGCTCCCAGATGCTGTTGTCGATACGTTCTCCAGTTTCTTAAGAAAGGAAGCTATAACACGAATAAGTCAGAGTTGTTTTTTCCCTCGGTTTTCATCATATATATTTCATGTCGTACATCGTTGGAAATTTAGATAGATTCAATTATTCGGGGATGTCTAGGGATCGAAAATTCTCATTCGAATTGTACCTGAACATTTGAAAAGTTCAACAAGCGAATTTGTATATTTTTGTTCTTCTTACAAATCTCCTAACATTGTTTATGTCTTTCTTTGATGATCAGAGATCGACAAAGAATTACTTGTACTTCAGAGAACTCAATATTTACGATTCTACTTGTATTCTTCTATAATTTGTCCACTGCTATCTATCTATAGGGATGTAATATCCAGTTTCAGTTCTCTGTACTTTCGGTGTCTAATATTTACCACCCCTAAATCTAATGGCTATCATTAGTCTACTACCCCTAAATCCAATGGTTATAATTCTTCGGTACATTCGGTCCGGGACGGTACAAGACTAGGGAAGGACCGTGTACCTGTACCTGTTTAGCCTCGGTTCCTATTTTTTGGAACGGTAACTGTACCCCCTTCCTCGGTTCGGTACAAAAACAGGTACGGTTCCACCGGTTCCGGGACGGTCTGTCGGTCTGTTTCGGTTCCTGTGCACCCTTAATGACGTGTCTCTGGGGTTTGTTTAAAATCTTATATCAACGACCGATTATAACGGTCAAAACTTTATGACTGTCTTCAATCAGTCGTGGATATAATTCTTAATATAAAAAAATAGATTCAGATTGTTGTCTGGCCTGAGTGAATCTGACTAAATCTGAAATTAAACAGAATTGTAACTCAAATTTGAATTCAAATGAAACTCAAATTAGAATTAAAATGAATCTCAAAATTTGAATTCAAATGAGAATCAAATTAAAATGAGAACAAATTAAACTTGCACACCAACAAATAATTCAATTTAACAATCATTGATTCATTGGTTTGAATTACACAAAAAGATTAAAATCTGGAGTTCTGACCAGTGTAACCTTACAAGAAAGTAACTGAGTTACAGGACATGTATACAAAACTATGAACTAAAACAGTAAAATATAAACTCCGATGATGAAGAACTTGTTCCTACTTCATAATGGTGTACCTGCACAGCAAAATCCATCAGCTGATTAATGTGGGAGGTCACATTATTAATCTCTTTACCATAAGACAGATGCATGGAGATATACCCAAAAACTAGTGATAGCAATTTAGCACTTTCTGCACTGAACAACTAGGAAGATAATATAATATTACCTGAAATTTACAACAGAAACAAAATTTTCCATTGGCAAATTGAATAAAAGAACACAGTCCCTTGTATATACAATTGAGACCTACATATGAACCTAAGATAAGAGCCTTCGAGGGAGTTTGGCCTAGTTGACTGAAGTTGTGTTGCCAGACACGATCAAGAGTTTTACACTGTTCCAGAAAAAGGAAGTCTGAACATTTCTGCGTTTACCTTCCCCTTCTCTGAGAAAAGATCTTTTCTTAACAATCATGAATCCAACAAAAAAAAAACAGTCCAGATCAGAACCACTGTGTGTGCTAGTAACGTTCTAGAGGAGGGCAGTTCACAGATTTGGGATTAATTACCTTATACAAATACTTCTGCATTCCATAAGACAGTGATCTATAAATGTGGGTATACTAATATGATGTCAATCTCTTTACCTACCTCTGTCCAATATCGACATAACGGAACAAACGTAACTACTAATCTCTTATAAAAACAAGTGCTGAACTCTTCAGGCATAATCTGCTTGAAGAGACTAGAAACATGCATAGCTACCAACATATCTGCTTCTAAATTGGGAAACAACTGTATGCTCCAAGTTTCTCCTACAGGCCAAACGAATTAGGTGCGACGGACTTTTGGAACTTGAAAGGCAACAAAAACCACGATAATATATGAATAGGAACAACTTATTTTTGTTATTTGTTTTCAGAAGTAACCACCCCACGAAAGATAAAAGAGAGAACAACAACATTGCTTTTATACGTCTCATACCTATCACATAAACTGTTAGCCTCTCAATGAAAACTCTCAACTAACATCTCTTTAGTTGTAACTGTGTACATGATAACGAGGAAATGAGTTTGCTTCTACACTTTATGATGATATCCTATTTTAGGGAGAGCAATGGGAATTCTTATTTCAGGATATAGATTCACGGCCATTTCCAAATACCTAATTGCTAGAGAATACCTATTAGCTTTACTAG
Source organism: Papaver bracteatum (assembly GCA_023529315.1). Classification (NCBI taxonomy): domain Eukaryota; kingdom Viridiplantae; phylum Streptophyta; class Magnoliopsida; order Ranunculales; family Papaveraceae; genus Papaver; species Papaver bracteatum. The sequence continues at coordinate 789,059 of JAJJWX010003747.1, read as the reverse complement.
ATAATATGCCTAAGATAAGCACAATCTTTCCAACCCTATCAGGATCTAAAACACCATGTTGTGAATGATATTATTATTTTAAGAAGACAATCAAGTTATTCATGCATATCGAATTATAGAGGATGTATGTACCAATGTCAGAAGATTAATATAGATACATACCTCGACAAAACATTATGATTGCATATTTGCCACAATCCACATTCAGGTAGTTTCTTGCCAACATCAAGAGTTGAATCAATGTTTAAATCTCTATGTACATAAAAAAGGTAAAAAAAAAAACACAACTAAACAGGGAACTGAATAACATTTTTTACCTCAACATATTGATCCCAAAACTCAACATTTGCCTGAGCATCTCCATTCCAATACTCATCATCTCCAACAGATGTTGAAATTGATGAAGCTTCATTCGCGGCTCCAGTAAAGACAAATGGATCTTCATAAGTGTTCTTATTGGGGTGTGATCTTATTGGAGATTCCAAAACCAAATTCCAATGCTTCCTTGTCACATATTGGCAGTAAAAAACTTGTCTAGCTTGAGAAGCATGGATGAATAGCTCGTCGGCTTCTCTTGAGATCTTCATAAACCTTTCGAAGTTAACAAACCTTGAGTTTGTATCTCGATCCATATATGATCCCTTTACTTTGTCTTCCATTCGCACCCAATGACAGTTAAAAACAACTTCTGTGAAAACTCCATAGTCCACTTCAAATATATCTTCCAGAATACCGTAGTATGTAGTATCATCATCGACAAGGTTAGTATCTCTGGAAATTGCTCTGAAACTGGTACAAGCATCCATGGTAACTCCACTATTTTGTGTAATAAAACCTTTTTCTACATCGGCTGTATAGAAAATATATTCATTAACAAAGTATGCGTTACACAAAACTGCCGAGAGGTAAGGACCAATTTCCAGCCTACGGAAATCTGTCATGGAATGGCCTTCGAGTTGTTCCTGTAGCCATGGAATGTAGTCCAAATGCTGCATCCTTCCCATACGAGTTTGGTTAAAGTTGCGAAGATATATGGCGTATTTCCTGTCACATAAAACAAATTAACAATTAACTTATAAGTTTTCATCTAGGTCTGCATAATCTAATTCCCCAATGGAACACTTCCAAAGTACACATATCAAGCTAGATTAACGATGAATTTGTAACATACTAACAAACCATGATAAAATTATCACGTAGAGTTGTTTTCTGATAAATATCAGTACTACTATAATCAAAGGGATTCATTAGAGGCTACAACCGATAGGTAAAAATTTGTTGTAGTAGAATCTTTACTCATGTGCAGTGAGAATCAGTTCTCTAGACGCTACAAGAATCAAAAAATTTAAAAGGAGGTGTGCATATCATGAAAGTTAGCTGGAAAGTAACTCATTATGTACACGTCGCATATTAGAACCTAAAACAGTTAACAAGTCCAACAATAAAACACCATACGCGAGTAGTTAGAAGGTTACTTTTTACAGTGTAATGAAATGATTGTAAGAGAAATAAACTTACGCTTCCCATTCAGTATTTTCATCTGCGTGTCTCGATATCCACAAATGAACTTGTTCGTACTATAAGTTGGTTAATGAACATGATTTTCCTTGCGAACCAACTGGGTATGGACCTTCATAAGCATCATAGGGCTTCTCTATCTTTTTGTAATAGAGCCTTCTATATAATTTTTGTTGCGACCAAGAACCTTGTAGACTTTCATCATCCTGCACATACAACTGGTAAACAAGTATTTGTAAGTTTACAGAGTTGATAAAAGAATAAACCAAAATAATACCAGTGACTAAAGGGTTGTACCTCTCGAAAGGGTACATCCTCTTAAATTGAACAGGCCCCAATTGGTATGCCTCTTATGCCAAGTGTACGACCACATGAGTCATACTAACAAAAAATGCAGGAGGTAAATACATTTCAAACACGCATAACGACTCCACGACACGATCATGCATTACACGAAGCTCAGCACGATCAATAACCTTATAAGTAAGGACTTTTAAAAACAACGACAAGTGTCTAACTGCCTCACGCAAAGGCTTATGTTTTTTAAAACAATGCATTAAAAAAAAGGCACTAAACCCTGCATAAGGATGTGATAGTCGTGCGATTTTAGACCCTTCAAATGGAACTATTTCAAGCATACTTTTTTTTTCCAAGTCCCACTGTAACCAATTGGAACTTTAAGTGTGCTAAAATTTTTACAAATAACTTCCCTTTCTTTCTTAGACATCCAATAAAGTGCATGGGGTAGTTTCTCTCTTCCATTCCTTTCCGTCAACCACAAGCTAGGCTTTAAGTTTAGCATTTTTAAATCTCTTCGCGCTGGAGACCCATCCTTGGACTTATCCTTATGGCACATAAAAGTACCAAACAGATTCTCTGCAAAATTATTTTCTACATGCATGACATCCACATTGTGCCGGATTTGTAGAAACTAATAAGATTAAGTTAGAAAAGAATAACAAACAACAAAACATATTACACTAAAGAACAATCGGCCTAATACAATTGTCCCCAAACTACCATTTAAGTTCCCTAAAAACCACATGAAGAATTAATAATCTCTATTTCTTTTTACAGTCTGAAGTCTGAACTATATCTGAATTATATATTGTTTACATGAACTTTAACTCCATTTGCGCAACAAAGGTGTAAGAGTACTATAAAACAAAGGTAAGAGAAGCTAGAAGTTAAATATGATAATTACTATATGAATTATGATGAGTTACATGAAAAAATAAGTTAATTATGCATAGCCGCCAGGGCCGGTCCTGACAATTTTGTGGCTCCAAGCAGCACTAAAAGTTGTGGCTCCTAATAGACATGCCAAAGTTTCGTTGTATACTTTTATATTCGCAAGAAAAATAAAAATGTAAAGTAAACTATCTACATGAGTTGGTTTAGGAATGCTATGTACGGTTAAGATAATTGTCTAACTAAATTTCGACTATTTAGATGTGCAAAACAAAATCATACTAGAGATTTATTCATTTATAGTCTTGTTTATTCCCAAAATCCCTCATATAAAGCAAATTTATATTATTCATGTCAACTTCTTAACTCACACATTGACTGAATCAAGAAACTATGGAGGATCTAATATCATTATGGTACACTAGGTTATTGGAAGATAATGACAAATAGGAGCATACAACTTCCATAACACGAAAGTATTTTACCAGTTAAAATTCTAACTGATCAAGAAAATGATTGAAGAAAAGCTAGAGAATTTTCATCCTTATCAGCACTGACTACCTTGGAAAAGGGATATAGACCAAACTATACTCCCATAAGCATATGTATCACCCTAAGGTACTTGTTTAACTTTATAGTAATATTTATTTATGTTACTAAATTCTTATCCAAGACTCAACTATACTGATTGGTTTAACTTAGGAAACTACCTTGATTCGTGGCCTTAAGCGAAGCTTTATTTGCTTGTATGGCAGGGCCCGCCCTGATAGCAGCCATGAATCAACAAAATTCATGAAAAGAAAAATAATAACTCCAGTTAAATAACATGTGATGTAAACTTTACCTTTCAATATGGGAGCTGAAAAAAGATTGACCTCTTTGACCAAGGAGAATCAATTGCAGGCCGCTTTACCAACTTCCCAAATTCTTTATCCGCAGTTGTTGTCTTGTTGAACAATTCGCCGCCACTCAAACGTCTTGGTGCAACCCTTAAATCCTCTGATCTGTTGAATTGGGATGTTTTCATTCTATAAGGGTGAAACCGATCTCTTAGAAACCTTTTATGACCCATATAAGCAAATTTGGAAATGTATTTTAGCCAAAATGCCTCTGTATTTTCTCCACACACATGACAACCATATCTTCTAGAAGTTCGCAAACCAGAAACATGGGAATATTCAAGGAAGTCATGTATACAGCACAACAACATTGCTCTCATTGTAAAGTCAGTCTTCGTATGTGCATCGTAGGTTACCGTTCCGACTGACCATAACTCATTTAACTCATCGATCAGTGCCTGTAAATAAACATCGATGTTATGGTTGGGACCAAGTGGACCAGGAATCAGCAGGGTTAACGTTGTAAAATCCTTTGACGTGCATTCAGATGGTGTAAGGTTGTAACAAACAATCATAACAGGCCAAGTACTATGCGTGCTCATCATTCCAAAAGGATTAAAACCATCTGTTTCTAATCCTAGACGAACATTTCTTTGTTCAGAAGCAAACTCAGGCCACTTCTTATCAATTTCCTTCCACTGTGTAGAATCCACCCGATGCCTCATGTGTGTAGAACTTTCTTGAACCTTAGCATACCATGTCATAAACTCAGCAATCCACGCAGTTCCATACATCCGTTGAAACCTTTCCGTGACCGGAAAATACCTCAGTGTCTTCACCGGAACCTTTTTACCAGTTGGACTACTCCCTTTTGGCGTTTTTTTCCATCTACTTTCACCACATTTAGGACACTTATCATCATTGGCATAATCCTTGCGATAGAGAATACAATCATTAATACAAGCATGAATAATTTACGCCGAAAACTGAAATGGCTTGATCATATGCTTAGATTTACTACAAGTAGATGGTAACGTGTTCCCTGCAGGTAAAATAGTTTTCATATATCCTAATAACTCAGTCATGAAAACATCAGAGCATTGATACCTTGCTTGCATACTTAGCAACTCAAATGTTGCTGACAGTTTTGTATGTTCATTACCACAACCTGGAAATAAGGGTTGCACTGCATCCTTAAACCTCTTCTTGCATTCAACAGTAGCCTTATCTTGAACATTACCACCAGAACCATCTTTAATAGATGCAGGAGGCAACTGATCAGGATCAATAAGGCATTCTTCATGGGTATCAATACCAAGTACACCTCCATGCGCCTCATTGAACAAGTCATAGATTTTCGAATGAGATGCATCATCATAATTCACAATATTATTTGCAGGTAAGGTGGGAGCATTAACATTATTAACCTAAGGTTGCTCTCAATGATGGATCCATGTTCTGTATGACACATCGAACCCATTATCAAGGATATCCCCATGTACATCATCTAGAGATTTTGGTAAACTACGGAAATTCTTACATTTCATGCAAGTACATCGAAATTCTGTGATACCTTCACCAAGACTCTGTGTTGTAAATTAGATGAAATATTGAACACCTTCAATCCATCGAGGTGAACCCTTGGGTACAATCATCCATTCTTTACTTGGAGTAGTTACATGATGTCGAAACATCTGCAAAACAGTGCATACACAAATCAGAACCCACAATTTAGAAGAAACTGCATTAAAGTAAAAGGATTTACAGCAGAGAATGATTTACATTACATATCATCACAACTATGAAGAAGCAGAATGGAGAAAAAGTAAACTTCCTATAACACTTCCTATTATCATCCGAACATACAAAGTCTTAAACTTTTTTTTTTTTTTTGTTAAAAAGTAAACTCATTTGTAAGTAATTGAAGAATACTATCATAACTAATAAAGCAGAACTCAATTCTTTGTCTTGAACATAACTCTAGAATGAGTGAAGAATAGAAGCAATTAAGAGTGCTAAGAGTGGAGTTACAACTTACAACTAATAGTATTGACTCATATTATACTGAGCATTCAAAAAATTTATCATCTTTTTGCAATTAAAAGAGCTAAGAGTGGGATCCATTATTTAAACTCAATCAACAAAACTATGATGATGATGAGAAGATTAATCAAATCCTAGAACAAGTTACTACTCACCAGATTCATAACATAATTACTTATTTTAACCTAATTAAGCAAAACCCCAAAATTTAAGATACACTCAAATCAGTTAAAACTCAAATCCTAGAACAAGTTACTACTCACCAGATTCATAACATAATTACTTATTTTGACCTAATTAATCAAAACCCTAAAATTTAAGATACACTTAAATAAGTTAAAACTCAAATCCTAGAACAAACTAACCAAAACTTTCCTACTGAACTTCAAATTAGGCTTAACCCGGACAAATTAACAAATTTTTGATATGGAAATTTGAGCTCTGAAATCAAAGCATTTGTCGCAGAATGAAGAACCTGACTACCTCATAAATTTGTTGTGAACTATAATGTTGGATATCAATTTGATGATCAAATTTTCTGTGAGTGTCTGAGAAAGTTTTGCAGAAGTAGGTAATGAGAGAGAATAACGAAAAAAAGAAAAAGAAGAGAAGTTTATGAGAAAGTTCGATCTTATTTTTTCTAGATAAGAAGCATGTGGGAAAAAACGAGTCAGATTTATAACTAACTCAGCTGAATTGGATGAATCGCCTCTCAGCTGGATTTAGATAAGAAAATTGTGGTCTAAAATGAGTCAGATTTATAACTGACTCAGCTGAATGGGATGAATCGCCTCTCAGCTGGATAATTTAGTCTGATATGAGTCAGATTTGTAACTTATTCAGCTGAATGGAAGTTCTGAAATTTCTTAATATATGGTAAAGAGATGTGTATCTGCCGTTTCTAAGAACTTGGATTGTAACACATTTGAAGTTTTAAGTTTCTGCATCCAATAATATTCAAGTGTTGGTTGGAAGCTATGCAAAGAATTCTGAGTAAAAGACTAAAAAAAATTGAAAGCTATGTAAGAATTATAAAACAGGAAAAGACTTGATGAAACTTAACAAGATTGAAACAATAGAATAAAATTGAAACCATGTTAAAAGCTGAACAAGATTGATACAAATACATTCATTTGATAAAAGCAGGGATCTGAAACCTGCTGAAGCTACATATCCACAAACGTTGCAAGACACTTATTTACATGTTTTGAATCTCTTATTTAAAAAAAAAAAGGAAAGATGAGACTCAAAACCATATAAACTTGCAAGCCTAACCCAAAATACTTACATCTCAAAAAAGAGATTCCCATAACTAGTTACATATATTTCCGAGTACGTGATATATCCAAAAAACTTACATGTATACCAACCATGTATATATATACCCAAAAAAAGTCCCAAACCTCCACATAAAACCAGAACTGCAAATCCATTAAAAGACAGCACCACCTGCGGCAACTGGGAAAACATACTGTTGTGGCCACATAACCTTGTCACCTATGGAAACATCTCTAAAAGTTATATCACCTTCACAGAGACTCTTAGAAGGTAAACAGATTTCATCAATGAGGACCAAATGAAATTCATCATTTATTAAAGGCATATTGGTAAATATATAGCCTACTGCAACATCTCTCTTTATCATGTTCTTCAGAATTACTCGCTGAGACCCAGTTGGTTGACAACCACCACCATTCATACCCTGCAGATGATAAGCACATCCAATATGGCAATAAGATTTTATAGGTATATAGAAAAAAAATAGTTTATGAGAATGTAAACAACACCATGTATACAGAACATACTCTTGAGTCCAAACTATTATCAACAATCAACACATTTATTATGGCTAATACAACCAATCAAAAGTAAATAAATACAACTTAAACTAGACAATGAGGTTAGAACAATGTTTGTGAGTTGCAAACTAAAAACTAGTTATAGAATATTATTACCTGAGCATTAGAAGCACTGGGGTTAGGATTGCAACTTAAACCGGCCATTAGTGTCTCAACAGTTTCTTCGAGATTACAGGCTCGATTTTCTACATCTCTAGTCTACAGCACTTGCTATCGTAACTGCTCCCTAGGAACTGCAGAAGTAAGTAGTTCAGTCTTAGATATCCCACCTCTCATTCCTCGAACACAACCTCTATCATCAACTCCAAATACCTACAAAGGAGTAAACAAAATCAGTTATCTAGATAGTAACTAACAAGTTTATTTGTTTTTCTTGGAAATAACACAAATTCATGTGCACTCACCTTGGCGACTGCATCTATGTCCAAATGGGTTTCCTCCCTATACTTATCAGTTTCATTAAGCTCTCTTACTTGTGCCTGCAAAGTATATTAGATTGTATGTAAGTGGAAAAATAATTGCAAAGAAAACCAACAAAGAATAATATATGATAGTTAATGAAAGCCAAATAAGAAGCTTGAACTTACAACATATTATCTGTATTTTACTTCATAATAGTTGGGGTCCATTAATTCAAGTGATTTTTGAGGTATTTCTTTGTAAACATGTGTAGCCAAGTATACAACAGATCTGCTTACACTACCAGTAGGAGATTGTTATTCCGTAACATGTCGACGGCGTGCAATACCATCCCTTCCAATAGTATGTAAAGCTTTCGGAAGCTTATTTGATTCCTTCCCTATCTCCCTTAGTATCTGATCAACTTCTGAATCATCCAAGTCCACAAATTTCTCCCAATCCTCTCTCTTCACACCATTTGGTCTGTTATTCTTTCTCTCAGCAACTGTATTAAATTGATCACACCATTTCCTTATGGTAGTCTTTTTTTTTCTTTCATGATTTGTTTTCCATCCTTAGAGCCTTGGATTTGATGATTTCAGGTACCCTGTATTCATTCTTGATGTCTCTCCATATTTCTTCCTTAAGAACCCAAGGAACATCTCTCCAATCTTCGTGATGTGGTGGGACAATACTCCTGGCTATTGTTCCAACCCTGATAGCATATTTCTTAGAACCATCTTCTATTGGTTGTCCCATAGAATTGAACTTGATCTCCAATAGGTGATCATCTACAGAAAACAGAAATAAATTAGAACTTGATAACATATTATAATAATGACATAAAGAAAACTGAAATACAATGTTGTGTTACCATTAATCCCGCTTTCCTCCGTATTTTCATCTTCATCATTTGCTTGATGAAAAGCCTCATTCCATCCATCTCCTTCATCCTTATTTCCATTACCATGGCTCGGAGAATGATTTCCATCTGTCGAAGACACACGATGACGACTCCCTTCACTTGGACTTGCAGCAATGTGACCACCATCAGTTGATGGGGACCCTTATGAATTGAGAAAATCCGTCGGCCAATTAGTTGCACTTGGAGTAGTACTTGCAGACCTGGTACTTGCAGGCCGAGATCGACTTCTACTAGGAAGAGGATGTCTTCGCATAGTTGTCTACTACAAAATCAATTTGAACAATAATAACAAATCAGAAATCATTCAACAAAAGGAACTAATTAAATATGATTACTATGCTCAACATTGAATAACATATTAATCCATCAAATAAAATAGAAAGAACCAATTAACAATGCAAATTTCCAAAAGGAAGAACAAAGAAAAACTATACTAACAAGAGCAACAACACTAAATCATGATTCTATTCATTGATGTGCTAAGTGGCTAATTGCTAACTCATGTTGACTGAAATTTTGACTCAAGAGTGTGACCCTTCATTTGCAATTAAAATCAAACTAACACTTCAAATCAAAGCCAAGGTATTAGGGATTAGGACAAGTTATAATCAAAATCAACTACTCCATCATAAAGCATATCACTGATTAAATGTACATGAATGCAATTTAATTTCTCAGTGGACCATCTGATGATATATGATACCCATAAATATCATTCCTTTCTTTTGCTAACTCATACCATAACTAATCCTAGCTCTAATACATGATCCATAAACTAGATTCAAACTCATAAACCAAAAAATTATTACCCAAATCAAATAAAATCAGATATACCTGATGAAATTTCTGAACCGCAACTTAAGCTGTTGAGATCTACCTGAAATCAACCAATAAAGCAGTAGTGGTTAAGCCCCATGAACAAATTTGACCAGTAAAAGACAAAAACTAAATCTTGAATCCAAAACCCTAGCTTTACCTGAGGAAGATATGAACTACAACTAAAGCTCTTGAGATTTACCTGAAATCCATCAATAAAACAATTATTGTTAAACCCCCATGAAGAAAATCAAAAAGTAAAAGAAAAGGAGAAGCTAACTGTACCTGTGATGATATCGAAAAATTAAACATAAATGAGAGATAAAAGGTTAATCTTAGGTAGGGTTTTGATTTAAAGGCTTAATTAAGCTTCCATGGTGGAGTTCTGAGAGAGGAGAAGAAATTTGGGTGGTCTGTGATTTTTCTCTTCTGAGAACGAACTTACGGAGAGAGAGAGGATGCGAAGTAGATAATATAGCACCAAAAACAACCAGGTGGGAAATAGAGGGAAGCGAGTGAGTTATCCCGCCAAACAAAATAACATTGATTCGACTAGGTTCATCAGTCGCAGTGTGGGTTAATGAATCGGGACACAATGGTAATTAAATTTTTCTATACAATGACTGTTTTTAGCACTCCGGGATGTGCTCCGGAAATTTATCACATCAACGACCGTCTTGACCGGTCCACGGCCCGTTGTCCGTCATTGAGGGTCGAGGCTATGGGTCATTTTAGCCCCATTTCCACTAGTGATAGTACTCCATATATTTTTTTTCCTATTTTAGTTATTCTTTTTCTAATATCGGTATCATTTAGTTTAGGATTCGTTGATAAGACCGATGTATACATTTTCTCTGCATAATAAAACACATGCATGTGCTGATTAATTTGTCTCCAATTTGTTGCATCTTAGTATTCTCATATTAATTAAAGAAACTACTCATGTTTCTTAGGAGAAAGATCATGTAAGGTAACATGATGCTTAATTAATTGGTAGATGAAAAAAAATTGATAGTTAAATTATCAGAGATTATACGATTAAGCGTAAGCGGGTATCAGTTCGTACCTTGAACTTGAGCTCCGATTATAAAGAACAAGAAAAAGCAGCAACAACAACAACGTTTTCAACTCGACGATCATCAGGTTCTACAATCTCAATAGATGAGCACAAACTTGATTCACAAGCTAAGAACTTAAAACCTTTTCTTCTAATGGTAACCTTATGTTTGAGGGTGAAAATGGTTTTTGCTGATTTCGATAATTTCGGGTGTATGGGTGAGAAACAAATTTAAACCCTAAATAATTTACTGCAAGGGAGTACTTTAGATTAGAGACATCAATCTGTACAAGTCCGGTCTCAACCAAGAAATGTCTTTTCCAGACTTTCCTCGGTCACAAAGTGAAGGAGAATGGGTTGGTTTTGGGGAGGGAAGCAAGGAAAATGATGAGACCAGAATAGTTGTTTTCTACGACTTGTATCAGAAAGTGGAAAACTAACAAATGGAAACCTAGCAAATGTTTTCTGAGTGTTGTATGCTCCTGACAGAACTTGTTGTTCGGTGGAAGTGGGTAAAACCTACTTATACAAGTCGAAGTGAAACGTACTCTGGTTTCATTAAGGAATGGAAAAATGGGTGAGTAAATGGGAGGAGGTGGTAACCGTTAACGCATGGAATTGATGTTCCATAAAAAAGAGCATTTCACCATTAACTCACTTTATTTACTAACCGCCTCGTCCTTATGACACTTCCTTATGACGGGCGTACACCGCACGCTGTAAACCGCCAAACCAATACCCAAAGAGGATCCCCCAGTTTATGATATTAGTTGATGTCTCGAATTTTTTGTGTGGAAAACATGTAGCATATTGTTGTTGCCTATCAAGTCGAGATTGGGAGACTTGCTAGCTTGGTGACCTTCGACGGTCCAGATTTTGCATCTTAAGACAAAAGGTAGCCGTTGATCATCGCACGCTTTCGTTTTGGTAGCTGCATAGGGAAGGCCATCATGGTGGCGCGGCAAGGTTGGCATGCCATGGCATGGTTTGGCGTGGCCAAACTAGGGTTTCAGTCCAAAGGTTACCATGCATTGTATGGTAACCTTGGTTGCTAGGATTTGCTCCTGGGATTGAAGGGCGACCATTGATTTTCGCACGCCTTTGTTTTGGTAGACGCAAAGTGAAGGCCAGCATGGTGGGGTAGCTAGGTTGGAATGGCATGTCTTGGCGCGGTTTGGCGTGGCCAAACTAGGGTTTCAGGTCAAAGGTTACCATGTGTTGTCTGGTAACCTTGGACTGCTAGGATTTGCTCCTGTGATTGAAGGGCGACCGTTGATTGTCGCATGCCTTCGTTTGGTAGCCGCATAGGGAAGGCCAGCATGGTGGCGCGACTAGGTTGGCATGGGGCCATAGAAAGGTGCGTTTGGCATCGCACGGTGGGGGCCAAGGGCTTGGCATGGATGGTTTCGCTTGGCATGGTGGGTCTAAGGGCTTGGCATGCCATGGGCACATGGTGCGGCTAGCATGGCTAGGGATAAGGTAAGGTGCAGTTTGGCTTGGCATGGTGGGGCCAAGGGTTTGGCATGGACGGTTTGGCTTGTCATTGTGAGGCCAAGGGCTTGGCATGCCATGGGCGCATGGTGCGGATAGCTTGGCTAGGGCCAAAGCAAGGTGCGGTTTGGCTTGTCATGGTGGGGCCAAGGGTTTGGCGTGACCAAGATAGGGTTTTGGGTCAAAGGTTATCATGTTTTGTCTGGTAACCTTGAACGGCTAAGATTTGCGTCTTAGATGGAAATATGGTCGTTGATTGTTGCAGGCCTTTATTTTGGCAGCCAGTGTTGTGTATAGCGTGTTAGGACGGCAAGCATGGTTGGCATGCTTTAGCCTGGATATGTGGCTGGCATGGTTTTCCATATACATAGTGGTGCGGCTGGCATGGTTGGATTGCCTTGGTGCGGTAGGTGTGGCTGGCATGGCTTTCCATTGTCATAGGGGGTGCAGTTAGCATTGTTGGAATGCCTTGGCGCAGTGGGTATGGCTAGCACGGCTTGCCATTGACACAGGGGTGCGGCTAGCATGCCTTGGCGTGGTAGGTATGGATGACACGGCTTGCCTTTGGCATAAGGGGTGCGGATAGCATGGTTGGCATGCCTTGGAGCGGTGGTGTGGCTGACACGGCTTGCCATTGGCATATGTGTACGGCTAGCATGGTTGGAATGCCTTGGCGTGGTAGGTGTTGCCGACACGGCTTTCCATTAGCACAGGGGTGCGGCTATCATGGTAGGCATGCTTTTGCGCGATAGGTGTGGCTGGCATGGTTTTCCATTGGCACATGTGGCGTGGGAATTAGGGTTTTGTCCAATCGAAACCCTAATTAGTCATTATTTAAAAAAGAGGTACCCTGGTACTTTTTTCTCGCAGACATATTAAAGGGTTCAATAAATGCATTTAACTTATGTGACGTCACTATCTGACTAGGGGTTTACAATTTTACCCCTAAGTAAAAAACCTCCATCAACATTAAGTCCCTTGCTTAACTTGGAGTAGGGGCGTTGTTGTGGAGTAAGCATAAGATGGTGATAGACAATAACGAAATCGAAACGTAAATAATGCAAGATTGTCAGGAAGATCCGTCTAAACGTTTTCGGGAAGTAGGAAGAATATGTGATCCTTGTGTTTGGTAGCTTTGCATAGATTCTGCTCATGGTACTGCATGTTAGGTTGCTGAGTGGTAAAGGCAAGTTGAGATGCAAGCTGTTGGCCTTTATCTGGAACGGTTGCGCACCTTCCGGGCTAGGCTTTAGAATGCGGAACGGAGCTTCTAGCATAGACTTGGCGTGAAGGGAAGTCACTGGCATTGGATCGGATTGGGATTAGCCGTCAGAATTGGTCGGCTTGGACTTAGAGCCGTTATCACTTGATTGTCTAGGAATGGGAGCCGTCAGCACTTGATTAACTTGGAATGGGAGCCATCAGCATTGGTCGTCATTGAAATGGAGCTGCTTGTGTTGCTCGGCTTGTAGTGGATCTAACTTGGGTTCCTTGGAAGGATGACGACTGGATTCAGTTCCGTGGGATGATGGGAACTTGCCTTAGTTTCGTGGGAAGATGATGACTCTCTTTGGGAAGATAAAAACTTGCTTCAGTTCCCCGGTGACGATTGGTTTCTGGAAGGAAACAACTTTGCTTCATATTTTAGCATGTTGCAACCCTAATTAGCGCCCCTTCGGGAAGGTAACAACCGAGGTATCTTTTTCAATTAGGGTTACGACAAGCCAAACCCTAATTCCCACGTATGCCAATAAATAACCATGCCAGCCACACTAACCGCGCCAGCGCATTCCAACCATGCTAGCCACACCTCTGTACCAATGGCAAACCATGCAAGCCACACTAACCGCGCCAAAGCATGCCACCAATGATAGATGCACCTATGTGAGAATATTAAACCATTCCAGCCACACTAACCACACCAAAGCATGGAAACCATGCTAGCCGCACCTATGTGCCAATGGAAAACCATACCAGCCACACTAACCGCGCCAAATCATTCCAACCATGCTAACCGCACCCATGTGCCAACGATAAACCATGCCAGCCATACCTACTGCGCAATGCCTAATACACCTCGCCATGGCCCCATGTCAACTTAGTCGCACCACCATACTGGCTTTCCCTACGCGACTACCAAAACGATGGAGTGCAACAATCAACGGTTGCCCCACAATCCCAAGAACAAAACCTGGCCGTCTAAGGTTACCAAACGACCTTTGGCACAAAACCATAGCTTGGTCATGCACCTAACCAAAGCTAGCCACGCCATGTACCCATGGAAAACCCTTGTCCCCACATGCCAAGCCAAAACCAAAGCTAGCCACGCTATGCGCCTATGGCAAACCTTGGGCCCCACATGCCAAAACCAAAATAGCCCCTATCCGAAGCTAGCCACACCATGCACCTATGGAAAACCCTTGGCCCCACATGCCAAGCGAAACCACGCCAAGGCATGCCAACCTAATTGCGCCATGGAATGCCATGCTATCCTAGCCGTGCCACCTTTCTGGCCTTCCCCACGCGGCTACCAAAATAAAGGCATGCAATAATCAACGGTTGCCCTTCGATCCCAGGAGCAAATCCTAGCCATCCAAGGTTACCAGACAATGCATGGTAACCTTTGGCCCAAAAACCTAAGTTTGGCCTCACCAAAGCATGCCATCCCAACGGCATGCCAACCCAACCGCGCCACCATGCTGGCCTTCCCTATGCGGCCACCAACAAGCGAAAGCGTGCAATGATCATGTATTTGCAGGAAATCCCACACTACACCCTTGTTAAGATTTTTCAATATTCAACTCATAATTGAAAATTAAAAACGACACTTATCATTTAAATCTCTGAAATGTTTACAGAAATCCATATTACAACTATTCACTCGAATTTTCTCTCTCCACAAGACTTTCTCAACTCTCAAAAATACAGCATCCTTCTCTGAATCTACTGGAACCCTTTATATAGGAAATTACATAATGGATGACAGCTAAGTTTTCCTTTTATTTCGGATTTACTCTGCGATCTTATCGCGATAGTTATAATTTTCATTATCGCAAGCTTTGTAACCATCGCAAGACAAACATGCTTTTCCCATGTTTCTTCAATTGTCAGCTATTACGTCATTCTTTAAGCTTATTCTTTGACACCCATAAAGTGTTATTGAATAACTCACGATTATGCTCGCAGAAGTGTCGTTAATTTCGCAGACGTATTGTTGTAGCGATATTCTGGTCCTACATCTTGCCTCTTATCATGTCTTTTTTGTGAAGAAGAAAAGATTCATGAGAACTAAAATGCCGCAACCGTTTTTCTTTTTGCATTCTGTTTTGACACGTTTCTGTACTCCTCGTTAGCTGTTTTCATAAGATTTTTCTTCCATTCAATTTTTGACACGTCCCTTTCAACCGCTGCGATCTAACCGTTCATCTCCTTTCATCGCATTAATTGTATTTATATTTTCGAGAATTTTCTTCTTCTATAAATACTTCTTTCATTCTTTTCTCTCCCTCTTTTTACTTTCTTCTTCCTCCTCTCTGCAATTTTACTGTTCTTCCGTACATTCCGGATCTGTTTCTGTTATAATTTTTCTTTCGATCTTTTATTCTTTCAATCTTCATTCCCATACACAAGATGGTTGTAGCTGGTCATAAAAATGAGACTGCTTTTGAGAAACTTCAAAAGGAATTTCAAGAGAAAGGTTTTACTTTATCCACCATCCCTAATCAAAACCCTAAATCTCAGCTTTCTGTTCCATTATTATCTAATTTTCAATGTAATCGCGAGAAAATCATAATATCAATGGGTCAACTTGAAGATGGTCTTCTCATTCCTCTTTATAACCCAGAACTTCCATTATTCTATGAAATAATTTCTCACAAGAAGTTCTCACGAGCGATATATCAGTTGGGTGGGGACTGCATTCGTCTGCTGATGGAATATGCTACTTGCGGCGCTAATAAACCATCTCGCTATCTTGAGACCGCGAAGAATCCTAATTTTAAGGATGTTCCAATTATTCCTGCGATGAATATTGTAGATAATTTCTACATAAATTATGATATTATCCCCATGAGAAGGGATAGCACTTGCTGGGGTGTCCGCTTGCAAAGGAAAGATAAAATCGCTGAAGATAAAGCACTTATGTTGGATATCGATTGGCATACAAGTACCAATCAAGGCCCTCTCCACTCTAGCAATGACAAATGGTTCATTTTTCCTTTATGACTTGAAGGTCCTTATATCTCTGGTCTTCATACCTTGCCTGCGAATCTTACAGAATATCAAATGTGGTTCTTCACCTGGCCTGAGAAAAATAAAGAAGTATGTTCTATGTTATTTTTACATAACAAGTTATTATTACCAATCTTTCTATATCTTCAAGTTCTCGCTGATTATTCTTTTCTATTATATTGAGAGATTAAGAACCAACTACGAGAAGTTTGGGAAACCTGCTACCCGTTTAGCTCTTCAATTACTCATAGATGAAGTACAAAATATTTCTTTATAAATCTTAACAATATATTGTTGCCCCTATTTCTTATCTTTATTTGTGCTCGCAGGTAATTGAAGAAAGAGAACCTGTGAAAGTGGTGAAAAATAAAGAGAAATCTTCTTCTACTCGCAAGGGTAAATCTTCCGCTCCTCTTAAAGAGAAGTCTACTGCCCCTCGCAGAGAGAAATCTGGTGCTCATCTTTCAAAGAAAAGAAAAACTCAACCCTCTTCTCCTTCAACTTTTTAATCCAATGAAGAAATTTTGGATGATGATTCTAACAATGTTAGCGATGATGATGATGATGAAGATAATAATGGTCCTTCCCCTCCCGAGTCTTCTATGATTCAATTATCCAAAAAAATTGGCGATTTTACATATGGAATCGCAAATGATTATGGAGATGAAGCTCTTAATGGGATTTCCAAGGCTCTCGCTAACATTTGCGATTCTTCCATTTTAGTTGATAATGATTTTCTCCAAGGAATCTCGAGATCGCTGACACCCAGCCTCTTAAATTCACTTGGTAGTATGGTATGTTTTTATTTCTGTTTATCGTTTGTATATTTGTTTTATCACCATATCTTTGACTTTTATTATTCTATTTGCAGGTTGGGAAAGCTTCATTTGCTATGGCCTCTGACTTGGATAAAAGACGCGCATTTTCCCACAAGAAGAACATTGCTCTTCGCGAAAAGAATGAGAAGCTTGAATCTGAACTTGCTATTCTTCGCGAGAAAAATAAAGAATTAGAGAAAAATCTTTCTCAACAATCGCTCAAAGTATCCAACCTTGATACTGCCAATAAGCAACTCTTAGGTATAAGAATTTTCTTCTTTTCTTTCATATTTTTATTTTTCATTACTCTTTCTTAGTTTACTTGTCATTCTCACAGACATTTATGGTCTCACTGATGAATCTTTCACCATTCGTTCTTTACCCGAACCAATAGATAATGACACTCTTCTAGAGCTTCTTAAGAATTATTTGAATAACCCTTCCAACATTAATTCGCAGTACAGAAATTCAAAGTTGCGAATTTTAGTAGTACTCTCGTTGACGTTCGCAGCGCCTCCATTAAATTGGTTTGCGATGATCATAACATTCCTCATTCTAAATATCCTGATCTTGAAGAAGAAATTCCACCAAAAACTCCAAACCTTCACTAGTGGAAAATATGGTTTTTTCAACCCACATTTGTGACCCTCGATGACGGTCAGCGGACCATTGACCAGTCAAGACGGTAATTGATCTAAACAAAACAAGGAAAAGTTCTTTGATCCCTATAAACGGTCGTTGCCTAACAAATTTTTAATACCGTATTAGTCCTTTTCAACTACTGATGTCGCGACTGCTGATCATAGATGTTTCAGTGGTTAGATTTCCTCGAGATTGAGTCTGATAATTGACATACAGCTGTGATTAAATACCTCATCTCCTCATTAAAACCAGAAGAACCTTATCTCTTTATTCTCTCTCACCTCTCTTTCGCAGACCAACTCATCTCTATCTTTTCTTTTCTTTTTTTCTCTGGAAGTTTAATAGAGATCAAGTATGCTTATTGACTTCCTCTCTCATCTCTTTCATTATTTGCTAGACCTTCATAGTCTTCTTCTGCAATTTTTCCAGATCCGGAAGGTGGAGTAGAAGTCAATACCCTCAAACAAATAATCGATTTCAATGGTAGTTTGTGTTTCAGTAATAAAATCCTTCTCGCGACTAATTTGGTAACTATCTATGACTGATTCTTATTCATTATGTTCAATTACAAAAATTTAATTTTTAATTTTAGGGTTAGGGTAAATTTTCAAAGCTCTTGATTTCCTGGTAATAGTTTTGATTAAGTGTTATCTTCCTTAATTGGGTTGTAGATTACTTCAACTGGTTCCTATTGACGGTGTGGTGGTGGTGATGAAGTATAATATGACTCAATTTTCTAATTAGATTGCACGTTACATTGCTTGTATTTTTTTGAGGTGGGTTACTTTGTTTTTGTTTCTTCAATTTGGGATTTAGGGGTATTCGGATATCATGAGTTGATGATGTTTCTGTTTTCCTTTAGTTGATTCCAGTTGGGTCATTCCTAGGTTCCATGACATGAGCTTTTAATAGGGCAAGAAACTGAAGGTGGTAACTGGTTATCAAGAATTCAGGGTTTGGTTGTATGCAGAACTTCGTTATTTGTGAAGTTTTGATCTATGTTTTCTTTTTGGGTTTTGGTGATCTGATCAATTTTTTGTTTAAATGTTGATTTTGAAGATGAGGATGAATATTTGTGAAGGACCTTATGGAATGGGGATGTGTTTGTTTTCCTGAAGTGGTCAAATACAGGTATAGTTAGATTTTATTTGACTGAAATCATTTATGTTTCATCAATGATATCTTGGCCTCCTGGTGGTGGTTGAACTATGCATTTTTTTTTAACTTTGCTTTTTCTACTATGAGTTCATTGTTTTGTGGATGTTGAGTTGATTAAGAAATGATAAGTACTTGGTTTCACATAGTTATTTTTAGTTTCCTGCTTACTACATGTGTGAAGCAAGGATATAGACTTTTCCTTGGACTGGGAGTTACACTTTAAAATAGGTTTTGAAACTGAAGATAGGAATTTTTTTATGCTTTTGAGTATTGCAAAAGGTTGGCTTGTCCTTCTCTAATATGTGTATACGAGATAATGAAAATATATAGAGAATGTCAAAGACAGAGAGGCCTATACTTAGTTGTTCGCAGAAGATGAGTCTAGTTAGTCTTGCAAAGGGTGTCATTAATTCTTGTTTACGGCATTCAATATTTACGGAAGTTCTTAATTTTTAATTAGTGTTATGGTTTGACTATAGGGGAACAATTCAGTTGGAGTATCCTCACCAATCAGGGATAGTTTACCAGTGGAAAGCATAATCTAAGACCTGCAGTCGCGGATCAGAAAGATCGAACGATGGCGTACGCGTCTTTGCGAGATTCGTGGTTATCTTGATCTTGTAATTGAGGGAAAACTCGCTTTGAATCATGAAATTCTGTACCATTTGCAGGTAAAAGCTTGTTTTCTTTTATTTTATCGTCTAGTACACTAGCATCCGAGAGTGTGAATGCTAAATTCTGTATGATAACCATTTAAACCTTTTTTGTAGGATGTGTTCAATCTTTTTCGAGTTTATATGGTTCCTGGTTGACGTTGGTTAGTATGTTCATGACAGGTCGGAGAATTGGTTGTGTCTAATGTAGACTATATTATTGATTCTCTATGTCGGCAACCCCGTCATTTAGATCTAAATCCCCATGTTCCAAATGTGCTTGCTGCTATGCTTTCATATGTTGGAGTAGCTCATGATATTTTTCCATTATCGGAAGAACTAGTATGTTTTCAACGCTTAAATTCTGAGACTTTTAGAGTTCCCATGCAAATCACTTGTTTCAAGAATTTATATGACCACTTTATCATGAAAATTTAAAAGTGGCAGTTTTACTCATTTTTGGGAAATGTAGTGCTTCAAGTTATTGCATAAATTGGTTCGCGAACTCTTTATTTTCAGTTTGCATTAATGCGTAACTGATTGAGTTCTGATTTTTTTCTGTTCATCAGTTGCGTTTTGTCGCACTGGAACTTGAGGTTATTGGCAGACGTCAGCACCCCAATCTATCTATTTCCTTTTTTGAATGTTGTTACAGCATTATATTTTCCACTTCTATTTGCACATCTATCATTTTTACGTGTATGGGTTGATTTTTTTTTTCTTATCAGCTATAATGTGTTTTTATGTCATAGTATCTTCACTCTAATTGACCAATACTTTCAAACTAATGTTATCTTCTGCAGGATGTTAGTGAAATTGCCAAGGCATCAAAGCATGAGGCTATTGGAATGCCCAGTAAATTGGAATCATATTCCAAGTCTGTCAAATTGAAGGTGTCTAATATGAAAAAGTTGGCAGGAAAGTAACCACAACAAAATCACATGTCACATGATATTCATGATTCTAACACCGTTGATATTTCTTCCATGGATTCAGGTAATTCCTTTTTGGTGCATAACTATGATTAATGAAGGATATGGCTTGTCAAGTATTACTTTTGAAAGCATAGAAAAGAGGATTGATTCATTAGTATTAACAAGATAAACAAACATTCTGCTTATATAAAGACATCAACTTATACTAACATGCAGTCTTCTAGATTGGTTTTTTTTTTTGAATCCTAATTGTTAGATGATGGGGGTTTAAATGATACTAACACGTGCTTAAATAACAGAATATGCAGCTGATACCAATGGGGATGAAGTTGATATGCATCTAGAAAAGTGGGAGAAGATGCTGCTTAAATTGAATGAGTATAAAAGATATAGAAGAACAGTCAGCTCTGTTGTTGAATCTAGTTTAAAATATGCAACACCTCTACTGGCTTCGGTCAATGAAGCAACATGCTTGCTAGCCTTAAACTTAGTTGAGGTAATTTTGTTTCTATGAGAGTTGTACTCATGTTTAAGTTCTTTAATAACTAATTAGTTGTTGCATATCAGGACGGGATTACTGCACTAGCAAAAGTGGAAGAAGCTTATAGGCATGAGAAAGAAACAAAAGAATCAATTGAACAGGCAATCCAGTTCCTGTGTTTTTATGATCTTCAAGACAATATGGATGCTTCTGTTGATGAAGGAAACGATGAGAACAGATTGCTTCCTGCAATCAACAAAATTTGGCCTTACTTAGTTGTTTGCATTAAGAATAAGAACCTTATAGTAAGTAATCTGAAACTTATTATTTTTTTTAACATTGTTAGTTTATTTTTTCTTTGCACTATCCAGAGTTATATACCAGCTTGATGCATTCTTCCAAGCTTAACTTTTTATATCCTATCTTGGCAGGCAACCAGAAGATGCTTAGGTGTCGTAAGCAGTGTAGTATTAATTTGTGGAGGCGATTTATTTTCTCGTCGTTTCGTCCAAGATGGGTACCACTTCTGGAAACTATTAAGTACATCCCCATTCCATAAGAAACCGGCCTTCAGCGAGTCAAAAACATCTCTTCAACTTCCCTACAGAAGTGCTTTAACAAATCCATAGGACTCTATTTCCGAATCATCAAGTCTGAAAGTTCAAGCAGTAACTCTCAACATGATTGATGATTTGGCCAAGAACAAAAGAAGTGTGTCAGCTTTGGAAGCAGTTCTAAAGAAGGTAAGTGGCTTAGTTGTGGGGATTGCTTGCAGCAGAATTCCAAGTCTTCGGGATTCTTCAACAAATGTTGTATTAGGACTCTCATGTATTGAGCCTGATCTCATTTGGATTCTCCTATCCCATGTTTATTACTCCATGAATAAGAATGTGGCCGAGCTAATCAAGTCTTTTGTAGTTAATGGTTATCTTTGGTTTGTTTTTTTAATGTGTATACATCTTTCTGTTTCATATTTTTGAAATATTTTTCCTTTTCCCTGGACAGTTAAAACAAATGACATGATGTTGGTGATTTATCTTTCTTCACTCATCAGAAGTGTAATTGCTTTACATAATCTGATAAACAACAAGGTAATAATCTCTATTCTCGTGGAATATGACATCCTTTTCGTCATGCATCCTTCCATAAGTTTGTCTCTTCTTATGGATGTGTCTTAGCTTTTTAGTTTAACTCTCCTTTTAGCATTAGTTGTGATCAATTTATTTTGATTACTTCATCACAAATATTAATATTATGGGGTTCATTACAGATGCTAAACAAAGAACATGAGAAAGCCGAAGATGATAGTCCAGCAGTTATCCCAGGTAAACTAAATTCTCGTTCTGACATTTTTATTGATGTTCTTTAATTTTCTCATTTCCATGTTTAATCCCTTGAACTCCATATGATTTATTTTTCTGGCCTGTGCTTTGGACACTTCTAATGTATGTTCTTTTTGGGTATTCACTCTACCAACGAAAACATCAGTAACAATGACTGCACAAGTGAATTTGTTGGAACACCAGTAGCTTTTGCTTCCCCTTCTTTTCAGTGTGTTTTTACATGGACCTTGGTAACTCATCAGTTATTGGGGGTATTAGG
Organism: Papaver bracteatum; assembly: GCA_023529315.1. Lineage (NCBI taxonomy): Eukaryota > Viridiplantae > Streptophyta > Magnoliopsida > Ranunculales > Papaveraceae > Papaver > Papaver bracteatum. Next base: position 766,402 of record JAJJWX010003747.1, on the reverse strand, counting down.
GTTCAGTTAAAATAAAATACATTGGGTTTTAAGTAGGGGATCCAAGCATGTGTTTCCCATCACCTGTCCCTGCTCGGACTGTGGTTCAGTGAACCCACCTTGATTGAATTGTATATATATATATATATATATAATTTTGAAGCTGCATAGTTTTACCAAATGGTTCCACTCTTTGTAGAACTTGATATTAACATGGTCAATTTTCTTCCACTATTGTTTAGTATGTGCCATTAATAATAAGGCCTTCGTTGCACAAATAACCACTTGTTTAGTATCTCAGGAAATTCCCTGCTTCAGAAGTCATAAGGATTGATTTCTTTCGTAGTCCAGTATCTGAACCAGAAATAACACAGCCTATAGTAAGTAAGTTCTACCTGATTGTTTACTTATTTTATTTTGTATCAGTCATATTAACTCATTGGTTAATTCAAGGAAATGTGGAATTTCATTACAGCAGGGAAAATTTTGCTTACACTTATTAGGCTAGATTAAGCTTTAAATGAGAATATCTTTTGAAGTTTGCTGCAAACACAATTTTAATAAAATATTGGGAAAATATATTTTTCATGTACTAATTTTGGTTCTTTTTCAAGGCGAATAATGATGAGATATAGACTGATTGTTTCTGAAATCTTTGTGCCAACTGAAGAAGGTCCTACATAGCTTTCATTTTTCTTCTTTTATCTATTAAATGTGTTAGTTCTTTGAGTTTCTGTGTTAAACTGTGCTCTTTATGTTGCTGGATTCCACATGTATATCTTTTAAGAAAACTTATTAGGACTTGTATTATGTGAATTCAGGATTTGAATCCTCTTTGTGTGATTTTGAAACTAAATGTCAACTGAATTCAGTTATGGGTTGTGCAATGAATATAATGAATGTTTAATGGAATGGAATTTGGTCCAACATTATTATTTGAGTTTCATTTTAATTTGAGTTTGATATTCTTCTTATCAGTCAGATTCAGTCAGGCCAGACGGATCAGTCAGATTCAGTCAGGCCAGATAGCCAATCTGAATCAATTTTTTTTTATATATGAAGATTTATATTTATGACTGATTAAAGTCATTCATAAATTATTGACCGTTAGGATCGGTCGTTGATATAAGATTTTCAACGACCCCCAGAGACACGTCATAGTTGAAAAAGACGCTCAAACAGCGACCCTTTCTTTAATGGACAAAGCAAGTCATACATACTAGTTAAATGACTTGCTTTGTCGGTCGCGAAACTGTTGATTTCCACTAGTGCTTATTATCTCTTATTGTGAAGTTGAGGAATCTGGTGAGGATGAATATAATAATGAAAATGGCGAAGAAGAGAAATCTGGCGAAGAAGAGAAATTTGACGAAGAACACGGTGATGGATCTAATTAGTTCTGTTTCTTCTTTTTATCTTCCTTGTAATTTTGATACACTTATTTCCTTCTTCTTGTAATATTTCTGCGAGTTTCTCCAACTTGATACGAGTTTTCTTGATGTATCTGTATGAATTAGAAAACACTTATTTTCTGCAATATAAGTAAATCAATATATTTATTACCCTTTAACTATCTGCATAAATGTGTCATATAATAATGTCTACGCAATTTTATTATATGATGATGAATAATAATTTCCCCATTTTGTGCATTCCCATACTTGCCTCTATTATTCATCTGCAATATGAGAAAATTGAATGGAACTTATATATCAGTTGTAAATAAAATATGTTGAATACATTCTGCCTCAATATCTGCGAGGATATCGCTATCAATAATTACATAATTTTATGATTTCTGTGTAAATATCGCAAATCTCATAATTTTTGCATTACTATCACAACCATGTAATCTTGCGGTCTTATTATGCCTTCCTAGTTAAAGGTTTTATTTTGCCACATTTTTCTTTCTGCGAAAAAATCGCAGGACGTCTTTACACTTGCATGTATTGACCCATTGATCTTTCCTTATCTGTATTTTGTTAATTTCTTTGCAACAATATGACAAGCCTAAGTTCCCTTGCGAGAACAAAGCCTCATGACATTGCCGTCTTGCGATTAAATCGCAGGACGTCTTTACACTTTCATGTAAAAACCCATTGATCTCATCATATCTTTTTGCTCTTATGGATTGTTGCCTCTGCATAATTTTCATCACGTGAAAATATGACAGGCCTACATGCTCTTGCGAGCATAAAGCCCCATGACATTGTCGTCTTAAGACACTTATTAGCTCCCTAATGGAGGGTGCCTCCCTTATCTTCCCCCTGGATGCCCCTTCAAAAAGGGCACATCGGCCATACAAGACTAGCTCCTCCCATCCAGATTTACCAACAACCAGTTGTTTTCGAAGCCTCTTGTCCTTTATGCCTATAAGGATTATAGTTACAAGATTGCACCCTAAGTGGGATTTTCTTTGGGCCGAGTGCATCATAGCCAAGACTTACCAAGAATGGGCAAGGTAGGTTGGTCCGTCCCGGGAACCCTTGGCTCAACCGTGTACCTCGGCGCCTTGGTCATACTCTGCACTTCTTAGAAGAGACCCTCGGTCGTCCAACCAGGGTATAACCTTATAAAGATGGAAATCCAAGGTATTTCTCCTGGATAGGTTTTCTTTAACCCCGACATCTGCATGACTCAGGTTCCAGCAGCGGTATAACCTTATCCATGAGTCAAGTAAAGAGATACCCCCTCATATGACATACTTTAGGTCTTACATTTGCCTTTTGCGAGATTATACCCGCGAACTAGGGTGTACACCATAAAGGTTCATCCCATTCTATAAATCTCTGCGAAATTTTATTCGCGTTTCTTGCGAGTATTGCAACTCTGATAAAATTTCATATCCTTGTCAATTACATTTTCTACAAACAAATCATTCATAAACTTCTTAAATTTCATCATACTACCTTTCTACTTACTATATTCCATTGCTACTTTTTTGTTGCGTTTTACTATCTTTTCTTCCCTAGCGAGATGCTCGCCATCAATTGTTTTTAACATTTGTTGATTTCGCAGCATTTCATCTTCTCGCCGCTCTATTGCATCAATCATTATTCTTTCTCCTATTTGTTTCTGTTTGATGTTCTGCGTCCAATTTCTATTCCTCGCGGATCTTCCTTCGCAAGTTTCCATGTCGATTTCATAGCACTTCTTCCCCTCAACCAAATCTCCCTTTATAATTCCAATACCATTGGGATGTGGAAATTTAATACATTGATGATAAGTCGATGCCACACCTAAGATTCCGTGCAACCATGGCCTGCCAATCAAGGCATTATACGGTGATTCAATATCAACAACGCAGAATAAGACTTCAGAAGATATCCCCTTTAATGGAATCCGCATTGTAATTTCCCCTTTGGGCTTGTTAGCAGTACCATTAAAACCATATATCTTGTACGTCGACGGTATTAAATCTCTGTCTCTTCCTCCCATGGTCTTATAAGTGTGATAAAATAAAATATCAATGAAACTGCCTGTATCAATCAAAACTCTATTAATTTCCCATGAATCTTCATTTTCATCTTCATCTTCTTTTTGTTTTGGATTTATCTCTAATCTCACAACTAATGGCTGATCATGCATCTCACCAGGATTTGCTACTTATTGTGCAGTAAAAGAAATAGTTTTCTTCTGCCATTCCTCTAATGGCGAGGCTCTCGCAATATTTAGTACTTCTCTTCCATCGGTATCTCTCGTGAAGAATCTGCTTAGAACATTGTCGTGAAAATCCTCAATGGCCTTGAATGAATGTATAATGGAATTACAGAATAAATTCTTTGCCTTAGTTACCACTTTTATCACAAATGTTTCTTCTCCGTTTACATTATTTACTCTGCGAATGTCTGGTGCTGGGGGTAATTGCTGAGATTGTGGATATCCTATTAAAAAGTGGTTTAACTTTCCTTGATAAATCATCCTAAAAATTATCCTTTTTACATTCCTGCAATCATTTATTGAGTGACCATGAAAATGATGGTAAGGACAAAATGCTTGATTTCGATTATTTGGATGTGGTTCTTTTCCCATGTTCCAGGGTGATGGTATATTTTCCATCAAAATGATAACTTCCCAAACTTTTTCTATGCTGGCATTCAGGGGTAGCATCTTAATTTCTTCCCATATTATCTTTTGATTACCTTGACCTCTAAAGTTGTCTTGCCTCTTTCCACCATAAGTTTCTTGTGGTTAATCGAACCTTTGGATCTTGTTATTTCCACCGCGATTGTAATAATTCTTCTCTCTTTCATACTCTTCTTGATCTCGACTGCCCATGGCTACTAACTTCTGCTTGTTATCAATCTCCAGTTTCTCTTACTGTGGCTGCGAGGTGCTTGCCACATTATTAATCATTTTAGGAAGTAGACTTCCATTTGCCGCTATTGAGATGGTATTTGCGATTGGGTATGATTCCATCTCATTTTGTTTCTCCTTCAAAGCAATGTATTCCTCTTGTAATTCTTGCAACTCCGTCATTGTAATTGTATTCTTGATTCTGAAAATTTGTATTTATAACAGATTGGTTGCGAACATTGCATTGATAAAAGATAAAATGAGATATCTCTCATCCACTCATCCTGCCATTTCACTACACATTGTCTTCCATCTTACGGTTAGGTGTTTTAGACTCTCGCCAACCCTCTGCTTTAACCCAAATACATCTTCAATACCCGGCTGCGATGAATTGTTGCTTATGTATGCTCCCAGAAATGTAGCTTGGAAATGATTAAAAGAAGTTATAGTATTTTTGGGAAACCCCTCAAACCATTTTAGAGCCTCACCAGTTAAGCTAGACGCACAATATTTGCATAATACATCATCATGGTTTTCCCACTATAGCATACACCTAACATAAGCCTTGACATGTTGAACATCACAGGTAGTTCCATCGAAGATACCGGTTAATGCTGGTAAATTGCATTTTGGGGATATTCCTCTTAATTGTACTTCTCGAGTAAATGGAGTTCTCGCAGCTTTCTCAATTGCTTCATCAAGCTGCCTTCTACCTCCTTCTCTTCTATTATTCATCATTTCCCTCATTTCTGCTAATTCTCTTAAAATTTGTTCATTCCCAGCTGAACTTTGCTCCATTGGCCTTTTCAATGCAGCTTCTCTTCTTCTGCGATTTTCTCCATTTCGCTGTCTTTCTATTCTTCCTTGTATTCTATCGTAATCTTCATTGATACCATTATTGTGGATATTTTGTGCGCGTCTCCTTTCGCGATTATCATGATTATTCTGTCAAATTGCCTCCTGAAATTCTTGTTCTTCCACTTCTGCTCTTAATCTTTCCCTCTCGCAAGCCAGACGTGCTTGTTCAGCATAATGTCTCTCAATTTCTTCCTCGATGATTGTTTGATTTCTTTGGATTTCTCGCCCATGTAATATTCTTCTACTTTCTTCTCGATTTTCTTCACCATTTTGGTTATTTCTACCTTCTTGATTTCGTCTACCATTCACAACTTCATCGTGTGGAATATGGCGATCTTCAATTATCTCTTCTTATCTATGATATGGTTCTTCATTTGGATTTTGCATTCCTCCTTGGATATTCTCTCCAATAGTTCTCACAGGGGAATTTTTCCTTGGTTCTTCTCTAAATGACCTTGAAATTGATCTAGCGGTACTTCTTGATCTTCTTCGTTGAAATCTTAAATTCTCCATTCTTAACTCATGATTTTGTCTTGTTAAATTTGCACGTTCTTCCGCTCCTAATCTTCTTTCCTCCTATATTCTTTGTCTTATATCATCTGCTGTTTCATTTTCATTTTCTTCATGAATAAATCCTTCAATCACTTCTTGATCTCTTTCTTCTCCTCTTTCATTTCTTAATTGTCGATCTTCTTCTTTTTCCATCGAATCCGATCTCCAAGCATGCACACTCACTCTATCATAATCCACATCTCCATCTTTTATTGGTATTTGTTGATTCGGCCGTTGAATTTTATTTTTTCCCTCATTCCTTATTCTATTTATTCTTGTCCTTATCCTTGAAGATTCACCCATTTCATTTGTTCCTCCACCTGCAAGTCTTTTACTCCTTCTCACAGTTGTTGGTGGTTTTGACGTATTTATTCTTCTTCCAGCCATTAATCTTATCAAGCTTTTGGATGTTGCGTACAATCTTTCACTAATTCTTCCAAATTCCTTCCAATCACAATGTTAATTTTTATCTTTTTCTTCAAATAATCATCAATTCAGTCCATGTTTCGGGCGCCAAAATGTAGTAGCAGTAAATCCCACACTACACCCTTGTTAAGATTTTTCAATATTCAACTCATAATTGAAGATTAAAAAAGAGACTTATCATTTAAATCTCAGAAATGTTTACAGAAATCCAGATTACAACTATTCTCTCGAAGTTTCTCTCTCCTCAAGACTTTCTAAACTCTCAAAAATACATCATCCTTCTCAGAATCTATTGGAACCCTTTATATAGGAAATTACATAGTAGATGACAGCTAAGTTTTCTTTTTATTTCGGATTTACGCTGCGATCTTATCGCGATAGTTATAATGTTCATTATCGCAAGCTTTGTAACCATCGCAAGACAAACATGCTTTTCCCGTGACACCCATAAAGCGTTGTTGAAGAACAGGGGATTATGCTCGCAGAAGTGTCGTTAATTTCGCAGACGTATTGTTGTAGCGATATTCTGGTCCTATAGATCAACGGTTACCTTTCCTCTTAAGATGCAAAATCTCGACCGTCGAAGGTCACAGAGCTACCAAGTCTCCCAGAATCGACTTTCCAGGCAACCACAATAATGCCACATGTTTTCCACAAAACATTCGAGATATCAAACACATATCACAAACTGGGGGATCCTCTTTGGGTATTAGTTTGGCATTTTATAACGTGCGGCGTACACTACTCCCGTCATAAGAAAATGTCATAAGGGTGAGGCAGTTAGTAAATACATGGAGTTAAAGGTGAAACGTTTACGAGACATCAATTCCATACGTTAAAAGTTTTATGGAACATCAATTCCATGCATTAATAATTTTATGGAACATCAATTCCATGCATACGGTTACCACCTCCTCCCATTTACTTCCCCATTCCTTAATGAGACCAGAGTACGTTTCACTCTGACTTGTATAAATAGGTCTTACCTATTTCCACAGAACAACAAGTTCATTCGGGAATATACAACACTCAGAAAATACTTGTTTGCTAGCTTACCTTGTTAGCCTTCCCACTTTTCTGATACAAGTCGTAGTAACACAACTACTCTTCTAGAATCAACTATTCAGGTCTCATCACATTCCTTGCTTCCCTCCCCAAAACCAACCGTCAGACAAAGATACCAATATTAACTGGCCGGAGGTTTTTCAACCATGCACGTGATTGGATACCGTAAAAGTGGTTAGATTACGATAATACCAATTTTTGGTTATTACAATTTCATTAAAGGAATAGAAATTATAAACCATCTTGCAATGAAATTTTCTTTTTTATTTCTCCATTAAAAGATACGAGAAGAAGGGGAAATTGAACTTGCTCCAAAAGATTGTAAGAAAAAATATAATATGAGTAAAAAAAAAAGGACAATACACTTACCTTGCAGTAAAGACCGTCAAACATCTCCTCGTGAATGGTAATAATCCATTAAGCTTGACATATGCCATGCTTAACTACTGTACGTAAAGGTGAGGTGAAGTTTCTTTTACATTTGTACAAGACAGAACCAAATATACGCTTAATTCTTAAATAAGAAGCACATGACCACCAGTAATTAAAAATCAATCTAGAGGACATATGAGAACATTAATAAGAATTCATACAAGACAGAAAGACATATGCATGCTTGTTGTATCATGGTTTATCTTATGAATCATATGAGACAAAGAAAACAAAAACCTTACGAACTAATGAACCTTGAATGCGGCCGGTGTCAAAGTTGATAGCTTATAATGCATATCCAAAGTTAGTAAATATCATGGACCCTAAAAAAATAGGGATCCATATACGTACTTGGAAAACTTGACGGACAGTGATAAAATTATGCTGATTTATACCGTCGTATCAGTATGCAGTGATCCTTGCTATATCAATTATATACTATCAATATTTGATAGAAAATAGACATAAATCGGATGATACAAAAAGAATTGAGAAAAATATTCACTAATATACTTATGATTTGATTATAAGAAAAACAAATCAATCGAGTACACATGTAGAAACACATACAATTAAAATAAAATCATTAACTATGATTGAAAACTAATTAGTTTTTCTTTTTGTGAAAATAGAAGAAAACTCGCTTCTTAATCGGTTGAGCTACGTTGATGATGACGTGTTGTGATATAGAAAAAGAAAGAAGGAGAGACACAAAATAGAAGGGAAGAAGAAGGGAGAAATTTTATTCATTAGTGTGTTAGACAAACATTATAACCTCTATTTATAGGGCTAGACACAAGGGAATCCCAATAATAAACGAGATTCACCCTAGATATTCTTAACATAATTACATGTTTATAACACATGTATTATTATTACTATTTTTTGGCTTAAATTGAAATCTTTATTATTGTCCAAGCACTGCTTAATAAAATGTGCATGTCATCTGGACACATGATATAGTCCATCTCAACAAAATCCTTTGTTCGCTTGACATATGGAAGATTTTTCTTCGCGATGACATATGTGAAACTTGCCAAAGATTATAATATTTTTCTTCTCTCTCTATTCTGCTGATTAAATTTTTTTATCGTTTTAATTTTGATTGAAACCAAAAATGGTCGATCAAACCAATTTTAATATTAATTGTTTAAAATTAAAACCCAAAACTCATTAACCCTAAGGTTGAAACTTAGAACATAAAAAAAAATGAGTTAGTAGTTGTGATAATCCGTAATGATGAATTTTTCATATATAAAATCTTAACGAAGGATTTTTAATATACACTACAAATGTTAACAAAATGTGTCCCAGCAAAGCAAAATGAAACGGATACAAATGTTTACATAGTTAAAGTTTTAGTGTTACCAAATACTGAAAACCATACTCTAACAGTAACAAATGTAAGAACCCAAATCACTAATCACTGTGACAAAGTTCTATCATAGCAAGTTCAAATCCTTTGGGGGAATTGAAACGGACGACATTCCCTAATAGAGTTTCTACAATGCCATTGTATTCATGAACCCGATAATCAAGTAGGCTCTCCACAGAACCGCCGTACCGAAGCTTACAGACCTGTTTTCCAATGCTTTCTGGCGTTACACCACATAATGATAGCCAATCTTCCGACACTTCCACAACAACGTCACCTTCTCTTTCAAACTTAATTTTGTTTTCGGCAAAATATATTTCTGGAATATAGAGATCATGAGTTTGATAAAGAGATATTTCTCCGCCAGATCCTGAATTGGTTGAGCTACGTTGCTGATGACGTGTTGTGATATAGAAAAAGAAAGAAGGAGAGACACAAAATAGAAAGGAATAAGAAGGGAGAAATTCTATTCATTAGTGTGTTAGAAAAACATTAGAACCTCTATTTATAGGGCTAGACACAAGGGCATCCCAATAATAAACGAGATTCACCCTAGATATTCTTAACATAATTACATGTTTATAACACATGTATTATTATTACTATTTTTGGCTTAAATTGAAATCTTTATTATTTTCCAAGCACTGCTTAATAAAATGTGCATGTCATCTGGACACATGATATAGTCCATCTCAACAAAATCCTTTGTTCGCTTGACATATGGAAGATTTTTCTTCGCGATGACATATGTGAAACTTGCCAAAGATTATAATATTTTTCTTCTCTCTCTATTCTGCTGATTAATTTTTTTTATCGTTTTAATTTTGATTGAAACCAAAAATGGTCGATCAAACCAATTTTAAGATTAATTGTTTAAAATTAAAACCCAAAACTCATTAACCCAACACATCATTCCACTCCTCTTCTCGGTGAGTGTGAATCGTTACAAATCTTTTTTCAGTGAACTCGCACTCGTCACCATTTCTTTGTGCAGGTACACATCCTATAATATAACTACAATTTTCAACTTCATTAGGAAGGTTGTGCTTTTCTGCATACTGAATCCATTCCTGGGACGTTTTTGTTTCTTCCATTTGGTGAACAACAGAATTTTTAAATGTATCTAAACTACACTCTAAGTTGCAATTTGACCTATCCCTTTCAAAAAACATATCCAAAAAACGATAATTCCCGGACGGTAAAATAAAAAAATATTACCGAATCTCTGAACCTTGCCATGCCAATCCTGATAATATGGTTCAGCACAATAGAAGACGACCCTTGAATCTGTCATGTAATATAACTTTCCCGAAAAAGGATGAAAAAAAGCACATGTAATTGTTACACCCATAGGATACTCTTCAGCCATTATCAGCAATCTGCTGAAAAGAAAAAGAAATTTTTAAATAATTCGGGAAAATCAAGACGACTCTTGAAAGAAGGAAAGATGTTGAACAAGATCTCGATTAGGATTCTGGAGCTAAAAACGATAGGGTGTTTTTCTGTAGGTTATGGGGGTTTGGGTTGTTGGTATCTTATTGGCAGTTTCGTTTGGACCTTTGTGTCTTTCTGGTTGCTAGTAATTGTGCTTCAATTACGATGAAGCTTTGAGTTTAATTAGGGTTTGAAACAACAAGAAAAGGTGTGATTTTGGGAAATTAGGGTTACAGTGCTTGATTTTTCTTTCATATGAAGGAAAAATCAACAAAGCGAAAGTATGGAGGTGGAGGGATTGCTTGATGAAGCTTCTTTGGAGAAAAAAGATGGAGCAGCGCTAATTGAAAGGGTTTGTAAACTCGAGAAAGAGGTATTGTAGGGTTTCTGCTACTTCTTGTCTTAAATCTGTAGTAAAAAATTTTCCATTTTGTACTTTGAAACTGAACTTTTTAACTGTGAAATGATGGATTTTTTTTCTAGTAAAAATTGGGGAAAACCTAGTAAAGTCTCACGAAATCTGTATATTATGGGGTTTGCTTTGTGAAGTGGGAGGCCCAAATAAATGAAGAAAGAACAAAGATACTACTAATACTTATGAGGTTTGTAGATCTGCCCGTGCCAATTATGGTTCACTTTGTTACCGTTTATTTTAATTTGATATAACGAATGATAGTGTGTCAAGTGCTGACCTGAATATATTTGACTGACAGCAAGTGCCATGGTGTGTGCTTGATACCTGTGAAGGATTTTAGAGGATATAATTTTTTAGGTTTTGAACCTTTTCTACTACTTCTATATACATCTGTTTATAGGTGAAAATAGTTTCTGTTGATTTCGGTAATTATGGGTGTGAAGGTGAGAAACAGTTTAAACCCTAAACAATGTACTGCAAGGGAATACTTTAGATTCGAGAGATCAATCTGTACAAATCCGGCCTAAACCAAGAAATGGCCGTTCCAGACTTGCTTTGGTCACAAAGCAGAGGAGAATGGGTTGGTTTTGGGGAGGGAAGCAAGGAAAGTGGTGAGACCAGAATAGTTGATTCTGGAAGAGTAGTAGGGTTACCACGACTTGTTATCAACAAAAGTTAGGAGATCTCACAAGGAGAGCTAAGTAAGTATTTTTGAGTGTTGTATTGTCCGAATGAACTTGTTGTCCAAATGGAAATAGGTAAGACCTATTTATACAAGTCTAAGTGGAAACGTACCCTGGTCTCATTAAGGAGCGGGGAAGTAAATGAGAGGAGGTGGTAACCGTATACATGGACTTGATGTTCCATAAAGTGGTTAACGCATGAAACTGTTATGGAATTGATGTTTCATAAAGTTGTTAACGCACGGATTTATGTGCCTTGAACGTTTCCCACATAACTCCCCGTATTTACTAGCCGCCTCACCCTTATGAAACTTCCTTATGAAGGGCGTAGTGTATGCCGCACGCTGTAAACTGCCAAACCAATACCCAAAGAGGATCCCCCAATTTGTGTTGATGTTTCGAATGTTTTTGGAAAACATGTAACACGTTGTTGTGGCTTGGAAAGTTGAGCCCGGGGAACTTGCTAGCCTGGTGACCTTCGACGGTCGATATTTTGAATCTTGAGAGGAGGGGAAACCGTTGATCGTTTCACCCATTCATTTTGATAGATGTGTAGTGAGGGCCAACAGGGTGGCACGGCTAGGGTGCATTTAGACTTAGCATGAGGGGCCAAGAGTTCGCCATGGGCGTATAGCATGGATAGGGCCAAGGCGAGGGCGCTTAGCTTGGCATGACATGACTAGCATGGCTAGGGCCAAGGCAAAGTACTTTTAGCGTGGCGCGGCTATCCTGGCTTGGTTTGGTTTGGCTTGGCATATGGGGCCAAGGGTTTGCCATGGTCGTATGGCATGGATAGCTTGGACTAGGTGTGGTTTTGGCTTGGCATATGGGGACAAGGTGTAGTCATGGGAACATGGCGTGACTAGCTTGGTATAGGTGCAGTTTTATCTTGGAATGTGGGGCCAAGGGGTAGCCATGGGCGCATGACATGACTACCTTGGTCTAGGTGCGGTTTTGGCTTGGAATGTGGGGCCAAGGGGTATCCTTGGGCACATGGCGTGACTAACTTGGGCTAGGTGCGTCACCAAGCTTGGGTTTTGGGCTAAAGGTTGTGAGGGGACCTTAGACGGACAGAATTTGCTCTTGGGATTGAAGGGAAACCGTTGATTGTTGCACGCCTTCACTTTGGTAGCCTCAAGGGGAAGGCCATCATGGTTGCGCGCCATAAGGGGCCATGGCGAGATATATTTGGCATGGCGCGACTAGCTTGGCTAGGTGAGTGACCATGCAAGGGTTTTGGGCCAAAGTCGTGAGGTGACTTTAGTCGGCCAAGATTTTCTCCGGGGATTGAATGGAAACCGTTGATTATTGCATGCCTTCACTTTGGTAGCCGCAAGGAGAAGGCCAGCATGGTGGTGCGGCAGGAGGGGTGATGGAGAGATGTGTTTGGAATTGCGCAGCTAGCTTGGTTAGGTGCGTGATCAAGATAGGGTTTTGGGCCAAAGGCTGTGAGGATACCTTAGGCGGCCAGGATTTGCTCCTGGGATTGAAGGGAAACCATTTATTTTTGCATGAATTTACTTTTGTAGCCGTGAGGGGAAGCCGAGCATGGTGGCGCGGCATGAGGGGCCATGGGGAGATATGTTTAGCATGGCGCGACTAGATTGGCTAGGCATGTGACCAAGCTTGGGTTTTGTGCCAAAGGCCATGAGGAGACCTTAGGCGGCCAGGATTTTCTCCTGGGATTGAAGGGAAACCGTTGATTGTTGCACGCCTTCACTTTGCTAGCCGCGAGGGGAAGGCCAGCATGGTGGTGCGGCATGAGGGGCCATGGAGAGTTATATTTGGCATGGCGTGGTTGGTGTGGCTAACATGATTTTCCATTGGCACAGAGGTGTGGCTAGCATGGTTGGCATGCCTTGGAACGGTTGGTGTGGTTGGCATAATTTTCCATTGGCACAGAGGTGCGGCTAGCATCATTGGCATGCCTTGGCGTGGTTGGTGTGGCTGGAATGATTTTCCATTGGCACTGAAGTGCGTCTAGCATGGTTGGAATGCCTTGGCGCGGTTGGTGTGGCTAGCATGATTTTCTATTGGCACAGAGGTGCGGCTAGCATTGTTGGCATGCTTTGGCACAGTCGGTGTGGCAGGCATGATTTCCCATCGGCACATAGGTGCGGCTAGCATGGTTGGCATGCTTTGGCACGGTCGGTGTGGCTGGCATGATTTTCCAATGGCACACATGGGAATTATGGTTTGGCTTGTCATAACCATAATTTGAAAAATATACCCTGGTAATTATTTTAGAGATACGTTAAAGGTTTCATTAAATGTGCCTAGTAAATGTTGGTTGCTTTGAATATTGTGATGTCACTGTCTGCTAGGGTTTAGTGTTTTACTATTTTAACCCTAAACTAAAAACCACCATCTACATTAAGTCCCCTGCTTAGCTTTGAACAGGTGCCTTGTTGCGAGGGAAGCATATGATGGTGATAGACAAGAACGTGATCGAGGTGTAAATCATTGCAAAAATGGTCAAGAGAATTCGACTAACCATTTTGAGCGGTTAAGAGAGTTTTGGCTTCCCGTGTTGGCAGTCCTGTGCAAGTTATACTGGGAATGTAGACCGTGGAGTGGTGAGGCAAAAGCTACCGGCTTGGTCTGGTCATACATCTCCAAGGCAAAGGGCGTGCGGTCTTGGGAGGCGACAGAAGTGGGCAGCTTGGCTCGAGGGGACAAGGGGTAGCGTGGTCCTGTCCGAGGCAATGGCATACATGAGCGACTAGGTGTGGTGGGGGGCGTGATGATGGAGCGAGGTCATGGCTAGGTCCGTGGCGATGGCATGCATGGGCGGCTAGGCGCGGTGGGGACGCGATGATGGAGCGACGGCTTAACTAAGGCTTCGGCAATGGCATACATGGGAGGCTAGGGGCGGTGGGGCCATGGTATGGTGTGATGGGGACGTGATATGACATGAGTAGTCTTGGACATGGAAATTGGTCTTTGCGGGACCGGTTTCCTCTTTTCCATTCTTGGCTCAAAATGGGAAATCATTTCTTTGTTCAAACTCCCACGTACCTTGTATATATAAAGGAGGGCCGACTTTTATTTTGTTTCACGCCTCATTATTCCTCTCAGCCGTGTGACAGCATTAAAGCAGAGCGGATGAGCGAATCCCAGGTACGCCTTCCAACACTTCTCTTTAACTCGTTTTTTTTTTCTAGTGTAAACCCTAGTTGTAGGCGTACCTCTTCATGACCTTGTAGAAATGTTGGCGTGAATCTTAGGTATTTTTTTCCCTAGCTTGTAGTAACACCTAGGCATGGATACCATAGATATATTGACCACCCATACTCACTGTGCAAGGTAGGCATGTGATAGTAATTTCAATATATTCTCAAGAAAACCTAGATTTTTAGGGTTTGCTCCTTGCTTTGGTGTATCCGTGTGCATGACCCCCCCCCCCCCCCCCTGTAGTTGTAGAATAACATACAACTACACCCTCAGTTGAATTTGTAAAACTTAAGAAGTTCTTGATGAGGAATGACAATTTTCTTATTAATTCTCTCAATTGATTACAAAGAAGTTTCTAAATGGAACTAGAATAGTTACAACTTTCTCTATTCTCTTTCCCAAGATATTTTCTAACACTCATTAAAAGAACCTCTCTAATTTTACATTTGAACTCCTATTTATAGTAAAATTTGTACAACTGTATATGCGTTGCGAAGTATCGCAACATATCTTCGCAAGATTATTTTATGCTCGCAAACTTTTCATTCTTCTCCCGTGTTTCTTCTATCATCATGTTATTTCTTGACACTTCCTCTTATAGTCGTTGCTATATTCGCAACCCAAACTCTTGCGATATTCGGTACCTACATCTTGCCTCTTCTCATGTCATTTCTGCGAAGAAGTAATGATCGTGAGAATATAACCGTTACTTATTCTTTTTATTTGGACACGTCTTTTGTAACCGTTCTTTTCTAACTATTTCCTTATATATAAACTCCTTTTCTTTCTTTCCTTATCTTTCTCTCACTTTCCCTTTTCACTTCTATAACTTCATCTTCTTATTATACTTTCAGTTATCATTCTATCTTCTTGTTTTACCTCATCATGAGTTCTCCAAGGTAATTTTCTTCTATTTCTCGCGTCTTTCACTTGTTTACTTCTTTGATTTCCGTCTAATTTATTGTTTGATTTTGATTTATTTCAGCAAAATTATTCCTCAGGAGAAACCTTCAACCAAAAACTCAAGTCTTAATCTCCGAAGAAGAAAATCTGAGAATCAAAAGGTAGTTAAAATACTCTGTTTTCCTTTTTAATCAATATATTGTTGCCTCAGTTTTTAATCCACCTTTTGATTCGTAGGTTGGTGAAAAATCAAAACCCAATAATAGATATCGAGTAACTAAAATTCACACCATTAATTTCAATCGATGACTTCCTTCCTGAAGTTGATGAAGAGTTTCCCTCTCCCCCTCGTGGAAATAATTCTTCGCAGACTCCTGCCTATACTCCATTACCAAGTTTTCAATCTCCCACCAATGTCAATTTATCAACACTTCTTCGAGATCAACATTCGCAAGATACTTCCTCAACTTCGTCTCCCAAAAAACCTATTTTTACCCTTAATCCCTTGAATGTTGTTTCTCCAAGTAATTTACAACTTGCTCTATCAAATTCTTCTCATCTTTCTCAAGAATCTCGAGACGGAATTTATTCAACTTTCCAAATGCTATCCGAGGTCTTAAGTAGTACTGCGAAGTCTTCAAACGTTCGTTCGCAATCTGAATTTTGTGAAGTGCTTAATAATTTTATCAATCCTGATATTTCTATTTCACGCCAATCTTTGGAAAAAGAAGTTGAATTGCTTCGCCAATCTTAGGAATCCTTGAAAGCCGAATGTGAGAGTCTTTGTAAAGTGAATCATCAGCTTCAGAATGATTCTCTAGATTGTGCGATCCTTCGCAAGAGGAATGATGCATTAAAAGGTATTACTATTATCTTTATATTTTCTTTCCCTTTGTTTACTTCTATTCCTCACATGCTTGAAACATCCATTTAAACCCATTCCCCTTTATAGAATCTATCCAGAAATGTAGAAAGTTGGTACTTCATCATGAATCAGACGCACAAGAATCTCAATCCAAACATGCAAGTCTTTTGAATCAATTCTCCCACTTGTCTAATCTTCATTCATGTGCTCTTGATAATTTTGATTCCCTTTTCCAAGAGAATACTCAATTAGTTTACGATCAGAAATTTTTGAATGATGAAATATTTCTGCTCAATTCTTCTTTAGTTTACGATCAGAATTCCGATTTAAGGATAGAATCCCTAGTAGAAGAGAATGAAACCTTATCAAAAGAATGATGTATGTACTTGAATACAATGAATGCTTCTTCGCAACAATTAAATATTCTTCAGAGTAAATGTTGCGATCAAGAAAATATCCTTTATTTGTTAAAAGGTGAACTTGAGGAATTGAAAAGGTCTTCAGATGCCGAAAGAAGTTCATTTGTTGCCGAGAAGAAATCCCTTCTTAATAAGAATATGATATTAAGTACTAAGAGAAATAAACTTAAAGAAGATTACTCTCAACTAGAAAGTCTTAATGCCAAACTTGCGAAGGATAAAAATTATCTTCTTTCCAAAGATCAAAAGCTTCAATCTAGACTTAAAGGAATAGTTGGCGATGGTTTTGACAATGCGATGGATCAGATGAAGAGTTGTTGTCTATCTTTATCTCAATTTCTTTCTTCACAAAGAGAAGGTAGTCATTTAAAATTTGATTGCCTTTGGTATACCTTTCAATTTTGTTATATTCACAAAACTGATTCTTTAAATTTTGTTTCACTCGCAGAATCTGAAAACAACCTCCGCAGTGCTAAAGTTGGACTAGAAGCCTCTTGTTCTGAGCTTCGCAAGAAAAACGCTCTGCTTTCTACTCGTTTGATCAACTCTCGTGATCGTGCCACTCGAAGATTCAACTATCTTGCTTACGCCAAAGATATCGAAGATACCAACCATCAGAAGGTTATACTTCGTGAAAGTCATCTGAAAGCTCAAGTCTTTGCGAATAACATTCTCTTATCAAGGTCCTTTCCTCCCGTGAGAATTACACCTCTGAAAATATCTGATGATGAGATTGCTCGTGATCCTGATAGTGATTTTGATTACGAGAGTGACGATGAAGGACTTGATTTGGAAAAAGAATCTATCCCTCAAGGAGATGTTCCTGTTGATGATCTTATCCCTCCTAAAGATCCAGTACAAAGCGTTGATGAGGAGCTTTAAGCATGATGGATTATTCTACTGTTATTCTTCTTTTTACCAACTTTGTTTTCCTTTCTTTTGAATTCTTTCTCTTGGTTACTGTTGATTCTCTTTTCTCTGAACGATCCTGTTTACTGCTTGTTTTCCTTAAGAAGTATACTTTGTACTTTGCGATACTACTTTGATCTCTCTCTAGATTTGCATGACTTGATCATATGAAGAGAAATAATATGTCTTGAAGACCTAACTTAGTAATCCCTTTCCCCTTATTATTGCACTTTAGATGATCAATTATTGTTGTAGATATTAAAATACCTGCCTCAGTCTAAGTTGCGAAGTTTCAATTTGTTGCGAATTAAATAATAAATTTCCCCTTTGAAGTATAAGAAGTATGAAATCTCCGTGAAGAATTACGAAACATCCTTGAAAAAGTATAGGAAGTATGAAATATTCTTAAAGAAGCATAAGAAGTATGAAATATTCTTAAAGAAGCATAAGAAGTATGAAACATCCTAAAAGAAGTATACGAAGTATGAGGCATCCTTGAAGAAGTATAAAATTTTTCAATTTATGAAGAAACATTCACTGTTTGAAGAAATATAAGAAGTATTGAATCTCTTAAAAGTAAACGAAGTATTGAACCCTTATGAATATGATTGCGAACAAAATTGCTTCTATGCTTCAGAATGATTCTCTGAACAAAATTGCTTCTATGCTTATGAATTCTTAACATATATTCTCGTAAAACATTTCCCATAATATTGATGGTATTGATTTCATTAATTGTTGTGGTCTTATCATGCCTTCCTAAGTAAAGGTATTATTTTTCCACCTCTTTTTGTGATGATATTTTTGCGATAATATGACAAGTCTGAACATTCTTGCGAATATATAACCTCGTGACATTATCGTCTTGCGATGAAATCGCAGGATATTATCACACTTTCATGTAATAACCCATTGATCTCATCTTAACTTTATTGTATGTAACTCTGCGAATATGTATATATATATATATATTTTTTATTTTTTTGTTTTTTTATATTCGCAGAAATATGATTGTTGCACAAATATGATAAGTCTTTATGTTCTTGCGAACAAGAAGCCTCATGACATTTGCGTCTTATGGCACGTATCAGCTCCCTAATGGAGGGTGCTGCCCTTTATCTTCCCCTTGGTTGCCCCTTCAAGGAAGCGTACATCGACCATACAAGGTTAGCTCTTCCCATCCGGTTTTGCAAACAACCAGCTTTTGATCGCAACCTCTTATCCTTTTTGCCTATAGGGCTTATAGTTACGAGGTTGCACCCTATGGGGTATCTGTGGGCCAAGTGCATCATTTTCCAAGACTTGTCAAGAATGGCAGATGTGCTTCAAACCCATCCGACACTCTTGACTCAACCGTGTACCTCGGCGCCTTGATCGTTTTCTACACTTCATGAGAAATACAGTATGCCTTAGTCGCCCAACCTATATCTTGGTACTTCGCAAGATTAGATTGAGAATCCAAGGTGTCTAACCCGGATAGGTACCCCGCTTTTGGGTTGTACCCCGTAATGTCCATGTACTCAGGTTCCTTGGTGGTGTTCCGGTTTCCCTGAGCCATGCTTATAGGTACCCCCTTAAATGACGTACTTTAGGACTTTGCCTCTTACGAAATGTTGCTTCGCGAACTAGGGTGTACGCCACAAAGGTTTGCCTGTGTAAAATTTCTGCGGCTCTCTTTCTTTTTTTGAAATCTAATCACAGTTTGCGGTCTTTTATTTGAAAGTAATTTTTGCGTCTCTCTTTAATGAAAGCTAATCGCAATAAGAGTTAAAAATTCGTAATTTAAGCTTCGCACGAACGAACCATATTCGCAAAATATTTCATGAGCTTTATGGATAATACCTTTTTAAATACAATCTATTCCAGGGTCGACCAAGTCTTAAACCCATGTCTCTCCCTTCTGGATCCATCAGTCGATAAGCTACACTTCCTACAACCTCTTTGATGACATATGGTCCATCCAATTTTGGTGCTAATTTTCCTCCATTTTCTTTCTGGTATGGAGGTGTTTCTCGCATAACCAAATCCCCTGGCTTGAACTCACGTTCGATAACTCTCTTGTTATATTCTCGAGCTAATCTTTCTTGATAAACTTTCATATATCGCAACACCTTTTCTCTTTTTTCTTTTAAATCATCCAATTCACTTAATATCACCCCTGCGCTTAAATTTCTTTCCCAGGATTCTTTCTTTGTAGTCGGAATTATAACCTCGGTTGGCAATACAACTTCTACTCTATATGTTAAGCAATAAGGAGACATTCCAGTTGCCTCTCTTCTAGTTGTATTGTATGCCCAAACTGCGCTAGGTACTTGTTCGCACCACCCTTTGAGATGTCCTTCTAATTTCTTTTTGATCGTGTCTGCGATTGTTTTATTTTTTGTCTCTGCCTGTCCATTAGCTTGTGGATATAATGGAGTTGATTTCCCACATTTTATCCTAAAAGCACTGAGTAACATCTCTATATTATGCCCTTCAAATTGTTTCCCATTGTTAGATACTAATTGTAATGGAACTCCCATTGAAGAGGTTAATGTTGCTCCTGGTGCGTGAGTTATTTTCCCGTGTCGTTGGCATTCCTTACATCGTCTTACCAAAATTTTTGCGTCTGCATGCATATATGGCCAGTAATATCCTTGTATTTTTTCCCTGTACGCCAGAGATCTTCCCCCAATATGATTTCCAGCTTCTCCTCCGTGTAACAACTTCAATATTTTTTCTCCTTCTTCACGAGTTAAACATCTTAGAGGTGGTCCACTGAAAGATTTTCTGTATAAAATCCCTTCTCGTAGTTCATAATTTGTTGCACGACTCTTTAATTTATGTGCTTTTATTCTATTCCTGGGTACTTCTCCTGTTGCGAGATATGCATGAATTTCCTTTCTCCAATCTGCGATGTTATCTAGTAGTTCCCTTTCTACTTCCATCGCAATTGCTTCTTCAATTTCTTCTTCCTCTTTATTTACTGATGGGTGTTGAATTGTTTGGATTTTGATATTTCTTGCATTAGGGTTTGTCATCATACTTGGAATGAATGCAAAAGCATCTGCGAGTCGATTGTATTTCCTTGTGATATGCCTCCATTTTAGCTTTGGTATCTTCGCAGATAATTCATCAACGAGTTTCTTGTATTTCTTCAAGGAAAATTCATTCGTGGTATATTCCCCTTTAATTTGACAAATTACCAACTGAGAATCACTTGTTATTCTTATACTTTCAAGCTTTTTTTCTATTGCGATCTTCAATGCATGCACTACAGCTTCGTACTCTGTTTCATTATTCGTAGATAAAAATTCCAGTCTGAATGAAAATGCTATTCTTTCTCCTTCTGGTGAAATGAACACAACTCCTACTCCATTCCCCTCACTGTTGGATGATCCATCTACTAGAATTTCCCATCTATTTGGTTCTGTTAACAAATCTTTTGGATTCCCAAATTCTTCTTCAACATCCATCATCTCTTTTACTGCCTCGTCTTCTTCCAAAGGAAATTCTGCCAAAAAATCTGCGACAAATTGTGATTTTTGCGATGATAATACTCTGTAATTTATCTTGTAATGGTTTATTTGTGCATTCCACCTTTCTATTCTTCCTAATCTTTTTGTGTTCTTCATAACTGACTCAATCGGAACTTTGGTAACCACTTTTATCACACGTGCTTGAAAGTATATTCGCAATTTGAATGATGCATAAACCAGAGCTAAAATTAACTTTTCCATTTTAGAATAATTCCTCTCTGCTGTATTAAAAGTTTTGCTGATGTAGTAAATGGGCCTTTCTACTCCTGCGTCCGTTCGCAACAAAACTGCACTTAAAGCGTATTGAGTTATTGCGAGGTATACCAATAATTCTTCATCTTTCTCTGGTTTCTGTAATATGGATGTATTCGTGAGATACTCCTTGATCCCTTGAAAAGCTTTTTCACATTCATCATATAACCTGAATTTTGCTCCCTTCTTAAGTATGTTGAAGAAATGTTTGCACTTATCTGACATTCGCGAAATAAACCTTCCAAGTGAAGCTAAAAGTCCATTCAGCTTTTGCACTTCTTTTACAGTTGCAGGTGTTGGCATGTCACGAACTACTTGTAACTTTTCTGGATCAACTTGTATTCCCTCCTTTGATACTATGTATCCCAAGAATTTTCCTGACGCAACTCCAATTATACATTTTTTAGGATTTAATTTGATGTTGAATTTTCTCATTTGTTCAAATATTTCCTTCAAGTCCCTCACATAGTCTTTGGATTCTTTACTTTTTATTAGCATATCGTCTACATATACCTCTAAGTTTTTATGTATCCACTTTGCGAACACCTTTTCAACCATTCGTTGATAAGTAGCACTTGCATTTCGTAAACCCAATGGCATCTTCACATAGCAATATAAACCTCTTGGAGCAAAAAATGCAGTATGTTCTTGGTATTCTTCTGCGAGTGATATTTGATTGTACCCTTTATATCCATCAAGTGAAGTAACTCTGTCATGTCCTGCAGCTGATTCCACCATTTGTGGTATATCTGGCAATGGAAAACTATCTTTGGGACAGTCTTTGTTTAGATCAGTGAAATCTATGAAAATCCTTATCCCTTTATTCTTCTTCGGAACAATGACCATATTCGCAATCCATTCTGGATATTTTGCTTCTCTTATGATTCCCGCATCCAACATCTTTTGCAATTCTTCTTCTATTTGTGTATGGTAATTTTGCGAAATCTTTCTAATTCTTTGCTTAAATGGTCTCATACTTTTATCTATGTTCAATCTATGACACGCCACTAATGGATCAATTCCTGGTATTTCATCTACACCTCCTGCGAATATATCTTTGTATTCTCGTAAAAGATCAATAGTTCTTTTTTCTTCTTCTTCGTCCATCTTAGTTCCAATTCGCAAGATTAAAGGCTCCTCTTTACTTCCAATATTTATTTCTTTGGTTGGTTCTGCTGCGACATAACTAGAACTTTTCTCTCCCATAGGTGTTGGCTCTTTGATTACTTTCATTGGCTCTCCTTCTTTTTCTGGGATCTCACTTGGTATTCCTCTTCCTTCTTTTGCTCTTATTGTGTACACCCTGAACTCTTCTTCCTTTTTTGCTTCCCTCGCAAGTTTTCTCATGAAACAGTTTCTTTTCGGCTCTTCCTCCACACTGTTTTACTTCAGTCTGATAACAAAATTTTGCACTATCAAGATATCCTTTTATCTCTTGTATTCCGCTTGGTGTAGGAAACTTAATTGATTGATGTAATGTCGAAACAACATCTTTAATCTCACGAATCCATGTTCTTCCTATCAGCATATTATATGGAGATTCCATATCTATTACACATAAAACTATGTGTGTTTCAATTTCCCCCAGCGATACTCGTAACATTATTTCCCCTTTGGATTTTGTTGCAGATTTTCCCAATCCATGGATAAGATATTCTGAATTTGTAATTTCTTCATCTTTGATCCCCATCCCATTAAGTGCATGATAGAATATAATATCAACAGAACTCCCTGTATCAATCAAAACTCGGTTCAATTTCCATTTTTCTATAGATTTTGTAGCTTTCTTCTCTTCTCGCATGATCGGGATTGTGACTACTAATGGTGAAGTGTGGTTCAAGTCTTCATTTGGAATTTCTACTACTGAAAATGTGATTTTCTTCTTTTCCCATTCTTTCAAAGTTGTTATCTTCTCCACCTCCATAATCTTTCTTCCTCTACAATCTCGTTTGTGTATCTTTCCCTTTATGTTGTTATGAAATTCATCAATCATTGTCTTTGTGATCATATTACATTCTTCTTTTTTACAATCTTCATCTACTGATTCGATTTGATCTTTAAATTTCCAAAATTCCTTCAAATTTCTGCTATGATGATCAACAGAAATCCCTGTTTCTAGCGCCAATTATGTAGTTGCAGAATAACCTACAACTACACCCTCAGTAGAATTTTTAAAACTTAAGAAGTTCTTGATGAGGAATGACAATTTTCTTATTAATTCTCTCAATTGATTACAAAGAAGTATCTAAATGGAACCAGAATAGTTACAACTTTCTCTATTCTCTTTCCCAAGATATTTTCTAACACTCATTAAAAGAACCTCTCTAATTTTACATTTGAACTCCTATTTATTGTAAAATTTGTACAACTGTATATGCGTTGCGAAGTATCGCAACATATCTTCGCAAGATTATTTTATGCTCGCAAACTTTTCATTCTTCTCCCATGTTTCTTCCATCATCGTGTTATTTCTTGACACTTCCTCTTATAGTCGTTGCTATATTCGCAACCCAAACTCTTGCGATATTCGGTACCTACACCCCACCCCCCATTTTTGTGTTGTTGGGAACGTCTATTTGGCCGGGCACGAGTTCCAGGGATGCGTGTAGTGGTGATGTAGAGTCTTGAAACCAGTCGGTTTGTGCCTAGGGAGGCTCCCTTGTGTCTGATAAAAATAATTTCTACATGATTTATGTAATAATTCCTGCTCCTCTTGTTCCTTTGTAGTTATCGCAACGGTGATGTCAACAGTTTCTGTGGTACCGAAGGATGTGAGTAATTCCAAGCCAAACATAGATGATGAGTTCTTCACGGCATCGTCCACGGCTAGGAGAAACCATCCCAAATACATCCCGATCCTCCTGACCGGTTCGGAGAGTGAAGGAGAGGATCGATCGGTCGTCCGGGAGGCGTAATAAGGTTTTTCCTCCAGAGGAAAGAATATCATGCCTCTCCTATCGACTTTGAAATCCCTGCAATTCCGTTGCGTTCCTCTGAGAAATGGGTGCGATTCATGATGCACCAGGAGCCTGTAAAGACCAATCTGACCAGGGCGCATATTGTTGATGCTGTTATGGCTTCCGCAGTACTTCAAATTAGGAAAGACATTCCAGGCTTGGTCGCTTTCATTTTCAGATGGTGTCCAGACACCCATACGGCCATATGCAGGTGGGGAAAAATGGTTATTTCTTTGGAGAGCGTGGTTATGTTGATGAATCTTTCTGTAATTGGAAACCTCGACGTCAGGCTGTCTGCAGATAAAGAAGAAATGCGCGCCACCCTGGTTGCGAAGTTAAATGGATTAGTTCGGAAGGAAAACAAGATGAAGTACTTTTATGACTGGTGGGTGTCTCAGTGGTTTCCTGATGAGTTGGAGTCGGACAAGAAAAATAGTGTATTTCATGTCGCGGTGTTCTTGGCTCTTTGTCTATCCAGGGATATCTTTGACGACGGCTCGGGCAAGAAAGATATAAGGCAGGAACTTATCAAGTTTGCCATAAAATTGGCAAAGGACATTGTTCTCCCTATCGGTGGTTTGTTTCTTGGTTATCTGTACGCACATCTGGATTAGATGGTTTCAGAAATGCATGCCTGGAACGGCCATATGAAGGTGGATTCGTATGTTCATTCCGCTTTTCTCTAAGCATGGTTGTGGGAGCATTTCGAGAAGTATGCCCTTAAACCGTTATCCATACTTCCCGAGTCTTGATGTGGCTCCAGGATACTGCGTTGGTCGAACAGGCCCCGAAAAACTGGTCCGAAACTGATTAAGTTTCTTGACAACTCGTATGCGGTTAATTTTCTTCCATGGGCTCCGGTGCATGCGTCCATAACTCAGGTTAGTACCTTTGCTCCCACCTCTAACATGTATTTTTCTTCTTCTGATGAGGGCCTGAGCGTTGGAGAGATGGTGTTCATTCTTAGCTGCATGCCTAGATCACGTGCCATCTTTTTTCAGAGGAGATTGCAAAGCGATTTCCTATAATGTTGATAGGGCTGCTCGACATATGGGTTTTGACCAAGGGGTCCCACTTGTTCGTCAGCCGGGTGTTCAAGAAATTCCATTGCCTACTGTATTCGATGCCAGTGCTCTTGTGTCGGGTAAAAGCCTGCCTTTTCTCGCGGAACGGAATCCATCAACGACTTCCAAATATAACACAATTTGGAAGGATGAATTCCTTATCATCCAGGAATTTGTGAAATCCGTGGTGGAGAATACCCGTGGTAGGCCTTCTGTCAAGGTTTTAGCAAAGCATCCATTGTAGAGGGATACTTCTTCAATTAAAAGAAAATTTGTCGGTCTAGAAGCGGAAAGTCACCAGGTGAAGGAGAGAAGGTCTAAAAATTGTGCAGGAGGTTTTCGGTCAGACTCCACATATTTACCGACTTTTAGTTCATCCAATATGCGGGCACGTACGGATCTCCTCTTGACTTTAGCTTGGAATGTTTATATCTTTGTTTCTTTTCTGAGAATGCATCCTTGTATTTTGTCCAGGGTCTCAGTAGTACGAACGCCTTTGCCAAACTCGCGAGCAGTCAAAAAGCACCATTTTTCGAGACAGATAGTGGCGTTGTCGAGCCTATCCATATTGATGAAGAACCAGAGAAGGATGAAAGTTATGTGTCTAGAGATGGCGAAAGCAATTCTTCCGATAGCATTGTTGAATCTTCGTCTAGTCAGTCTGAGACTGAATCTGTGAGTCCCCTCCATGTTTTTATTTTCCCCCCTTTTTTTTTACAGTAAAACTATTTTTTTTTTAGGAGGAGACCGTTCCTGAGGATGATCTTGAAGTGGAAGACTACCAAATCAAAGACGTAACCATACTTCCTACTGTGAAAACTGCACCAGCTAGCAATTTGGACATGGCGATTCATCATCCCGATGTCTCCGCCGTGACTTAGTTGGAGGAGAGCATTTCGGGGTGAGAAATCTTAGTTAGTGATCTCCTGCCAGTTGCTGATTCAGTTGCAGGGGCCACCTTCAATCCTCCGTATCCGGCCCCTTTCCCAGGTAATGTGTTGATTGGTGAATTTAGTGTGCCAGATAAACATGCGACATTGTACACCAAGATTTGGGAGAGCTATGGTCACATTTCTACGACTAAGAAGATCACTAGTCGACATGTGTTGGTCAAGCGTGTGGAGGAATCCTTGTCTTCGATTGATGAGATGTGCAACGTGACTGGTCATACAGTTTCTGAGGATGTAATATCGAGCTGGAAGTTCCATCGTGACATGTGCATGGGCTTCGAATTCAATGTTCCTTGGTTCGTTGAAGGTCTATCTGATGTTGAAAGGTTGCTGGTCGAAACAGTCGAAGGTCCATGCGTAGACATGGTGAAGAAGCAGGAAGCGGAATTCAAGAAATTATACCGGCAATTAAAATTAAAAAGGGCGGCTCTCCAGAGAACAAAGGAGGCCTTTGCCAAGAGGAGCAAGCCGTTGTTGGAAAACTTTCCTTGAATATATATCTGTCTTTCGGACTTCTTATCTTTAGGTTTTTTTTTTTAAAGGAAAATGAGGCGCCTGGTTTATGGTTTTTGACTTTCTGGTTTTCTCGGGTTAGTAGATAAATGCTACCTTGACGGTTTTGGATTATATATTTTTTTTGAATGAAATGTTTAGAATTGAATTGTCTTTAGCTATGAATGAAAGTGACGCAGACACCCCAGGAAAACCATGGAACTGTGTTGGTAGATGACATGGGATGAAACATGGCTATAGGTTTTATCACAACTTGAAAAACCAAACCATGTATTTTTGTCTAGATAAGACTTACTTGGTTTCTCAGGTCATCTGAT
The DNA here is from genome assembly GCA_023529315.1 of Papaver bracteatum. NCBI lineage: Eukaryota > Viridiplantae > Streptophyta > Magnoliopsida > Ranunculales > Papaveraceae > Papaver > Papaver bracteatum. The sequence goes on along the minus strand of JAJJWX010003747.1, from coordinate 739,046 downwards.
GAAAAGTAGACCTCCCGGGTATAGGACCAAGCTTTACGAGAAACACGGCCGTGGGAAGTCCCAGTCTTCCGAGTTGTTGCTGAGTTGTCTGATTACTATGCCGTTGACCCTAGGGCGGGTCGTATGCTTCTATCCTATGGTAAGTCCCCTGTCATCCCTTGTCGTGTCATGACTGATAACCGAGCGGCCGGGTAACTAAGTCGGAGTGGATCATCTTCCTCTACCATCTTGACATCTAGGTCGAAGAATGAGATCAATGGTCGAAAATTGATATTGTAACCGAAAGATCGAACCTCCCGCTGTGGTCGCCAATTGTTTATAGGTGAAAATAGTTTCTGCTGATTTCGGTAATTACGAGTGTGAAGGTGAGAAATAGTTTAAACCCTAAATAATGTACTGCAAGGGAGTACTTTAGATTCGAGAGACCATTCTGTACAAGTCCGGCCAAAACCAATAAATGGTCGTTCCAGACTTGCTTCGGTCACAAAGCGGAGGAGAATGGGTTGGTTTTCGGGAGGGAAGCAGGGAGAGTGGTGAGACCAGAATAGTTGATTCTAGAAGAGTAGTTGGGTTACCACGACTTGTTATCAGCAAAAGTTAGGAGAGCTCACGAGGAGAGCTAAGTAAGTATTTTAGAGTGTTGTCTTTACCGCTAGCAAGAAATAAGGAAGGAACAAAGTACAAGGTAAAATAAAAAACTTCATGTATATATATGCGGGAGGTTTTCACAATAAGGAAGGATTCCCCTTTTTTATCGCTAAAGCTGCGCGTGTAAGGGAAGTTTGGTCCCACAAGGGCGCCCAACTTCACAATAGCCTCTCAAGCCTCCAACGCCAATGCCATTCGAGCATGCCGGTCCCACCAAGCTCCCTCCCAAAACTTGCGCTCAACGCCCAACTCTCCGGGCAAGCCATCTCACTCCGCGTCGGTCCCACCGTACCAGCTTCTCAACTCGCGCCAGTAGCTCAATGCTTCCCAACCGTCCATTTCCGCCAAATTTTGCCAACCTACCGATTCGTGCAAAAACTGCCAAGGACAAGGATTCCAAATTCAGTTCGCATCTCAGAAAAAAGGTCAGATAAATCTCCTGATTCTCTCTCAGATTTTTTCTTGGCACCATCTTATGCTTACCTCGCAAAAAAGGTCCTGTTCCGAGCTAAGCATGGGACTTAATGTTGATGGTGGATTTCAGCCAAGGGGTAAAATCATAAAACCCCATGACCTAATGTTTCCCGGAACACATTAACTGAGAGCATTTAATTCAGTTGTAAATAATTAAATAGGGGTATTTTTTCAAAATACCGGATTAGGGTTTTTGACACAGAACCCTAATTCCAAAACTAAGCCGCATACTGCGTACCATGGCAATGACGCCAAAACCAAGCCGCATATTACGCACCATGGCTACGACGCCAAAACCAAGCCGCATACTTCCCACCATGGCAACGACACCAAAACCAAGCCGCATACTTTGCAACATGGTTATGATGCCAAAACCAAGCCGCATATTGCACACCATGGCAACGACGCCAAAACCAATCTGCATACTGCGCACCACGGCTATGACGCCAAAACCAAGCCGCATACTGCGCACCGTGGCGACGATGCCAAAACCAAGCCGCATATTGCGCACCATGGCAGCGACGCCAAAACCAAACTGCATACTGCAACCATGCCAAACTAAGTCGCTATGTCATTGGCACATGTCAAAGTAGCGCCCTAGTCTTGCAAACTGTGCAACCTAGGCCAACATGGCCGTGCGTGCCATTGGCACATGCCAACACGTACCACTAGCCATCTTCCAAGTCGCTATGCCATTGGAACATGCCAAAGTAGCGCCCTAGGCTTGCAAACCGTGCAACCTAGGCCAACATGGATGTGCGTGCAATTGGCACAAGCCAACACGCACCGCTAGCCAAATCCTATTTCAAGTCGCTATGCTATTGGCACATGTCAAAAATAGCGCCCATAACTTGGCTCAATAGTAGCCGTGTGTGCCATTGGCACATGCCAAACGCACCGCTAGCCACTTTATCTTTCTCAGTTTCACTTACGGGATGTTTTCATACCTTAAGCGGCATCAAAACCTAAATACTCCCGCGATTGAGTATAGGAAATTCGTTTCCCGTCATATGGACAGGCTGACCGTCAAAATACGAGTTAGTATGAGAATTCTACAATGGTTTTAGTGAAGGGCGCCAATTAGGGTTTCAAAACCCTAAACCGCGAGCGCTTCCTTGCAGCTTGGCCATGCGTGCCATCCGCACATGCCAAAACGCTCACTAGCCACTTTTTCTACCAAGCCGCTAAACTAGCGCCCTCAACTTGGCCCAGATGGTGTGCGTGCCATTGGCATATGCCAACACGCACGCTAGCCACTTTCTATTCCAAGCCGCTATGCTATTGGCACATGCCAAAAAGTAGCGCCCGCAACTTGGCCAAAGTGGCCATCCGTCCCATTGGCACATGCCAACACGCAACCACTAGCCAATTTCCATTCCAAAGCCGCTACGCCATTGTAGCGCCCGTGACTTGGCCAAAGTGGTCGCGCGTGCCATTGGCACATGCCAACACGCAACCACCAGCCACTTTTATTCCCAACCTGCTAGCCAATTTCCAAGGCATTCCGCACATGCCACATGCTTCACTAGCGACTTTGGCATTTCCATCCGCACTCAAAGTGCAAATTGCGGCCAAGGCATTCCGCACATGCCATTGGCACATGCCAAATGCTCCACTAAGCGACTTTGGCATTTCCATCCGCACTCAAAGTACAACTCGCGGCCAAGGAATTCCGCACATGCAAAATGCGCCACTAAGCGACTTTGGCATTGCCATCCGCACTCAAAGTACAACTCGCGGTCAAGACATCCCGCACATGCCATTGGCACATGATGCAACGCTTTACTAGAAACTTTGGCATTGCCACTTGCGCCCAACTCTCGAGACATCAACACAAACTGGGGGATACTTTCTTGGGGTTTTGGTGTGGCGGTCACAGCGTGCAGCGTACACTACGCTCGCAATAAAGCAAGGCGTGCAAGGAATGGATACAGTCAATTAAATAAGGAAATTTATGGTGAAAACATTTTTCACCATAAAGCCAACGGTTTCCACCTCCTCTGTTTTAATTAACACATTTAATTACTCAATTCCTTAATGAGGCCCGGGTACGTTCAATCTCACTTGTATAAATAGGTTTCACCAATCCTGCCAAAACACACAAGTCTTGGTCAGGAAAAATACAACACTAACAGATAGCAACTTTGCAAGCTCTCTCAAAAGCTTCCATCACTAGCAAGCTTCCGCAAGCTTCTATACTTCTGATACAAGTCGAGATACTACCTAGCCAGAACTCTCTGGTCTCATCACCCTTCTTCACTATCCTCCCCAAATCAACCCTTCTCCTCCACTTTGCGACCGAAGCAAATCTGGAACGGACATCTTCTTGGTTTAGGCCAGAGTTGTACATATTGATATCTCAAATAAAAAGTGCTCACGTGCAACACATTTGTTTAAGGGTTTAAACCAGTCTCTCCACCATCGAATTTACCAAATTCGCAGAGGAGATTTTCTCCCATAAACACTATGGAAAATCCATTTTGTGGTAAAAAAAAATAGTTTCTATAAAGAATAAAAACCAAATACGAATCAGATGATCATTGTCCAATGGACAAAGATACCAATATTAACTGGCCGGAGGTTTTTCAACCTTGCACGTGATTGGATACCATAAAAGTGGTTAGATTACGATAATACCAATTTTTGGTTATTACAATTTCATTAAAGGAATAGAAATTATAAACCATATTGCAATGGAATTTTCTTTTTTCTTTCTCCATTAAAATATACGAGAAGAAGGGGAAATTGAACTTTCTCCAAAATATTGAAAGAAAAAATATAATATGAGTAAAAAAAAATGGACAGTACACTTACCTTGCAGTAAAGACCGTCAAACATCTCCTCGTGAATGGTAATAAGCCATTAAGCTTGAAGTATGCCATGCTTAACTACTGTACGTAAAGGTGAGGTGAAATTTCTTTTACATTTGTACAAGTCAGAACCAAATATACGCTTAATTCTTAAATAAGAAGCACATGACCACCAGTAATAGAAAATCGGTGTAGAGTACATATGAGAACATTAATAAGAATTCATACAAGACAGAAAGACATATGCAGGCTTGTTGTAGCATGGTTTCTCTTATGAATCATAATATGAGACAAAGAAAACTAAAACCTTACGAACTAATGAACCATGAATGCGGCCGGTGTCAAAGTTAATATCTTATAATGCATAACCAAAGTTAGTAAATAGCATGGACCCTAAAAAAAATAGGGATCCATATACGTACTAGGAAAACTTGACGGACAGTGATAAAATTATGCCGATTTATACCGTCGTATCAGTATACAGTGATCCTTGCTATATCAATTATATACTATCAATATTTGATAGACAATAGACATAAATTGGATGATACAAAAAGAATTAATAAAAATATTCACTAATATACTTATGATTTGATTATAAGAAAAACAAATCAATCAAGTACACAAGTAGAAACACATATGATTAAAATAAAATCATTAACTATGATTGAAAACTAATTAGTTTTTCTTTTTGTGAAAATAGAAGAAAACTCGCTGCTTAATCGGTTGAGCTACGTTGCTGATGACGTGTTGTGATATAGAAAAAGAAAGAAGGAGAGACACAAAATAGAAAGGAAGAAGAAGGGAGAAATTCTATTCATTAGTGTGTTAGAAAAACATTAGAACCTCTATTTATAGGGCTAGACACAAGGGCATCCCAATAATAAACGAGATTCACCCTAGATATTCTTAACATAATTACATGTTTATAACACATGTATTATTATTACTATTTTTGGCTTAAATTGAAATATTTATTATTGTCCAAGCACTGCTTAATAAAATTTGCATGTCATCTGGACACATGATATAGTCCATCTCAACAAAATCCTTTGTTCGCTTGACATATGGAAGATTTTTCTTCGCGGCGACATAGGTGAAACTTGCCGAAGATTATAATATTTTTCTTCTCTCTCTATTCTGCTGATTAAATTTTTTTATCGTTTTAATTTTGATTGAAACCAAAAATGGTCGATCAAACCAATTTTAATATTAATTGTTTAAAATTAAAACCCAAAACTCATTAACCCTAAGGTTGAAACTTAGAACATAAAAAAAAAATGAGTTAGTAGTTGTGATAATCCGTAATGATGAATTTTTCATATATAAAATCTTAACGAAGGATTTTTAATATACACTACAAATGTTAACAAAATGTGTCCCAGCAAAGCAAAATGAAACGGATACAAATGTTTACATAGTTAAAGTTTTAGTGTTACCAAATACTGAAAACCATACTCTAACAGTAACAAATGTAAGAACCCAAATCACTAATCACTGTGACAAAGTTCTATCATAGCAAGTTCAAATCCTTTGGGGGAATTCAAACGGACGACATTCCCTAATAGAGTTTATACAACGCCATTGTATTCATGAACCCGATATTCAAGTAGGCTCTCCACAGAACCGCCGTACTGAAGCTTACAGACCTGTTTTCCAATGATTTCTGGCGTTACACCACATAATGATAGCCAATCTTCCGACACTTCCACATCAACGTCACCTTCTCTTTCAAACTTAATTTTATTTTCGGCAAAATATATTTCTGGAATATAGAGATCATGAGTTTGATAAAGAGATATTTCTCCGCCAGATCCTGAATTGGCTGAGCTACGTTGCTGATGACATGTTGTGATATAGAAAAAGAAAGAAGGAGAGACACAAAATAGAAGGGAAGAATAAGGGAGAATTTATATTCATTATCGCAAGCTTTGTAACCATCGCAAGACAAACATGCTTTTCCCGTGTTTCTTCAATTGTCAGCTATTATGTCATCCTTTAAGCTTATTCTGTGACACCCATAAAGCGTTATTGAAGAACTCGCGATTATGCTCGCAGGAGTGTCGTTAATTTCCCAGACGTATTGTTGTAGCGATATTATGGTCCTACATCTTGCCTATTCTCATGTCTTTTTTGCGAAGAAGAAAAGATTCATGAGAACTAAAATGCCGCAACCGTTTTTCTTTTTGCATTATGTTTTGACACGTTTCTGTACTCTTCGCCAGCTGTTTTCACAAGTTTTTTCTTCCATTTGATTTTTGACACGTCCCTTTCAACCGCTGCGATCTAACCGTTCATATCCTTTCATCTCATTAATTGTATTTATCTTTTCGAGAATTTTCTTCTTCTATAAGTACTTCTTTCATTCTTTTCTCTCCCTCTTTTTACTTTCTTCTTCCTCCTCTCTGCAATTTTACTGTTATTCCGTACATTCCGGATCTGTTTCTGTTATAATTTTTCTTTCGATCTTTTATTCTTTCAATCTTCATTCCCATACGCAAGATGGTTGTAGATGGTCGCAAAAATGAGGCTGCTTTTGAGAAACTTCAAAAGGAATTTCAAGAGAAAGGTTTTACTTTATCCACCATCCCTAATCAAAACCCTAAATCTCAGCTTTCTGTTCCATTATTCTCTAATTTTAAATGTAATCGCGAGAAAATCATAATCTCGCTGGGTCAACTTGAAGCGGGTCTTCCCATTCCTCTTTATAACCCGGAACTTCCATTATTCTATGAAATAATTTCTCACGAGCGATATATCAGTTGGTTGGGGACTGCATTCATCTGCTGATGGAATATGCTACTCGCGGCGCTAATAAACCATCTCGCTATCTTGAGACCGCGAAGAATCCTAATTTTAAGGATGTTCCAATAATTCCTGCGATGAATACTGTAGATAATTTCTTCATAAATTATGACATTATCCCCATGAGAAGGGATAGCACTTGCTGGGGTGTCCTCTTGCAAAGGAAAGATAAAATCGCTGAACATAAAGCACTTATGTTGGATATCAATTGGCATACAAGTACCAATCAAGGCCCTCTCCACTCTAGCAATGACAAATGGTTCATTTTTCCTTTATGCCTTGAAGGTCCTTATATCTCTGGTCTTCATACCTTGCCTGCAAATCTTACATAATATCAACTGTGGTTCTTTACCTGGCCTGATAGAAATAAAGAAGTATGTTCTATTTTCTTTTTACATAACAAGTTATTATTACCAATCTTTCTATATCTTCAAGTTCTCACTGATTATTCCTTTCTATTAGATTGAGAGATTAAGAACCAACTACGAGAAATTTGGGAAACCTGCTACCCGTTTAGCTCTTCAATTACTCACAGATGAAGTACGAAATATTTCTTTATAAATCTTAACAATATATTGTTGCCCCTATTTCTTATCTTTATCTGTGCTCGCAGGTAATTGAAGAAAGAGAACCTGTGAAAGTGGTGAAAAATAAAGAGAAATCTTCTTCTACTCGCAAGGGTAAATCTTCCGCTCCTCTTAAAGAGAAGTCTACTGCCCCTCGCAGAGAGAAATCTGGTGCTCCTCTTTCAAAGAAAAAAAAAACTCAACCCTCTTCTCCTTCAACTTTTCAATCCAATGAAGAAATTTTGGATGATGATTCTAACAATGTTAGCGATGATGATGATGAAGATAATAATGGTCCTCCCCATCCCGAGTCTTATATGACTCAATTATCCAAAAAAATTGGCGATGTTACATATGGAATCGCAAATGATTATGGAAATGAAGCTCTTAATGGGATTTCCCAGGCTCTCGCTAATGTCTGCGATGCTTCCATTTTAGTTAATAATGATTTTCTCCAAGGAATCTCGAGATCGCTGACACCCAGCCTCTTAAATTCACTTGGTAGTATGGTATGTTTTTATTTCTTCTTATCGTTTGTATATTTGTTTTATCACCATATATTTGACTTTTATTATCTTCTTTGCAGGTTGGGAAAGCTTCATTTGCTATGGCCTCTGACTAGGATAAAAGACGCGCATTTTCCGACAAGAAGAACGTTGATCTTTGCGAAAAGAATGAGAAGCTTGAATCTGAACTTGCTATTCTTCGCGAGAAAAATAAAGAATTAGAGAAAAATCTTTCTCAACAATCGCTCAAAGTATCCAACCTTGATACTGCCAATAATCAACTCTTAGGTATGAGAATTTTCTTCTTTTCTTTCATATTTTTATTTTTCATTACTCTTTCTTACTTGATTTTTCATTCTTGCAGACATTTATGGTCTCACTGATGAATCTTTAACCATTCGTTCTTTCCCCGAACCAATAGATAATGACACTCTTCTAGAGTTTCTTAACAATTCTTTGAATAACCCTTCCAACATTAATTCTCTTTCCATAGATGAACTCAGATCTAAGTTTTGCCTCTTAGAAATTGATCACAGATCTTGTGTAGATATAACTCACATATTCAAACAACTTTACCACAATTCTAAAGTAGAGATTAAAAATTTAAAGGCCAAGAATAAAAATCTTTCAAAAGACAAAGACCGTATATCTAGGCAAGGAGCTGAAGCTATAGCAAATTTCCAAAATACTATTCTTGAGGTTCAAATTGAAAGGGATAGACTTCTTTGCGAAAAAGAGGATTTTGTTGAAAGAGAAAACCAAATTCGTTCTCGCCTTCTTATTAATAATCATGAGGAGTTTGCTTGGGCTGCGAAGGTTCTTGATAATGCCAGAACTAATTTAGGTGTAGATGTTAGTCTTCACGTTGAACAAACAGCTTTAATTAAAGACCTGATTTCTGAAAGAGAAGGTTGTTAATCCTTTTTCATTGTTAACTCTTTGTTTTTATTGTTCTTCCTTGCAAAATTTCCAACTTGTTGTTATATACTCGCAGGAGATGAGAAGAGATATCTTGAAAGAATTGGAGAACTTGAAGCTGATAAGAATCAACTCACAAGTACCCTTGCTGCTCGCAACAAGAAGTATTCAAGATTGAAAGAACAATTAAGAATCAAAGTTGCGAATTTTAGTAGTACTCTCGTTGACGTTCGCAACGCCTCCATTAAATTGGTTTGCGATGATCATAACATTCCTCATTCTAAATATCCTGATCTTGAAGAAGAAATTCCAGCAAAAAACTCCAAACCTTGTTATCTCTAATTGTGAAGTTGAGGAATCTGGTGAGGATGAAGATAATAATGAAAATGGCGAAGAAGAGAAATTTGATGAAGAACACGGTGATGGATCTAATTAGTTATGTTTCTTCTTTTTATCTTCCTTGTAATTTTTATACACTTATTTCCTTCTTCTTGTAATATTTCTGTGAGTTTCTCCAACTTGCTACGAGATTTCTTGATGTATCTGTATGAATTAGAAAACAATTCTTTTCTGCAATATAAGTAAATCAATATATTTATTACCCTTTAACTATCTGCATAAATGTGTCATATAATAATGTCTACGCAATTTTATCATATGATAATGAATAATAATTTCCCCATTTGTGCATTCCAATACTTGCCTCTATTATTCATCTGCAATATGAGAAAATTGAATGGAACTTAGATATCAGTTGTAAATAAAATCTGTTGAATACATTATGCCTCAATATCTGCGAGGATATCGCTATCAATAATTGCATAATTTTATGATTTCTGTGTAAATATCGCAAATCTCATAATTTCTGCATTACTATCGCAACCATGTAATCTTGCGGTCTTATTATGCCTTCCTAGTTAAAGGTTTTATTTTGACACATTTTTCTTTCTGCGACAAAATCGCAGGACGTCTTTACACTTGCATGTATTGACCCATTAATCTTGACTTATCTGTATTTTGTTAATTTCTTTGAAAAAATATGACAAGCCTAAGTTCCCTTGCAAGAACAAAGCCTCATGACATTTCCGTCTTGCGATTAAACCGCAGGACGTCTTTACACTTTCATGTAAAAACCCATTGATCTCATCTTATCTTTTTGCTCTTATGGATTTTTGCCTCTGCATAATTTTCATCACGTGACAATATGACAGGCCTACATGATCTTGCGAGCATAAAGCCCCATGACATTGTCGTCTTAAGACACTTGTCAGCTCCCTAATGGAGGGTGCCGCCCTTATCTTACCCATGGATGCCCCTTCAAGAAGGGCACATCGGCCATAAAAGACTAGCTCCTCCCATCCAGATTTACCAACAACCAGTTGTTTTCGAAGCCTATTGTCCTTTATGCCTATATGGCTTATAGTTACAAGATTGCACCCTAAGTGGGATTTTCTTTGGGCCGAGTGTATCATAGCCAAGACTTACCAAGAATGGCCAAGGTAGGTTCGTCTGTCCCTGGCACCCTTGGCTCAACCGTGTACCTCGGCGCCTTGGTTACAAGATTGCACCCTAAGTGGGATTTTCTTTGGGCCGAGTGCATCATAGCCAAGACTTACCAAGAATGGACAAGGTAGGTTCGTCCGTCCCGGGCACCCTTGGCACAAACGTGTACCTCGACGCCTTGGTCATACTCTGCACTCCTTAGAAGAGACCCTCGGTCGTCCAACCAGGGTATAACCTTATAAAGATGGAAATCCAAGGTATTTCTCCAGGATAGGTTTTCTTTAACCCCAACATCTGCATGACTCAGGTTCCAGCAGTGGTATAACCTTATCCATGAGTCAAGTAAAGAAATACCCCCTCATATGACATACTTTAGGTCTTACATTTTCCTTTTGCGAGATTATACCCGCGAACTAGGGTGTACACCATAAAGGTTCGTCCCATTCTATAAATCTATGCGAAATTTTATTCGCGTTTCTTGCGAGTATTGCAACTCTGATAAAATTTCATATCCTTGTCAATTACATTTTCTTCAAACAAATCATTCATAAACTTCTTAAATTTCATCATACTACCTTTATACTTACTATATTCCATTGCTACTTTTATGTTGCATTTTACTATCTTTTCTTCACTAGCGAGATGCTCGCCATCAATTGTTTTTAGCATTTCTTGATTTCGCAGCATTTCATCTTCTCGCCGCTCTATTGAATCAATCATTAGTCTGTTTCCTCTTTGTTTATGTTTGATGTTCTGCGTCTAATTTCTATTCCTCGCGGATCTTCCTTCGTAAGTTTCCATGTCGATTTCATAGCACTTCTTCCCCTCAACCAAATCTCCCTTTATAATTCCAATACCATTGGGATGTGGAAATTTAATACATTGATGATAAGTCGATGCCACACCTAAGATTCCGTACAACCATGGCCTGCCAATAAAGGCATTATACGGTGATTCAATATCAACAGCGTAGAATAAGACTTCAGAAGATATCCCCTTTAATGGAATCCGCATTGTAATTTCCACTTTGGGATTGTTAGCAGTACCATTAAAACCATATATCTTGTACATCAACGGTATTAAATCTCCGTCTCCTCCTCCCATGGTCTTATAAGTGTGATAAAATAAAATATCAACTGAACTGCCTATATCAATCAACACTCTATTAATTTCCCATGAATCTTCATTTTAATCATCTTCAACTTTGTCTTCATTTTCATCTTCATCCTCTTTTGTTTTTGGATTTATCTCTAATATCACAACTAATGTCTGATCATGCATCTCACTAGGATTTGCTACTTCTTGTGCAGTGAAAGAAATAGTTTTCTTCTGCCATTCCTCTAATGGAGAGGCTCTCGCAATATTTAGTACTTCTCTTCCATCGATATCTCTCGCGAAGACTCTGCTTAGAACATTGTCGTGAAAATCCTCAATGGTCTTGAATGAATGTATAATGGAATTACAGAATAAATTCTTTTCCTTAGTTACCACTTTTATCACAAATGTTTCTTCTCCTTTTACATTATTTACTCTGCGAATGTCTGGTGATGGGGGTAATTGCTGAGATTGTGGATATCCTATTAAAAAGTGGTTTAAGTTTCCTTGATCAATCATCCTCAAAATTATCCTTTTTACATTCCTGCAATCATTTATTGAGTGACCATGAAAATGATGGTAAGGACAAAATGCTTGATTTCGATTATTTGGATGTGGTTCTTATCCCATGTTCCAGGGTGATGGTATATTTTCCATCAAAATGATAACTTCCCAAACTTTTTCTATGCTGGCATTCAGGGGTGGCATCTTAATTTCTTCCCATATTATCTTTTGATTACCTTGACCTCTAAAGTTGTCTTTCCTCTGTCCACCATAAGTTTCTTGTGGTTGATCGAACCTTTGGATCTTGTTATTTCATCCGCGATTGTAATAATTCTTATCTCTTTCATACTCTTCTTGATCTCGACTGCCCATGGCTACTAAATTCTGCTGGTTATCAATCTCCACTTTCTCTTGCTGTGGCTGCGAGGTGCTCGCCACATTATTAATCATTTTAGGAAGTAGACTTCCATTTGCCGCTATTGAGCTGGTATTTGCGATTGGGTATGATTCCATCTCATTTTGTTTCTCCTTCAAAGCAATGTATTCCTCTTGTAATTCTCGCAACTCCGTCATTGTAATTGTATTCTTGATTCTGAAAATTTGTATGTATAACAGATTGGTTGTGAACATTGCATTGATTAAAGATAAAATGAGATATCTCTCATCCACTCTTCCTGCCATTTCACTACACATTGTCTTCCATCTTACGGTTAGGTGTTTCAGACTCTCTCCAACCCTCTGTTTTAACCCAAATACATCTTCAATACCCGGCCACGATGAATTGTTGCTTATGTGTGCTCCCAGAAATGTAGCTTGCAAATGATTAAAAGAAGTTATAGTATTTTTCGGCAACCCCTCAAACCATTTTAGAGCCTCACCAATTAAGCTAGACGCAAAATATTTGCATAATACAGCATCATGGTTTTCCCACTGTAGCATACACCTAACATAAGCCTTGACATGTTGAACAGCACAGGTAGTTCCATCGAAGATACTGGTTAATGCTGGTAAATTGCATTTTGGGGATATTCCTCTTAATTGTACTTCTCGAGTAAATGGAGTTCTCGCAGCTTGCTCAATTGCTTCATCAAGTTTCCTTCTACCTCCTTCTCTTCTATTATTCATCATTTCCCTCATTTCTCCTAATTCTCTTAAAATTTGTTCATTCCCAGCTGAACTTTGCTCCATTGGCCTTTTCAATGTAGCTTCTCTTATTCTGCGATTTTCTCCATTTATCCTCGCTGTCTTTCTATTCTTCCTTGTATTCTATCGTAATCTTCATTGATACCATTATTGTGGCGATTATGTGCGCGTCTCCTTTCGCAATTGTCATGATTATTCTGTCGAATTGCCTCCTAAAATTCTTGTTCTTCCACTTTTGCTCTTAATCTTTCCCTCTCGCAAGCCAGACGTGCTTGTTCAGCATAATGTCTCTCAATTTCGTCCTCGATGATTCTTTGATTTCTTTGGATTTCTCGCCCATGTAATATTCTTCTACTTTCTTCTCGATTTTTTTTCACCATTTTGGTTATTTCTACCTTCTTGATTTCTTCTACCATTCACAACTTCATCGTGTGGAATATGGGGATCTTCAATTATCTCTTCTTATCTATGATATGGTTCTTCATTTGGATTTTGCATTCCTCCTTGGATATTCTCTCCAATATTTCTCACAGGGGAATTTTTCCTTGGTTCTTCTCTAAATGACCTTGAACTTGATCTAGCGGTACTTCTTGATATTCTTCGTTGCAATCTTAAATTCTCCATTCTTCACTCATGATTTTGTCTTGTTAAATTCGCACGTTCTTCCGCTTCTAATCTTCTTTCCTCCTGTATTCTTTGTCTTATATCATCTGTTGTTTCATTTTCATTTTCTTCATGAATCAATCCTTCAATCACTTCTTGATATATTTCTTCTCCTCTTTCATTTCTTAATTGTCGATCTTCTTCTTTTTCCATCGAATCCGATCTCCAAGTATGCACACTCACTCTATCATAATCCACAGCTCCATCTTCTATTGGTGTATGTTGATTCGGCCGTTGAATTTTATTTTCTCCCTCATTCCTTATTCTATTTCTTCTTGTCCTTATCCTTGAAGATTCATCTATTTCATTTGTTCCTCCACCTTCATGTCTTTTACTCCTTCTCACAATTGTTGGTGGTTTTGACGTATTTCTTCTTCTTCCAGCAATTAATCTTATCAAGCTGTTGGATGTTGCGTACAATCTTTCACTAATTGTTCCAAATTCCTTCCAATCACAATGTTAATTTTTATCTTTTTCTTCAAATAATCATCATTTCAGTCCCTGTTTCGGGCGCCAAAATGTAGTTGCAGGAAATCCCACACTACACCCTTGTTAAGATTTTTCAATATTCAACTCATAATTGAAGATTAAAAACGATACTTATCATTTAAATCTCAGAAATGTTTACAGAAATCCAGATTACAACTATTCTCTCGAAGTTTCTCTCTCCTCAAGACTTTCTAAACTCTCAAAAATACATCATCCTTCTCTGAATCTATTGGAACCCTTTATATAGGAAATTACATAGTGGATGACAGCTAAGTTTTCCTTTTATTTCGGATTTACGCTGCGATCTTATCGCGATAGTTATATTTTTCATTATCGCAAGCTTTGTAACCATCGCAATACAAACATGCTTTTCCCGTGTTTCTTCAATCGTCAGCTATTACGTCATTCTTTAAGCTTATTCTGTGACACCCATAAAGCGTTGTTGAAGAACTCGCGATTATGCTTGCAGAAGTGTCGTTAATTTCACAGACGTATTGTTGTAGCGATATTCTGGTCCTATAGATCAACGGTTACCTTTCCTCTTAAGATGCAAAATCTCGACCGTCGAAGGTCACGGAGCTACCAAGTCTTCCAGAATCGACTTGCCAGGAAACCACAACATGCCACATGTTTTCCACAAAACATTCGAGATATGAAACACATATCACAAACTGGGGGATCCTCTTTGGGTATTAGTTTGGCGGTTTATAACGGGCGGCTACACTACGCCCGTCATAAGAAAATGTCATAAGGGTGAGGAAGTTAGTAAATACATGGAGTTAAAGGTGAAACGTTCACGAGACATAATTTCCATACGTTAATAGTTTTATGGAACATCAATTCCATGCATTAACAATTTTATGGAACATCAATTCCATGCATACGGTTACCACCTCCTACCATTCACTTCCCCATTCCTTAATGAGACCAGAGTACATTTTACTCTGACTTATATAAATAGGTCTTACCTATTTCCACAGAACAACAAGTTCATTCGGGAATAAACAACAAGTTCATTCGGGAATATACAACACTCAGAAAATACTTGTTTGCTAGCTTACCTTCTTAGCCTTCCCACTTTTCTGATACAAGTCGTAGTAACACAAATACTCTTCTAGAATCAAGTATTCTGGTCTCATCACCTTCCTTGCTTCCCTCCCAAAAACAAACCCATTATCCCCCGCTTTGTGACCGAAGCAAGTCTGGAACGACCATTTCTTAATTTAGGTTGGACTTGTACAGATTGATCTTTGGAATCTAAATTACTCCCTTGCAGTACATTATTTAGGGTTTAAATTGTTTCTCACCTTCACACCCGAAATAACCAAAATCAGCAGAAACCATTTTCACCCACAAATAATTGGCGACCACAGTGGGAGGTTCGATATTTCGGTTACAATGTCAATTTTCGACCGTCGAGCTCGTTCTTCGACCCAGACATCAAGAGGGTAAAGGAAGATGATCCACTCCGACTCAGTTACCCGACGAATCGATTATCAGTCATGACACGACAAGGGATGACTGGGGACTTCCCATAGGATAGAAGCCAAACGATCCGTCTAGGGATCAACGACTCGGTTATTAGACAACTCAGTAACGGTTGGGGGACTTCCAACATCCGTGTTTCTCATAAAGCTTGGTCCTACATCCGGAAGGTTTACTTTCCATCAGAAAACCAAATAAACCGAGGAAGTCCTACCTAGAAAAAATACATGGTTTGCGTTTTCAAAGTTTCACAAGAATGATAAAACCGATAGCCACATTATGTTTCATCCCATGTCATCTACCAACACACGGTTCCATGGTTTTCCTGGGATGTTTGCGCTACTTTAAATTACAACCAAAAACAATCCTAAACAGTTCATTCCAAAAGAATAATCCAAAAACCGTCAAGGTAACATTTATCTATCAGCCCAAGAAAACCAGAAAATCAAAAACCATAAACTAGGCGTCTCATTTGCCTTGAAAAAAACCTAAAGATAAGAGGTTCAAAAGACAAAAATATATTCAAGGAAAGTTTATCAGCAGCGGCTTGCTCCTCTTAGCAAAACCTCCCTTGTACTATAGAGAGCCACCCTCTTTAATTTCAGTCGCCTGCACAACTTCTTGAATTCTGCTTCCTTCGCTTCTTCACCATATCTGCGGAAGGACCTTCAACTGCTTCGGCCAACAACTTTTCGACATTAGAGAAGCCTTCAACGAACCAAGGGACATTGAATTCGAAGTCCACGCACACATCACAATGGAACTTCCAGCTCGAGATTATATCCTCAGAAACCGTATGACCAGTCACGTTTCACATATCGTCGATTGAAGACAAAGATAACTCCACCCGCTTGACCAACGCATGTCGACTAGTAATCTTGTTAGTCGTGGCAATACGACCATAGCTTTTACATATATTGGTATACAATATCGCATGTTTAGCTAGCACGCTAAATCCACTGATCAACACATGACCCGAGAAAGGGGCCTGATACGGAGGATTGAAGGTGGCACCTGCAACTGAATCAGCGACCGGTAATAGATCCCTAACTACAATTTTACCCAGGTTCCCCGGAGTGCTCTCCACCATCTGAGTCGTGGAAGTGCCTTTGGGATGATGATTTTCAATGTCCAAGTCACTAGCTGGCATGGTTTCCACAATTGGAAGTATGGATACGTCTTCACTCTGGAGGGTTTCCACTTCAAGACCATTTCCAGGAATGGTTTCCTCCTAAAATATCAAAATTTAGTTTTACTTCAAAAAAAAAGAAAAAGAAAAGAAGAAAAACATAGAGAAGACTCACTGATTCAGTTTCAGACTGACTAGAGGAAGATTCAGCACTGTTATCGGAAGAACTACTCTCACCATCGCTGGACTCTGAAGTTTCATCCTTTTCAGAATCCCCATCATCATAGATAGGCTCGGCACCGCCGCCCTCCATCTCGAAAAATGATATTTTCTGACTACTTGCAAGTTTGGCAAAGGCGTTCGTGTTGCTGAAACCCTGGATGAGATACAAGGATGCATTCTCATAGAGAAACAAGGATATAAACGTTCTAGCCAAATTCAAGAGGAAAGTCATACGTACCCGCATATTGGAAAAACTAAAAGTTGGGAGAACCGTCGGGCCCGAATGAAAACCACCGACATGGATTTTAGATCTTCGCTCCTTCACTTAGGGACTATCTGCATTCGGGATAACGGATTTACACTTGGGATCCCTCAACAGCGGATGTTTCGCTAAAACCGCAGGAGAAGGA
This sequence comes from Papaver bracteatum, assembly GCA_023529315.1. Classification (NCBI taxonomy): domain Eukaryota; kingdom Viridiplantae; phylum Streptophyta; class Magnoliopsida; order Ranunculales; family Papaveraceae; genus Papaver; species Papaver bracteatum. Next base: position 721,676 of record JAJJWX010003747.1, on the reverse strand, counting down.
TTGCCACGATGATTCTCTACCACACCGTTCACGAATCTATGAATAGCAAGAAACTCGTCCTGCCAAAATATGTTATATTTGGAGGTTGTTGATGGATTTCTTTTCGCAAGCAGGAAAGGGAGACTTTAACCCGGCACCAGCATCAAGAACAGTTGACAACGGGACTTCTGGAACAACTGGTTAACGAACGAGTGGGCCCCCTTGGTCAAAACTCATATGCCGAGATGAGCTATCAATATTGTAATAGATTATTTTGAAAGATCCTCGAAAGAAAGATGGTACATGACCGGCGTGCAGCTACGCATGAACACCATTTCTCCAACACTTAGACCCTCTTTATCAGAAGACAAAGACATGTTCAAAGAAGGAGCAAACGTACTAATCTGAGTTATAGATGCATACACCAGAGCACATGGACGAAAATCAACTGCGTACGAGTTGTCAAGAAATCTAACCAGGTTCGAACCAGTATTCGGGAGCCTCCCCAAGACTCGGGAAGTATAGCTAGCAGTTTTGGGGCATACTTCTCGAAATGCTCCCACAACCATGCCTGGAGAAAGGCGGCATGAACATACGAATCCACTTTCATGTAGCCATTTGAGGTGCGCATGAAAGAAACCAGCTGATCCAAGTGTGCATACAGCAAACCGAGAAACAAACCACCAATAGGGAGAACAACACCTTTTTCCAATTGTATGGCAAACTTGATAAGTTCATGCCTTATATCCTTCTTGCTCGAGCCGTCGTCAAAAATATCTCTGGATAGACAAAGATCCAAGAACGACGCGACATGAAGTATACTATTCTTCTGGTTCGACTCCAACTCGTCAGGTAACCACTGAGACACCCACCAGTCATAGAAGCACTTCGTCTTGTTTTTTTTCCGAATGAATCCGTTTGACTTCGAAACCAGGGAGGTGCGCATTTCTTCTTGATATGCAGACAACCTAACGTCGAGGTTTCCAATTATGGGAATATTTAGCAACACATCCATGCTCTCCAAGGAGATAGTCATTTCACCCCACCTACATACGGCCGTGTGGGTGTCCGGACACCATATGGAAACAAAAGAAACCAAGCCTGGAATATCTTTCCTAATCTGAAGCACTGCCGGAGCCACAACAACATCAATGATCTAGGCCCTGGTCAAATTAGATTTTATATGCTCCTGGCTCATCATGAATCGCATCCACTTATCAAAGGAATGCAACGGACTTACAGAGATTTTAAAGTCGATAGGAGAGGCGTGATATTCTTTCCTCTGAAGGAAAAAGCTTATTACGCTTCCTGGACGAACCGATCGGTCCTCTCCTTCACTTTCCGAACCAGTTAGAAGGATCGACACGTATTTGGGATGGTTTCTCTTAACCGTGGCCGATGTCATAAATAACTCATCATCTACGTTTGGCTTGGAATTACCTACATCCATCGGTATGGCAGAAATTGTTGACATCCTAACGAAATTCTCTTACGCTGTTCTCACTGCCGAGATAACTACAATAGAGCAATACAAAGAGAAATTATTACAGAAAGTACGCAAAAATTATTTTCTCATGAAAATCCATCTTGGACACAAGCCAATTTATTTCGAAGTCATAAAACGCACATGCAAAAAAACGGGGAATGACATCTACCAGCCCATGCCTACTTTACGCAGTAAAAGGAGACGGTCAACATTGCTACGATATTCATGCCTAAATGCTACTACAAGCTCGTGCAAAACATACCTACAGCTAGGATTCACGCCAACATTTTCTACAAAGTCGTGAAAAGGTACCCCTACAACTAGGGTTTTCACCAACACAAGAAAACAAAACAAAAGAAAGTCAAAGAGGAAGTACTAGAAGACATACGTAGTCCCCTTGGCCAAGACCATGCCACCCCTTGGCCCCCCGAGCCAAGCCGTCCGCTTGCTTATCCTTCCAAGACCGCGCCCCCTTTGCCTCGGAGATGTACGACCAGACCAAGCTGGTAACTTTCATCTCACCACTCCACGATCTGCATCCCCAGTACAACTTACGCAGGACTGCCATCACGGGAAGCCAAAACTTTCTTCACCCCTCAAAAAGGTTAGTCGAATTTTCCTGACCATATTTCCAATGATTTACATCTCGATTCCGTCCTTGTTTGTCACCATCATATGCTTACCTCGCAACAAGGTACCTGTTCCGAGCTAGGCAGGGGACTTAATGTTGATGGTGGTTTTTAGCCTAGTAGACAGTGATGTCATAACATTTAAGTAATAAGTATTTACTAGGCGCATTTATTGAAATCTTTAATGTGTCTGTAAATAATTACTGGGGTATCTTTTTCAATTAGGGTTACGATAATCCAAACCCTAATTCCCACGTGTGCCAATGGAAAACCATGCCAGCCACACTAACCGTGCCAAAGCATGCCAACCATGCCGGCCACACTAACCGCGCCAAAGAATGCCAACCATGCTAGCCGCACCTCTGTGCCAATGGCAAACCATTTCATCCACACTAACCGCGCCAAAGCATGCCAACCATGCTAGCCGCACCTCTGAGCCAATGGCAAACCATGCCAGCCACACTAACTGCACCAAAGCATTCCAACCATGCTAGACGCACCTCTGTGCCAATGGAAAACCATGCCAGCCACACTAACCGCGCCAAAGCATGCCAACCATGCTAGAAGCACCTCTGTTCCAATGGAAAACCATTCCATCCACACTAACCGTGCCAAAGCATGCCAACCATGCTAGCCGCACCTCTGTGACAATGGGAAGCCATTCCAGCCACACTAACCGCGCCAAATCATGCCAACCATGCTAGACGCACCTCCGTGCCATTGGAAAACCATGCAAGCCACACTAATCGCGTCGAAGCATGCCAACCATGATAGCCGCACCTCTGTGCCAACACTAAACCATGCCAGCCACACCTACCGTGCCATGCCAAACACACCTCGCCATGGCCCCATGCCAACTTATCTGCGCCCCCATGCTGGCCTTCCCTACGCGGCTACCAAAACGAAGGCATGCAACACTCAACGGTTGCCCTTCAATCCCAAGAGCAAATATTGTCCATCTAAGGTTACCAAATGACCTTTGGCCCAAAACCCTAGATTGGTCATGCACCTAGCCAAAGCAATCCACGCCATGCACCCATGGAAAACCCTTGGCCCCATATGCCAAGCCAAAACTGCACCTAGCCAAAGATAGCCACGCCATGCGCCCATCACAAACCCTTGGCCCTACATTCCAAATCCAAAACCGCGCTTAGCCGAAGCTAGCCACACCATGCACCTATGGAAAACCCTTGGCCCCACATGCCAAGCCAAACTACGCAAATTAGAAAGCCTTTAGATTCTCTTATTGTAGACATCAAAGTGTTGCTTCTCAGTTGGTCAATTAATATCGATTCTTTTCAAAATATCAAGTTGGATGATTTTTATTTTTGATTGGGCAAGTTTGTTTAGAGAGTAGTTTGATGTAAGCTCTCTAATCACTAATCATGGGGGTATTTATAAAACTACCCTTTAATTGATTATTGTTACTATAAGAAATATGTATAATTTTATAGACATGTTTATATTCGTTACGTAGGTGTTTTAAAATGCTGTTCAACGGTATAAAGTTTACGAGAAAAACCACGGTATAGTTTAAGAGATAAATCATTTCTAAGTTACTAGTTATTATCCATAAGGATATATAATTGTAAAAAATACTTAAATATACTTCTCTTTCCTTATTGCCTTAAAATTTGTGCAAACTACAAGTAGCTCATCTAATTAGGGACTAAGGGAGTATAAGATACCTGGATGGAGATCAAACGGTTGAAGACTTTTGGGATTTATGTTTGGTTAATGTAGAAAATGGCCCGGATATGGTCACATTCATCTATAAAATTAGTAGGCGGTTGCATATTATTGGCCAAATGGGCCGTAGCACCTGCTTCTAGGTAAGTCAGATGTCTTTGTACTCCGGTTTTCGGATGGTAAATATAAGACATTGGGATTAAATCAATTTTCAGTTGTACATCAAGAAATTAGAGACCATTAACTCCATTCAGAGTGAAGTAATACTTTGAAAGAGCACTCGTAAGGCTACCTTAATCCCTTTACATAATCCTAGATATTCCTAATTCTTAATTCAAGGAGTTCAATATCATTCAGATTTTACATATCATGGGAGTGTCAAGTATGAGTTACCACAATTTACTAACGGTATACAATGGAACTCAATATTGCAAAACAATTTTCATCCATGATGAAAATTACTAATATTCCTAAGTCTCATTTAAAATGAGAACCGATGAAAAAAATAATTGATCCTGAATAAAGTAGTGTAATCTCTCTGTTCTGAATATAAAGGCGAAAAAGCGACCAATTTTTAGATTAAGAAAATTATTGGTTAAATTTCTGTTTTTACCTGATTTATTTTTATCCATTTCAGTACAATTAATTATATTTATCTTCGAAATATATCCCACTTATGTATTTTATTTTTTTATAGAAAAACAGACATTTCATACAAGAACTAAACCAAAGAGTTAACATTACAAGGGTTCTAAGTGGAATAACCCAGAGATTTAGGAACATAAACACATGCAATTACATTGGCTTGTTCTTTTAAAAGAGATTGGATGATCACTTGTGGCACATGAACCCAAGTCTGTTGAGAAAAACCTGAAGATTTAGCCTCTTTTGCGAACAGATCAGCAAAACTGTTACCTAATCTATGGATGAAAGTATATCCTTGAAAATTTGTAACTTCAGCCACCATCCTTTTTACTTCATCAAGTAATCTTTGTACCTGCCAAGAGATTGAAGTACTCATTTTGTTCAAATAGTCCATTACATTTTTGCATACCCTTCCAAAGAGAAATTTGTCAAGTCTTTCTCCCTCGCCCATTTTGTGGCTTCAAAAACAGCTAGTGCTTCAACTTCTTCAGGAGACGAAACCCGACAATTCCCTCCTCTTGCTCCTTGGTACCCTAGTACATTACGAATAACAATTTCATCACCTATATTTGTATCACTCTAAGTCCACGCACCATCCATATTTATCTTAAAAGTATCACCTAAGGGACTAGTCCACTGTCCATTAGGTAAAGGAAACATCGAACTTGGAATAGTCATAGTAACACTATCCTGATCAACATTCCTAGAAGGAGTTCAAAACTGTATAAACCTATGGATTTGGATGGACAAACTAGTACTAGTACTAGTTTTGTTAGATCATATATCTTTCCATATATGCCAAAGTTTAGTTGCATATACTTCTAAAAACAAAGAAGTCGAATCATCCCTAGTCTATTCCTTATAATAATCTAAAAAAGAGTCACTACTATGCACATTAGAAACATTAGGCCGCAGGGGCAAGGCCCAAACCGACTTTTCATAAGGACAATCAAAGAAACAATGAGTCAAGGACTCCACAACAAAACCGCATAAAGGACAAGAGGAATCATACCCCTTTCCCTCATTCTAGATGACAATATTTGCCTTGTAGGTAAGGCGTTGTTTAAGCATTTCCAAAGAAAAAGTTTAATCCTTTAAGAAACATCAAGGCTCCATATTTGCTTCCAATTTTTTTTCCTGTGGAAAGTATTTACATTAGCATTCCTAAGTTCCAGCAATTTAGCATAAAGACTTTTGATAGTAAAAATCCCATTTTTTTTATAATTCCATCTAGGTTTGTCTTTATATAAGCTCCCATGGTGAGAACAAAGAAGTCTAATATTAAGAATTTTACCATCCAGAAAAGAGGAAAAACAATTGTTAACCAAATCTACATTCGAACAAGAATTCGTAAAATCAATCAAGTCTGATACCAAGGACAGTTCAGAGTCTTTTTTTTTTTTAGGAAAACTTAGGCAAAGCCTAAGGTCTTTCATTGATAGTGGCATCAGGGTCCTGGTTTAGGCAAACACCAGACCCTATGCTAGAGCTCATACAAGTAGTAGCTAAATGAAAAGCATGAAAGTTTTGAGTTGTATCTAACAGTTGAAGACTCAATAATACAAAAGTTACAGGACTGATGGCATTGTTAGAGTTTCCATTTAGAGTGTTTTTGTCACTGTGATAAGTTCTACTAAATCTACCCTTGATTGCCTTGTGGTAGAGAAAGTTAAAATGCTTCAGAATTTCTTCACATTCAGCTTGTATGATGATGTTGGTGTGCTGCTCCTGCTCTGCCCATTGGAAAGCTAACTCAGCTCCTCCAAGGTATCCTGCAGATCCACAGCATCTTGTGTGTCCTCTGCTATCAACTGGTTTTCCTGCAAAATCAAGAATGGTTAGGGCAGATTAGTAGGTGGCTATACTAGGCTCCTTTATAGTACATATTTTGATAACAAAACCATATCCATAAGGAGCATCTTGTATAGAAATAGGAAGATAATTCTGACTCTGATCTGCACTGTTCAGATCAACACTGATATCAAAGGTATTCAGAGCATGATGGGTTAAATTGTGAACTCTGTTATGCCCACATAGATGTTGTTTAATGCTGAGTGCTGTTTACTCAGCAGTAGCTCTGATTTTCTGAAAAATGAAGTCACATCTAGCTTTCCATATGTACCAACATATAGTAGCATAGGTGCCAACATTACCAGCATTACTAGTATTGTGAAACCAGGAGTCAAACCACTCCATAAAATTAGTTTGGGAGTCAAATAGCCCATGTTGGTCTCCCAACATTTGTTTCCAAATCTCAGTGGCAGAAGGACAATTTAAGAACATATGTGTCATGGATTCCTCCCCAAAATTGCAGAGTTTGCACATAGGATCAATATAGTGTAAGATGCTGGCAGTTTTAGCATTTGTTGGCAAGATTCCATGAGAACACTTCCATAGAAATATTCTGATAGCTGGGGCCACATCTAACTTCCAAATGGCTGTCCAGTCTCTCTGGTGCTGATCATTTTTGTACAGATCATCAATTTTAGCTCTATAAAGATCTTTGACAGTGAAGGTGCCTTTGTTGTTGATGTTCCAATTTATGGTATCCTCTTCCCTCGGGTGAATAGTAGTATTGATGATGGCTTGGGTGATATTTGGGTTGAAGGGTTGTTGAATAAGGTTGACATTCCAACTTAGTTGATCTGTCATGAGGTGAGAGACTAACTGAATGTTGTTGGGGCAATTGTCAGGTTTGATCAACTTTTCAGTTGAGTTAGGGATCCAAATATCCATCCAGATGTTGATTTTGTTTCCATTTCCCACTCTCCAATTACAATGATGATGTGTGTTTTGAATGCCTTGTAGAACACCTTTCCAGATCCATGAGTCTCCATCTTTTGCCTTGGTATCCATATTGAGCACATTTTTCCCCAGTAAGTATTTGGCATCCATCAGTTGGAACCATAAGGAATCTTTATCTTGTTCAAGTCTCCATCCTATTTTAGTAATCATAGCACTGTTAAAGAGCTCCATGTTCATGAACCCAAGACCACCAAGATCCTTAGGCTTGCAGATAGCTACCCATGCTTTAGGATAGTATCCTGTTGGATTTTCCAAATTCTTCCCCCAGAAGAAGTCCCTCTGAATGTTGTTGAGTTCTTGACAGGTTTGTTTTGGGATCTGGAAGTAATTCATTTGGTAAATGCTTGTTGTGGAGGTGACAGTTTTGATGATGACTTCTCTGCCAGCAGGATTCAGGGGAGAGTTCTTCCAACTAGACAGGTTTAATTTCATTTTATCCACTCCTGGTTGAAAGCATTTGATTTTGCTTCTATGGGTGAAGAGAGGAGCTCCCAGGTACTTATCATTTGCAGGAAGGGCTTGGACTCCAAGAAGCTGGCAAATAGATGGAATTAGCTCCGGGGCTGTGTTCTTACTGAAGAAAGCTCCTGACTTGTTGAAGTTGATTAGCTGGCCAGAGGTGTTTCCAAAAATGTTAAGAATATCCTTCAGGTTTTGAGCTTCAGTAATTTTGGCTTTGCAGAAGACCATGCAATCATCAGCAAATAGCAAGTGGGTTATGGAAGGAGCATTTGTGCAGATTTTTTTGCACGAAATAATGCCCAAATTTTCAGCATGAGTTAAGGTTCTGGAAAGAGCTTCCATGCAGAAGAGAAAAAGGTAGGGGGACAAGGGATCTCCCTGCCTTAGTCCTCTGGAAGGATTGAAGAAGTTATCAGGAGATCCATTTATCAGAACAGCTGCAGAAGTAGTGGTAATGCATTGCATTATTTTGTTGCACCAACTATTATCAAAACCAATTTGTCAGCAATTTGTCTCTATGAGGAATGATTTCATATAGTGAATGATTTTGTCTCTATGAGGAATGATTTCAATTTGTCCCTAACCATTATTTTGTCAGCATTTTTGGTTCTCATATAGTGAATGATTTCATGGGAAATGGCTATGTTGTCAGCAATTTGTCTTCCAGGGATGAAGGCAGATTGAAAAGGAGAAATGATTTTGTTGAGGTGAGGTTTCATCCTTTGGGCTAAAAGCTTAGAAATGATTTTATAGGTAGTGTTGCACAAACTGATTTGTCGGAAATGGCTTGGGTTTGAGGGGTTATCAGTTTTGGGAATTAAGGTTATGAAGGTGGTGTTCATTTCTCTAAGAAGGTGCCCAGATTTGAAGAAGTTTTGGACCATGTTGACAATGTCTTCTCCTACAATATCCCAATTTGCTTGGAAAAAGTGTGGGGGGAAGCCATCAGGGCTAGGAGCTTTATCTTTGGTCATACTGAAAAGAATAGCTTTTACTTCAGTTGCTTCAGGAACTCTGTTAAGGAGGAGATTATCAGTTTCATTGATGGTGGTTGGTATGAGGTTGATGATTTCTGGGTTTATTTCTGGTTGTTCTGTGGTAGCCATTTTGGTGAAGTGTTGGGTGAAGCATTTTTTAATCTCCTCATAGTCTTCAATCCATTTTCCTTCAGAATTTTGAATAGAATCAATTTTGTTTCTCCTTATTCTGCTCTTGGTAGCTCTGTGAAAGTAGCCAGTATTTTGATCTCCTAGCTTAATGAATTGTTCCCTGCTCTTGATCTTCCAGAATTTTTCTTCAATATTCTGCCAGTCCTTTAATTCTTCCATGGCTTTCTGCTGTGTTTTTCCTCTATCATGTTTGAAGTAGTTCTTCTGTAGCCAGTGTAAATGTTGCTTGCTTTCCTCAATGTTTGTCTTGATATTACCATAAACTTCCTTGTTCCAAGTCTTTAGCTTTAGCTTGATATTTTTGAGTTTCCTTGCAATAAGATAAGCACTTGACCCAGATAGCTTTTGTTGCCAACAAGCAGCAATTATCTCTCTACAATCTTTGTGATCTAACCAGGGCCCAAAGAATTTAAAGGGAATTTTACCAGTTTTCCAATGGGGATTGGTGTTTAAGAAAATAGGATGGTGATCAGAACCAATAGCCAAAAGATTTGTAATAGTGGTATTTGGGTAGAGGTGTAGCCAAGAATCAGTGGCCAACCCTCTATCCAATCTTTGTTCAGTAAGAGAAGGCCCACTTCTTTTATTATACCAAGTGAATGGGCAGCCAGAGCTTCCCAAATCATTTAAATCTAAATCCCCAATTTTGGCTATGAAGGTGTCTGCTTCCCTCTTATCCAGTGGCTGAGTACTGAATTTCACATTATCATGAATAATGAAATTCAAATCCCCAATAACCAGCCAAGGGAGGGAGAAGGTGGAAGCAGTTACCTCCAGAACTTTCCAAGAAAGCATTTTATCCTGTAACTCCTTAGGACTACCATAATACCCAGTGAAAATCCAAGAGGAGCCAGTAGTGGTGGTGATAACTGCATTGATATGGTTTATAGAGTAGTTTTGAATTTTGACATCAATATTGTCTTTCCATATCAGTACTAATCCACCAAAGTACCACTAGCCCCTTCAGATTAACATGCCAAAAAATTTTAATACCAATTTTTTCCATTATTTTTAATAACTTACCATGCTTTTGTTTGGTCTCAGAGATGAACAGAATATCAGGGTTAAATTTTTTTAACAGATCTACTAGATATTTCTTGGTATTATTCTGGCCTAAACCTTGATAGTTCCAAGCAATGGATGTAAAGAATTGCCAGAAATAGGAGACAGTTGGGTATTTTGAAGCAGGTCTTTTAGCTATAGGATCCCAATAAGTAATGATGATGATGAGCAAAAATTGAAACTTGAAATGAGATATTAGGATGGACAGATATACCTCAGTTGTTGGGATTGTTGAATCAGAGCCACCATTAGTCATAGCAGTATTTGTGGAGTCCAGAGCAGTAGTGTTGTTGGCAGTCTGATCTTTGAATCTTTTGCTAGGAGGTTGAGGAGGAGCCACATCTTCGTTGGTATCCAATGGAGCAGGACATCACAAGATTGCCACATGGTATTCCTTTTCCTAAAGGATGTGCTTCTCCCGAACAAAAGATTGATTTTGCATGGCATTTGAAGGATATGCAACATAATCTCGATGTGAAGATGGAAACGATATTGCAGAGTGATAAGCCTCTCGGTACTGTTATGCATGAGTGGATGTTGGATTCGCCAGTTCTTAGATTGCAACAGCATCTCCAACAAAAAGAGACGGTGATGGTTGGACAAGATATAAGGAACCCATTTATCGATTTGTATTCTCCTCCATTTCAGGCTGATGGTAATTCTTCTTCCGATCATGCAGAAATGGGAAAGTATGTTACTGGACTTCCAAGAACAGCCGTGCATCCTCAAATGGGTGACCAGGAGCATTGATTGTTGTATGCGTATCATCCTCAATTCGGCCCATTCGAGGTTCACGAGGGAGTTTCCATTGTTGCTGATCGATTTCTGGTTGCCTGGGTGAGTCGAATCGGTTATCAGTCCGTTACTCTGAATGCCAAGGAGAGGAGCGTCGTCCGTTATCTTGCTAGTAAGCCAATTTTTGCTGATGAGCCAATGCGGTTCCCTGTTTTGGATGCTGTTTGCCCACCTGCAGGAAAGCTTGGTCGTGCCATCTTTGCAACTATGGAGGCTGAGGATAGTCAAGGGATCCCAAGGGATGAAGCTGCAGAGGCTGGTGCAAAGGCGGTAATCGTTGCTGGTGGTGTTGAGTTTACTGGTGGTGCTGATAATGGGATGCATGGTGGAATTCAGACTCCACCTCCTAAGAGGGTAAGAAGAGCTGCTGGTCGATCTGCCAGAGTCACTCCCAGAACTTACTTAACTCGAAGTCTCTCGTCGAGTGAGTTTGGGTACTCGAGGTCAGACTAGTACTCCATTTTAGAAAGTTTTCTTCTGTTAAATTGGGTATTTCTGGTAGATGCTTTTTGATTGAAGTTTCCTGATGTAATATGGGAAATATGGTTTGTAATCTTTTCTTGGTTGATTTGATAGTATCTTTGGATAATTTCTTTTGGTGTTTGGGTATGGATTTGATTGAAAGATATTTCCTTTTGTATTTGTGAACATTGGTTATCAGAATGTGGATGACTGTCCAAATTGATTGTTGAAATTGATAGTAGTATTGTTTCCTGAACATAGATTTGAGCCTAGAGTTGAATTTATCGTTTATAGAAGTAAAGATGCAAGTATACTGTCTGAGAGAGTTGAGATTGAGAATAAGGAGATACCAACTAATGATCTCAGAGATAGAGAAGTAGCAAGGCTTGACTGAATTAGATTCCCAATATTCAAGAAAGAAAGCAATAATAGTGAAGTCAATCAGAAACCATACCTTAGAAGATAGCGGTAGATGGACTAAGACCCATACCTTGATGTTGAAAGAGCTAGGGAAATACCAGTAGAATCCAGAGAAGATAGTATGAGTAGTACTGGCCGGAGAGATTTTGAAAGACTTCTTGTGCAGAAAGTTGTAGTACCAGACGAATTGGTAAGAGACCCAGATGCAATTGAAATAGTCCCAGATAAGTGTTGTGTATGAGATCGAAGTAGAGTACAGGAGGTAAGTGATTTGAAAGTGATTCTTAATACCAATGTGATTCGTGAGTTTTGTGAATTTTGTGATGCTTGTAGTGTAAGTGATTCGTGTGATTGTTGTGTAATGGGTACTGGTAGTGATGATAGTGATGATAGAACTGAGAGTGAAGCTGTTTTTAGTGATTTCCATCGATTCAGGCGAATTGTTGGTAGCTTCCGATGAACATCCGGCAAAGAAAATTGACCGTTAGAAGATGCAGACAAAAGCAACGGTAAAAAGTTGCCCAACAGAAGAGAAAATTCAGGTAGGGAGGGAGGAAAGAGGGGTGGAGAGAGAAGAGAGCATCTTTTTAAAATGAAGTAAATCGAAGATGATCTCTGATACAAGACGGCAATAGTATCATGCAAACCAAGGGATCCACCAGACGGCAATAGTATCATGCAAACCAAGTAAATCGAAGATGATCTCAGAGTCAATGTTAGGACACAAGACGGCAATAGTATCATGCAAACCAAGGGATCCACCAGAGTCAAGGTTGGGACAAAAAAAGAGAGGCTTGGATTTGTATTTCCGATCAATGACATTCGCATCTTATGGCAAATTCTCTACTAGGCTTTGTCCAGTGGGGTAATACAGTGGGTCTCTCATCGTGCTAGTACATTAAAGTTCTTTCTCACCCCTTATAAGGATAAGAGGCACACCACACACTTTAGGGTTTCATTTATAAACTAGCTAAACTCTCTTATATCTCACTAAAACCAAACTACAACTACGCGGCTCCTCTTGTTCTGAATCCGGATAGAAGATCTTTCTTGGTCGATATGCTCCACACATCTACCTACACAGTTGATAACGGCTTGCAGCCTTGCACTATGATTTTTCCTCTCAAAACAAGTCGGATACAGTCAGAACCACCCACGGCGGCAACTCTGAACCTCACCCAAGGAAACGCTTGATGGGTTGGTGGGTTCCTGTGTGAAGAAGAAACATTTAAGTCTCATCTTTTAAATGTTTTTGTGGTAGAGGTACACCAGCTGCAACCTCGAACTGTTTGCACAAATAGTGGTGTCAGTCTCCCTTTCTTTAGCTTCTGATTAGATCTGGTGGATTATAAATCTTTAAAGTTGGATTCAAACCGCACCACATCACACTGTGGTACCTTTTTTTTTAATTATTATTATTTTGTAAATTTAAAGTGAATGAATAGATTGTTACCAGACAATTTGCTGCTATAAAATGATCGGAAAATTTTCAATTGCATATTATGATACTGTTGTTTTTTTTAAAGTTTTTTTATAAATTTAATATGCTTAGTGGTTTGAAATAACTCCTACATTATATGAATGAGTTTATTTAGCAGTAAAAGATTATGATAGCTCGTGAGTTCAAGTTTTCAACCTGATTTCACATTGTAATTTTTGGTCCAAATGATGATGGTTATAGGAAGTTATTTGTTAGTGATTCTGTATATGCTTGATGATCGCGCAGGCCTAATGATATGTTGCTTACAGCTTCTTAGATGATGCATGTTACGAGACTTTATATCTCTGTCTAATAGACTTAATGTAGTCTTTGGGTTTACGGACGTCCTGCCATTGTTGTGTTATTGTGTGTGCGTGTGTTACTGTGTTTGGTGGGTGAATTACTCAAAGAAATGGAACTGAAATTTTGTACGACTCCAGACGATCACTGTAGTATTGATTTTGGAATCGGAGTTCCTTTTTGTGGGAATTGCGTCAAAGTGGTGAGCAACTTTTATGAGTTAGTAACAAATTGCTTTATTTTATTTCACAAAGTCTGAAATGTCAAATAAAATTCCAGCAGATGTAAGTTTTGTCCCACAATCTTAGTCGTATACTCTGATGACAATTTTTATTGTAATATCCTCCATCATCCCGAACACTGGAAAAATACAATACCAATTGTGTCAAAATGATGCACTTCACACAAATATGGTTCCTACATATGAATTTTAAATTCAAGTATAACATAACCCTCTCATTTCCGAATCCACGTACGCTAGGCTGACGTAAACAAACTGAACCTATCAAAAACAAACTGAATCCCACGTAAACAGCCTAAATTAAAACAATGAGAGGAAAAATCATAGGGAAAACCGTTGTGTTGTCTATGTAATTTCGAGGCTTTGCGTAAAGCTTCCCATACAAAACGAAATTTTCATTTACGTCATCCTAGTTTGTTTTAAATTCAAGACATGGTTCTCCTTTTAATTTATCCAAAGATCCAGAATTAATCAATTTGATGAAGAACTATATGTCAGGATGTTTGCTGCAACTTAACACAGGTCTCCTGTCTCAAGAGATACGTTTATTTATTATCAGATATTCAAAACTGGATAAAATTTAGGTTATAATGCTATGTCTAAATAAATTTAGATCTCAATAAATTGTAATAGAAATTCAATTGAAAGCTTGCTAGCTGCACATGTCCTTTTAACTGATTTACACCGAAGCTCTAGAGATAATGGTTCTCATTTTGGAATGGGTTCTTAACATACCAAGGCTTTTGGATCCTTGCTAAATTGGGGCCTATGCCACTTCTTAATTGGGGCATATGGATTTTTTCATCCACCCCATAAAGAATGATAAGGGGTGTCTAAGTTTGATGAAACTACAATTTTACCCTCTATTAAATATTAATACTATTAATTTGTCCCCATCAAATCCTAATCATAAAATTAAAAACTAAAATAAAAATCATAAAACTAAAATCATACGATTGCAGCCGCCTAATCATAAAAAAATTCTTACATAATACGATTGCAACCTAAGAGGAAAAGTCATAATGCATATACAACAAACATTATACAGATCTACTATTATTCTAGTACAAATATTCTCTGATGTGATTATTAATTAACTTGGCTTTGGTGAAACTCAGAAAAATCAGCCAAAAAGTCAAAGCCACACCCTGAGATAGATGCCCTTAAAAACTTAATGTCCAAAAAAGAAACCACAATCTTCTCTGTTTAAATTGATCCATCCAAACATATTTGAGATTTTTGAGAGGAAGAGTCATAATGCAGATGTTTGTACCATAAGTAAAAATACCACTTAATGGGCCAAATTGATACTTGAATCATCCAAGCCCGCTAACCAGTCAACCAAGGCAGCCCACCAGTCTGCACAGATTGGTCAATGGTCAAAATCAGTCAATAGTCAAAATCGGTCAACCGTCAAAGTCAACATCCGGTCAAGGTCAATGGTCAAAGTCAACAGACGATCAATGGTCAAAGTCAACCATCGGTCAACTATCAAAGACAGTCACATCCCTAGCCAGTTTTCAGTCTTGCAGCCAGCAACGCTGCTAATCATGCTGCCAGCCGTCCTCCATCCAGTTTGCCATTCAACTATGCTGCCAGCATCCATCCAGCATCCATCCAAACTGCAGTTTCATGCAGATTTCATGGTGGGAGCATAAATGGGCAGTTAATGTAATTTATGTTTACATTTAGATATGGAACTGTATAAATAGGGGAGAGGAGAAACCAGGAAGGGGGGAGCGGATAGGAGAGAAAACAGAATGTAACACAATTATCAATGAAAAATAATACTCCCTAAGGGATTCACCCGTGGACGTAGGCAACCATGCCGAACCACGTAAAAATATGTGTCGCTTTGGTTCGTTCTTCAATTCGCCTCCAACCCTAAAAACACACCAAAACTATCCATTCTTTGTGTTTCGTGCCCAAAAGTGATTTTGGGTACAAACATTGGCGCCGACTAAGGGGAGTACAAGAAAAGGAATCGCACTCTCCCATTGATAAAATTTTTGGAAAAAGATTCAAAATCATTTCTGTGAAAAAGCTGTTTGAACGTCGTGAAAAATCATTGTTGCAGTCTAGCCAATCGTAGCGGCTACAACCCAGTTTGATCACAATGGTCGCAGTGCAGCTGATCGCAGCTGCTTCTGACCATATAATCGCACATACTGCAGTCCAGTTGATCGCAACTACTGCAATAAGGATTCATTGTCTTAGAATTGCTGAAGCTATTACCTACGGATATCGCTGAAAATCGTATCACCACAAAATCTAATGATAGAATTGCTGGGACGCTCGTCAAAATTGTTGCTGGATGTTCGATACGCAACATGGCTGGGTCTAGTTTTAATTTCAACTGTTTCAGTCTAGCTGATGACAGCTGCTACATACCGGTTAATCGCAGTCCAGTTGATCGCAACTGCTGCAATCCAGATTTTTGGATCGAGATCTGCAAAAATAATTACCGTCGGAAACTACTAAAATTGCATCACTATGAATTTTGATGAAAATGTTGCCAAAATGTTCGGTCCGCTGTAAAAAGTTGTAGTGGAATACCATCAAAACTGTTGGCAGTATATTCGATTTGCTGCACATCACATGGCGAAAAATCACTATTAAGACTGGTGAAACCCCCGCAAGAATGTTCGATCCACGATGAAAGATGTCGTAAAAACATCACCAAAATTTTTGTTGGACGTTCGATCCGCAACATGGCTTGGTCCAATTTTGTTTCCAATCACTGCAGTCTAGATGATCGCAGCTGCTGCAGACCAGTCCAACATCGCAGTCGGGAGCCACCACAGCTGACTCACTGCAAAAATTACCAAGATTGTTGTCAGGATGTTCGATCTGCAGCATGTTCAAGTCCAAAGTTCAAAAAAAAAAAAAAAATTGCTTCTCAAATAACGCATTATCCACCTGTTCGAGTTTGCCGCATGAAAAAATCGCTACTATCATGATCGCAAGGTTTCCAAGTTGCTTACATCCCTAGGTGCTTGAATACCCAAGAGAAAACATCCAGAAAAGCGTGTCAGAAAAGTACGCTAAGGTGCATCAAAACCATGGTGAAAGGTCCATAAACAAACAACAACGGTTCTAGAAGGAAAGTCAACAATTTCTTAAACTGTTACAACAGCCGTTACAAGGAAGAGAAGGAAACATCTGCAGTTGAAAAGATCACATTTCAGAAAGCCATTGCAAGAAGACTTCATAGCAAAGACAACATTTTCAGAAAAAATGTCACGGAATATGCGAGGAAAGATCGCCGTTTCGAAGAACTGTCACCAAAAGTTTCATCCAGAAAAAAAAAAAAAAAGCCGGCAGCCTAAGCCGAGCGGCAATCGCCGATCATTCGGCGATTAAATGGAGAATAGCTGACGTGGACGATTAATCGGAGGCGATTATTCGAGGTGCTGATTTAGTGTAGCGGTTTACAACTTAGTTCTGTAGCCCTGATTCGGTGTATCTCGGTGCAACTCTAATCCGTAGTCCCAATTCGGTGTGATGCGATGTAACTTAATAACGTAGCCCCGAATTTTTCAGCCCCACGCCGTTAGCCTGACGGATCAATACGCCCCACTTGGGCTTGGTAAAAAAGCTTCTTTCATTGATATCTTCTTCGTCCCGCGTCCGAATTGGGTGATTTTTGGCTCGTTGCGATCCCATTTCAATATCCTACGACATGAGGGTGAAATTTACAATTACAGAATAATATTTTTCGGGTCCAACAACATGTTTGAAGTAAGGGGCTAACCGACCAATTTTGCTTCACCGATAACTACTCCTTCGTGCATCCAAATGGAGTGATTTTCGGCCCAATGAGATCGTATGTCAATTCCCAACGTCATGAAGGTGAAATTTCGATTTTTAGAGGCAATTAAATTTTTTATAAATTTGAAATGATAGCGCCAGACATGGTCACATTCAATCACCACCGAAAATACTGCAGTCTAGTTGATCGAACTGCTGCAGTCCTTTTCCACATAACTATTACAGTCAGTTGATCGAACTATTGTAATCTAGTTTCACAAATAACAAATTGCTGGATTGACCGAATCGGGCCAGTCCTTTTAAATTCCTACCTACAGTCCAGTTGATCGAACTGCTGTAGTCCGATTTTCCCAAAACTGTCTCAATACAGTTTTCCTCACCACTGCTTCAGTCCAGTTTTATGCATAACTGTTATAGTACAGCTAAACAAAGATGCTAAAAGACAGTTCCGTGGAAACTGTCTTCATTCCAGTTTGGACTTAACTGGTGCATTTCAGTCCCACAGACAAATCAAATACTAAGTCGAGACGAGACGCTAAGGCAACTATACTAATCATCGTCGCTGGAAAACATCGACATGGCCAGTGGGCATCCTAATCACTTCGTAAACAAAGTCGCAGTAACATTTTCAACATGGTAAGTATACAATTTACATATTTTTTCTTATTTTCATGCATATTTTTGTTCAATAAGACACATTTAATGTGGCGAGCATTCTTCTCAATGAGGGGATGCACACATTTCAATCATGCGCGCATCTGGAATAGTGGGATTGGCCCACCGCGCGAATTCCAGATAGCATGCATCTTCAAAATTCCATGCGCGAGCAAAAATGCAGCAAGGCAGTGAACCCTTGTGGGAGAATTGAGCAACATGACAATCACTATCTACTGGGGGCGATTCACATATCACTTCAACATGACTGACTATCACTTGGGGGCGAGATATGTGACACCTCATGGTTTGAAATGACTCTTTTGGGGTAGGCTGCGTACACACTCTATACGATTGGGGGCAAGTTACATAGCACCTAAATACAATGCGGAGTTCAGATTCCGAAAATCAGAACTTCAGGTAACCCGAACTTCTTAATCCTCCAACGAATTGTAGGATTAAGAGGGGGCGAGCATACACCATAATATTTTTACGCAATTATTACAATCAGTAATTTTAAACTTCCATAGTTATATTGATTGAATTATTGTACTCCAGTTGAAAAGAAATTGCTGCACTCGGTTGGACGCAACCGATGCAGTCCAGTTTCCTGCGAATTTTGTACTTTGTTGGACGCAACTGATGCAGTCTTGTGACACTCAGTTGGACACAACTGATGCTGTCTAGTTTTATTTATAACTTTTACACCTATGTTTATCGAACTATTTGAGTCCAGTCCCTCGAAGAATTCTTTGATCCAATAATCGTTGTTGCTGCAGTGTAGATTTATTCGTTGCTGTTTCAGTCCAGCTGATCACAGCTGATGCAGTCCAGCTATGCTCTCATTTTCTGTAGTCCAGCTGAACCCAGCTGCTGGAGAGGAACTTTCATCATTGCTGATGCATTCCAGCTGATCGCAGCTGATGCAGTCCATCCTTGCTCACAGTTCCTGTAGTCCAGCTGAAAGCAACTGCTGCAGTGGAACTTTGTTCGTCGATGCTGCATTCCATTTGATCGCAGCTGACGTAGTCCAGCATTGCTCGCAGCTCCTGCAGTCCAGCTGAACGCAGCTGCTGTAGTGGAACTTTGTTCGTTTCTGCTGCATTCCAGCTGGTCGCAGCTAATGCAGTCCAGCCTTGCTCGCAGTTCCTAAATTCCAGCTGAACGCAGCTGCTGCATTCCAGCTGATCGCAGCTGACGCAGTCCAGCCTTACTCGCAGTTCCTGCAGTCCAGCCTTGCTCGCAGTTCCTGCAGTCCAGCTGAACGCAGCTGCTGCAGTAGAACTTTTTTCGTCGCTGCTGCATTCCAGCTAATCGCAGCTGATGCAGTCAAGCCATGCTCGCAGTTCCTATAGTCCAGCTGAACGCAGCTGCTACAATGGAACTTTGTTCGTTGTTTCTGCATTCCAGCTGATCGCAGCTGATGCATATAAGATATGCTCGTTGTTCCCATAATCCAGATGATTACAGCTGCTGCAGACCAGCTTCACTCAATACTGTTATCGCTCACTCACAGTACCACTCCACTCAACTTTTTTCCCCCAATCTCCCAATCACAATAGCCTCGCTTGGGGGCGTCTTGATTATGATTTCCGCAAACACAAGGGAAGTGCGCCAGTCACCTCAGTATCAATAATCCACACTTGGGGGCGAATTTTATCATTGACTAAGGAAAACGGAATTCTCTTAACCCCGGGGCGATGTTTGTACCATAAGTAAAAATACCACTTAAGGGGCCAAATTGACACTTGAATCATCCTAACCCGTTAACCAGTCAACCAAGGCATCCCACCAGTCTGCACAGACCGGTCAATGGTCAAAATCAGTCAATAGTCAAAATCGGTCAATGGTCAAAGTCAACATCCGGTCAAGGTCAATGGTCAAAGTCAACGGCCGGTCAATGGTCAAAGTCAACCATCGGTCAACTATCAAAGACAGTCACATCCCTAGATAATTTTCAGTCTTGCAGCCAACAACGCTGCTAATCATGCTGTCAGCCGTCCTCCATCCAGTTTGCCATTCAACCATCTTTTGCCAAACCTCCATCCGACTGCCACCAATTATCTTTGCCAACCAAAGATCCATCCAAACTGCCAGCCGCCAGTCCAGCTTGCTAGCATGCATAATTTATCATGAAGCATAAGTGTGTTGTTTCATACATAAATCACCATGAAAGCATGTAGCATTAATTCCAGCAGTTTCAGCCATGCAGCACTAAATGTAGCAGTTTCATACATGCAACATTAATCCCAACAGTTACACACAAAATTGATGATGAAGACATAAATCGGCAGTTTCATGCAGAATTCATGGTGGGAGCATAAATGGGCAGTTAATGTAATTTATGTCTACATTTAGATATGGAACTGTATAAATAGGGGAGAGGAGAAACCAGGAAGGGGGGGAGCGGATAGGAGAGAAAACAGAATGTAACACAATTATCAATGAAAAAATACTCCCCAAGGGGATTCACCCGTGGATGTAGGCAACCATGCCGAACCACGTAAAATCTATGTCGCTTTGGTTCGTTCTTCAATTCGCCTCCAACCCTAAAAACACACCAAAACTATTCATTCTTTGTGTTTCATGCCCAAAAGTGATTTTGGGTACAAACATCAGATACATTTAACTTGATGTTGATAATGCACTATTGATGGAACAATCTTCTTTCATTATTTTGTTGATGCTGAGATGTATTTTGTGTTCTTGATTTAGGGTTTGCTTTCAGAAGAGGGAGGCACAAATAAATGGATGAAAAAAAAAAGACAATTGTGACAACTACTTATATATGTTTATTAAAAATCTGCCCGCTTAGGGTTCACTCTTTATCGTTCGATTTTAGTTGATTTAATAGCTGATCAATGTGTTTGGCCAACCGCATGGACATGTGTTATAGACAGCTTTGATAAGTTATGGCTATAGGTATGTGCATCTCTTATGCACATACATATTCTTGTGCATGATCTGAAATTAAATATTCAATAATCCCAAATGTGACAGAAAATTCAGTTCTTGTGCTCTTTGGTTGTGAGTATTTGTTGCTCCCTTATATTGTTTTATATGGTCTAGAGTAAGAGGTACTAGTCATAATTGGATAAATGTAGAAGTTTTGATGTAATCCGAATTAAATATCCATAATTTTAGGATAATGGAAAATGCTTGATTTGGTGCAACAAAAGAAAAATTACACAGCAATTGTCCAAAAGTGCTTTCAGATCTATTAATACAATTAAAATGAGGCGTATCCTGCAATATTGCCAACAAGTACCAGATCTTTGTTTAATTTTTGTAAGTGGGTGGTTTGCTTATAATTTATTTTCTGTAATATTATGTGTCAAGTTTAAACTCAAATGATTTCAGTATCAATGATTATTGTTGGACCTAGCCATCCAAGAATTCTACTATTATTGTTTGAGCTAGCCCAAATTTTGTTGCCTAAATTGGAAATTTGGTGCAAGGCGCCATTCATCAGTGTCATATGCATTACAGCTTAATTTTTGAAGTCTCTTCAATGTTATTGGCAATTCATCATTCTGGCTAGTCATAGGGTAGGCATCTAAGTAGGATTTGGAGCTTAATATAACCCGTCTGTCCATTAATTGTACAACAACAAAAAAACATGACAATATATTTCCAGTGAGAAGGCTGCTAAATCAACATCATGTTGAGTAAATTTTGGCTAAATAATTTCCGATTGTTAGATTTTGCACCAGTACTTTACTGGAAGTTAGAGATAAATTATAAATGACGTTAATTGATTAACGCTAAATTCAACATTGAAACAAAAAGAATAACATTAGTATTCATAAATAATGCAGTAACAAGATACATCCAACTTCTCCTTTTGATTCAACTTCCTATTTCCATCTTAACACCGAATCTTAATTATCATTTCGGAAACATTAAACAGCTAAGTAGTTATTACACTCTTAACAAAAAGATATAATCGGAATAAGACTAGTATCTGTGCGGCTAGACGAAGTAAAAAAGCCAGAAAAGATATCAGAGAACACTAGCATCCTATTTCTCCAATTATCACTGAACTGAAGAACAAAAAAAATAGTGATTCCTTTGAAATCAAAGAAGGACCTATTTCATCTATTTTGTATCACCTTCAGCAAAAATGAGGACAACCCAACTAATGATTTTGACAACTTTGAGAGTAAAGATCATTATGCAGATATATTTTTTGGTTGATGATGCTATTAGAGAACCGCCATCTGCCATGATCATGAATTTCTTGCGATGTATTTGTGTCATCAACGGGTCTGTTGATTTGAAGGAGGCTAGGGTTTTGGTTTTTTCCTTTCATTCTATTTGCACAAACGAGACAAGGGAGGCGCACAAATAATAGGAAGGCAAACTATTCTACTTATAAGGGTTATACATCTACCCGTTTAATTTGGGGTTGAGATATGTTCGTTCATTTGGTTTGATCTAACGGCTAATCTCTGTATTTGACTAACTGTACTTGTTGACCGGAATATCTATTTTAGACCGATGTGCTTGAGACATTTGGGGAGTTTTAAACGGATGGATTTCCTTTCATGGAGATAATCGGAGATTAATTTGATCTACAGTAATAATTTGATGTCCATGAGCATCATCCAACCTTCATTTACTATGCATGTTGTAGACTTGTAGTTAAGTTCAAGACTACTACATGGAAGGAATCAATCACATACCATTCACAGGTTATCACACTCCATATATTTGACAATCTTACTTGTATTCACATATGCATCTCTACTAATACTACAAACATCATGCAGATTATAAGAAACATATGACATCCCAGGAAATGAGAAAAACTATACCTAGAGAAATACCCATTGTTTATCAAATTTATTATCTTACCTTACTTGTGAAGATATATGATTGTCCCGATTTACTTGACGATCATCCACGAGAAGATGAAGAAAAAAAAGGAGACAGAGTAGCAAGGATGATGAAGAAGAACGGAGGAAATAACGAGGAAAAGAAAAAGAAAGAAACCCTTTGGTTGTAACCCAAAATGGGCCCCCAAAATGAACCCTAAAACTCAGGACCTGAAAGCTAACACGGTTACAAATATGGAATATGGGATCGCCTTTGGTGCTTAGGATGGCGCCTAATTTTTAGGCGAGGCGTTAAAAGCGCCAAAAGCGCTAGCCTAAGGCGCTGTAATGAAATATGGGATCGCCTGGATTTCCTCAGGCGTTGTGCTGCGCTTAGTGTGCCTTTAGCGCCAAAGGCAAGCGCCTTTAATAACATAGGATCTGATCATCAAATGGGTTGTTATCAATGGAATTTACAGATATCCTTGCTGCTAAATGAATCCACTTCAGATATTGAGTAAATTTTGGTAGGATAATTTCCAATTTTTAGATTTTGCACCACCGCACGGAAAAAACACTGGCTATCATCAAGAAGTTAAGATGCTGATGCACATGCAGTTGTAGATTTCAATGTAGCAAACAACATAATTCTGTATTTTAAACTGGTACAAAAACATGGAATCAGAATAGGATTTGTATATTTGATAATGTGGTAACAAGATTACAAATTTCACCACCGAGATACAATTATCTATTCCACTTCCTTTTTTATCATTCAACTTCAAATTTTATCAAAATTTCACAGATAAAGCTTAAGCAGAAAGAGAAAGGACTAGAGATCAATGAAGTTCATATTCTGCTATAATAGAAGATCTGATTTCTTCTTCCGACGTTGAGATGCAAAGAGAAAACTCTGAATCCCCAAGGATTTTATAACTTAGTGAGGAAAGATCATTATGCTCATAAATTTTCTAGATTATCATGTTATTTGAGAACCATCTCCTATGATTTTCTTGCGGCGGTGCATGTGTACCATCGACATATATTTTGATTTGAAGGCTAGGGCTTCGGGTTCTTCCTTTCATTCTCTGCGCACACGAGATGAGGGAGGCATAAATAACAGGCTGAAGAAAACTATACTATTTATAAGGGTTAGACATCTCATATGTACCCGTTTAATTTAGGGTTGGGTAATCATTTTATTGATCTAACGGCCTATCTAGGTATTGGATTGACCGTACTTGCTAACTGGCATATCTATTTTGGACGAATGTAATTGAGACATGTGCAGAGTCTTAAAATGTGGATTTTCTTTTGGGAGAGCTAGCTAGTGTGACGGTAATTTGAGCTACAGTGTCAATATGAGGTCCATGAGTGTAATCCAACCTTTAGATGCTTCATTGAGTATGTCGTTGAGTTGTGGTCAAGTTCAAGACTACTATATGCGATCAAACAAGTTTCACATTTCACAGGGTTAGGGGGTTGTTCTAGTTTGGCTAATTTCTTGCTAAGGCATGATTCTGATCAATTTCTCAGTCTTTGGTGATATAGAATTTTAATCTCCTTTATCCTTATCCAATCTCACAAACCATACAACAACAACACAGCCAAATTGCTCACATCTCACTAACTATTGAAAACAACAACGCAAAACTCAGAATCTATACATATAGACTACTCCAGCAAGTCAACTGAGTTTCTTGAATTTTGTATATAAAGTTCTTTTTATATGGTTTGCTTGTGTCTCTCAATGTTATCCGAATTCTTCACCTGTCATAAAGGAACAGTTGGCACCAAATAGAACTCGGATATCCTTTATTTCATTAGTCTCCACCATGATGGGGTGCTGCAAAAGGAATCGGAAGAGTAAAGATGGAATGCAGGTTAACTATAAACGTGATATTTGAATGACCATGACCTCATGGTTCCTACTTCAAATGGGCAGCATCACATTGATCTATATCCCATTGTAACTCGGCTCTTCTAAGCACAATCAATAGAGAATTGAAATAGAAATGAAAACAAATGTAAAATAGGCACACACACAACACAAGGATTTATAGTGGTTCGATCAAGATGATCTACATCCATTTTGCAAAACAATCATACATGGATTGTTTTTTATAATTTCATTAATAAAAAGTAAAATAGATCATTGCATATCTCATCTCATCCATCTAGAGATAAAAAATGCATCCTCTTATAGTTTTGCATCCCCGTCGATTATTGAATGCTTGTTCAACTACATTGAAGAATAAAATTATTACCAGTTTAATACTATCTCCTTCATCTCTTTTGATGCATCTCTAAACTTGAGAACTTGGTTAAAAAAATTAAAAAAAAAAGAGTATCAATGAGAATTCATTGACATTATAAAAAATGAAGTTTGAGATTTGTGATAGGAAAAGTCACAGTGCGAAGATGTTTAGTTGTTGGTGATGATGATGTATGGATTGAACCATCTTCTGCCATAATTTTTCTGCTGAGATGTATCTGTTGCTCGGTTGATGATAATAAGCATTGTAGCTTAGTGGATGGGCACTACAATACTACATTTACAGGCTTTACTTGGTTTGTTCAATTCTACGTGCTTTGGTAACTCTGAATCTTGGATATTTTTTTCTGCAATCCAGTAAGTTTTGATGAAATGCTGAAATTTTCCAAAGGGAAAAGTCATCAAGGAGGTGTAGTTTATTTGTGCATTCAATGCTATGGTAGAACTTTGGTTTACAAGAAACTCTGTGATTTATAAAGAAGCAACACTCTTCCCAATAACGATACAACCGTTAGTTCATTATTGATAGGATCGGTTGTTTTAAAAACATAATCTCTATGAATTGCTAAATCCTCTTTTGAATATACTTGGCATTTTTCACGATTAGAATGAGATTAGCAAAAAGAAAACTCAAAATGAAATCTGAAGAAATTATGTGTAAAAGGTGTAGTTTTGAAAGGGGAAAGGCTTGAAATTATTAATGACGAAATCAGAACATTTGAGATGAACTAGCCATTTTTGGCTAAAGCTAGGCCGATCTTCCAAGGCTTAATTGGACGATCATCCCAGTCTTGGGCGATTGGACAAGTGTAATCCCGTCAGTTCAACTTGAGACGCGATGGGATAATGCTTAACTTTAAGCGCTTGCTTATCCCATTTGCACATTTGATCCTTCATTTTGGGGTGCAAATGAAAAGACTTGCCCATTTACCCACCATACTGCCCTTTTTCTAATAGCGAAAACAAGCTACAAACCTTAGTGATCTTTATGTCCCAAGTTCAAATCACAATATGATAAATGAACATCTCTAGAAAAAACGAAAATCAGAGTTAGGGAAAGAATACCGCTGTAGTCAAAGGTGCCACTAGGATTGAAACTTTGCATACTGAGAAATTATCGAAATTACTTGTTAATCAGTACTGAAAGCAATGTCTTGAACTGTCCAACGTTTGGTCCATAACCTTTGTGCATAATAATTCCTCAAGAGATGCAAAGTTCTTAAAGTTCGTGTCCATGTGGTCATTTTGGCATCTAAGCATTTTTTTTGTTTCCATGGATGCTTTAGAGATTTCGCTAGTATTCTGATAAGAAATGACCCACTATCTCAGATAACTGAGTATATCAAGTGTGTTCCGTTGCACCCTACTTCAAGACATAATCAGCCATAGTAGTGTCATAGTGACCATTCTACCGAGGTTTCTGTCGGTTCAAGTGCGTATGGCATGGTAGATATAATAAATCAACTATTGTATCAAAACAAAAACAAAAAAAACAAATCAACTACTCGGCCCATTTATAGTAACTAGCAAATTATGGTCCGGTATTTGAGCCTTTTGGCTAAATCAGGTTAGGTGTTAGGGTTTAGCAAGGCCACCCACTATATATACATCATCGAACAAAACCTTGCCGTCTCTACGTTTGTGTAGATCTACTCTGTAATCGAAATTCTCTTTGCAAAATGATAATCGGGAAATGGGTTATGAATTGGATGTTGGCTTATTACGAGAATCATCAAATTCAAATGCAATACAAATATTTTTGTCATAATGACTTATCCTCTAACAAGTATTTCATCTTTGTTTAGAATATCCAAAGAGATTCAGGCATATATGATCTTCAAAACATTTGGATTGTGTATGCAATCAGACTGTCTCTGGATGACGCGAACTCTTTGTCTTTGGGAATCTCTGTCTACTCTCAGCACATAGAATTCCGCCTCCACCTCACCTCCCTCTCTTTAGATCTATTCCGCAATTGAATGAAATAATGTTGGGTTTTCCATGGACAAGGTAGTATTACTGTTTGATGAAATTTCTACCAGATTTCTTGTTGTCAAATGTTTGATTTCTTGACTGAGTGTAGAAATTTGGCAGAGAAATTTAAGATTGGTTGTAAATGATATTTAAGTTTATGTAATAGTAATCAATAAAGTTGGGTTAACATCTGGATTTTAGACGATTGTCATATTTGTAACAATTTATTCAAATTCTGATATTCATTTTTCCTCTGAATATGTATTTGAATTAGACCCATCTCTTCAAACCTTCTTTGCCAATACACAACATTTGGAATAGACCGATCTCTTCAAATCAGATTTCCATCACCCGCAAAACTTTGATTGTTTTATGATGAGGATCTGTTGATTTAGTCTTCTTCCTACTGAAGACTTCTCAAAAAAATTCTCATCCATGAGTGGTGCTTTATTTAATTTTATATGCATGCACCATATCCGATCAGTGGACTGGTATAATCAAATACATGTTTCATATGAGATGCAAATACTACGCAGTACTAGAACTCAAATATCCAAGATTTCAATTTTAAAAATAAAATAAAAAAATGATAATAATAATAATACATGGATCTTTTCATTTAACAAAAATGTAAAATAAAAATTATCACCATAACAGATATCCTAAATTTTAGATACAGAATCTTCATCTTCAATAATTACTCTTTTTATGTTTTTTACATCTCTCTCTTTTACTTGTAAAAAAGCCATCACCTTCGAAACCCTGATTTGTTTCTGATCCAGATTAGTTGATTTATATATGTTCTTCCTGCCGACAAACAGCACAGATCAAGTCATTCTGAAAAGGGATGATGATGAAGGGGACCACTAGTGATTTAAACCGAAACTAACATTTTGAGAGGATAAATCATAGTGTAGATAGCTGCTTCTTGTTGTTGGTGATGCTAGGAAGGGAACCACCACTTGCAGTTGATGAGGGAGATGCTCTTGTGTGCATTTTTAGGGTTTCTTTCCTTCTTTACAAAGAGTCCTTGGGAGGCTCTATGTAGCAGTAGAAAACTATTCTTCTTACAAGGGTTAAATATCTGCCCATTTAGTTTATGGTTGAGTTATCACCGTTTATTCCAATTTCATCATTTGGATCCAACCGCTTTAACATATCTCATGACTAACCAAACTTGGTTGTGATATGAAGTGAAGGATATTTTGTTAGGCAAGTGTTTAAGATTTGGGGCTAACATTTCCTCTTTTTTTTTCCTTGTTTTTAATGTGCACCCCAATTTGCATACAGGCCATGTGGTAGTAGATATCGTTTCCAACCATCAATTTTTTTCATCAAACTCAAACACATTTAATTTTGCCAAAGAGCACTATGATAAATTGATGGAGAAGATACAAAGAAAAGGCGTGCAGGACTTGTTGTGATGCCTGGTAAAATTGACTCATTGTTCCATAATGTGGTGGATTGGTAGTTAATTGGTGACTCAAATGTTCAATACTAGAGATTTCCTAAGTACATTAATTTCCGAAGAAGAACCGTAACTGCAAGGCATAAAATATTACAGTTCAGATGATAGAGTTTCAAGTAATTTAGTAATTCTGGTCAGATTATATTCTGACCAGGCACACTAACTGAAACAAGACTAGTTAGTGTTGCATCTTGCACATTCATCACAAAACCAACGTTATTTACTAACTCTTGTCATCAATTTATATGATTTTCTATTAATAATTTAATCCAGACTAGCTGCTAAGATGGGTAACACAAGCTCAAAAATATTTGAGTCTCAAGCTAGAGACCGAGCAGAGAATGCAAATTAACAACTTTAATTTCAACAACAAATGTGGATTGGAGTACTTATTCGATCATCACCAAATAAAAGCTTCTACTCAACAAAATAACGTCTCATGGTTTTGTTTGAATAAGAAACGGAGACCAGATAATAAAATTGAGCCTTAAAGAAGCAACATAGAATGTAAATTATGAATTTTAAAATTTCATACAGATCTCATTACAAAAAAATATATTTTACATAATACATTTGATTATTTTGGATTGAAGATTCAATCCAAAATTCATTAGAATTGTGTGTTTCTTGAATACAGGTTGTTTATAAAGATTTGGACATCGGATCTGAGAGAGATAATAAAATGACGGCACACAATGATGTTCTGAGACTTCATTATATTATATAATATAAGGCCTTGCTTGCTCAAGATAAGAAAGTAATCGAACCCTAAAGGGCCTCAGTCGAAATGAAGCCCATATTTATCTCCTAATGGGAGAGTCGTTGGATGCAAGAGCTGTTAGTTAATGACTAAACTATCTTTTAGAATTATTGTAAGAGGGTTATTTTTGGGCATACCAAAAAATTATCGGGCATATATTTTATCTAGGTTCGGCTCACAACTTGTGAGCCGAACCTAACAAACCTAGGCAAAAAAAAAGTTGTGAGCCGAACCTTGAATATGTCCGGTAATTTTTTGGTATGCCCAAAAACATGTCTCTATTGTAAACTCCCCTAGTGGAATGAAGTTCAAATTTCCTAACTGAGTAATCCAAATATTACTCAGACCAACCCAACAAGTCTACAAGAAATTTCTACTCTAAAACTCAAAACTTAACGCATCATATAATGAGCTTGGCATGGAATGTGTGGTAGCATGGGCCGGTATGGACCGGTTTTCGCCTCATCCGCATCCAATCCATTGAACTACAATTTAGAATTTGGCATCCGCATCCAATCCAGATCCAACGGATTTGCATCCAATGGATGCACGGATGGACGGATTGGATGCGGATAATCCAACGGATTTGTTTTTGTTAAAATTTATGGTAAAGAAAATTAAGTTCACACAAATGACTCCTTATAAAACCTACATATCTTATATATGTATACAAATATAAAAATGTCATGTAAAAAACTCCAAACAAACATCTTAAAAATTCCTAAATAGTCCATAGTTTTTCTAGAACTATATAAATGCCCTTAGTTTAACAGATATGGATGTCCAACGGATTTTCAAGGTTGCATCCGGGCCCGATCTATTATCCGTTGGATTTCAAAAGTTCCATCCGCATCCAACCCATTAACGAACGGTCCGGGCATCTATCCGCAAAAAAACGGTTGGTCCCGGTTAAATCCACGGATTACGGGCCAAATGCTCACCCCTATGTGGTAGGGCTTGGTATATATAAATATCCGCCCACTTACAGTACTAGCAAATACTGGGCCGGTACATAAGCCTTTCGGCTTAATCAGGTTAGGTCTTAGGGTTTAGGAAGAAGACCACCTCACTATATATACATACTATAAACTTGGAAATATATATCCACTCTCATCGAACAAAACCTTAAGGTCTCTATGTTTATGTTTCTGTAGATCTATGATTCTACTCTGTAAACGAAATTATCTTTGCAAAATGATAATGGAGATATGGGTTATGAACCAGATATCTACTTATTACGAGAGTATTTCCTCTCAAAAGTGGTTCATATCCCATAATGGAGATATGGGATATTTTTTTTTTGAAAAGGAAAGGATATATTAAAAGGGAAAAAGAGTATGTACAGGCTATTTACAAGGTCAAAAGACCATCACAACAAAGAAAGACAAAAGCCAATCTACAGACTGACTATAACCTCCCAATGATGCATAATCTGAGATGCAGAATAGTTTTTGAAAACATCTGTATTTGAGCTCCAAAGATGAATCCATTGTTTTATAGCCATCTGAAGCTCAAAACTTGTTTTCGCCCTGCCACCATGAACTCTTCTATTTCTCTCATTCCAAACTTCCCAACAAATCGCAAAAGGCAGCAATTGCCACACCGTTTTAGTCCTAGCAGAAACTCTTTCTAATCTCCATCCTAGCATCAACGTTTTGAACTGTAGTGGCATGACCCAGTTAACCTTCATAGACGCTATAAAATACTCCCACAGGTTTGAAATCACCTTGCAATGAATGAAAAGATGCTCCATGGTTTCCACCTCCGAATTGCAGAAAAGACACAAATTTGATTGTATTACTACCCTCCTTTGTTGCAACATAAACCTTGTCGGCACAGAATTATGTAGAGCTTGCCAAAGATAGAAAAAGAACTTTTGGAGGTACACAATTGTTCAATAAAATCCGATGACCATCCCAGTCCGAATCGCATCTGTTAATCTCCCATAAATATCTTTTGCTTTGAGTTAACACCATCAATGCAATCTTCTCCCTGAGATATAACTACAAGCCTGATGTCAAACTTCAACTCCAAAAGGTCGATGCTTTCCGCCGGATTGAGGGTTCTACTAAATTGAAATACCCTATTGTTGTTACATAGTTCGCCCACAGTAGCCAATTTTTGTGTGCTGATCTTGTATAACCTCGGATATTTCTCCTTGAAAGACTTCTTTCCACACCAACTGTCCTTCCAAAATCTTAAGGACAAACCATATTTTACCTGTACTTTCGCAGAATCGATGAAAGCATTATTTTCTCTAAGAATATCAAACCACATACTTCTTCGTACCGGATCCTTAACTTGAAGAGGAAGCAAACACCCTTCTTCAGCTCGAGATTTTTCGCAGACAATACGCCTCCATAATGCCGTCTTTTCCTTGCAGTATCTAATGTGCCACTTTGCTAACAGGGATTTATTCACTAGCCTCAAGTTACGAATACCTAATCCACCCTTTCTTCTTGGCTTACAGATTCTCTTGAAAGAGACCCAACTCATCTTCTTCCTCCCATCATCTTCCCCCCAAAGAAACTGTCTCATTATCGAATTCAATTTCTTTTCGACAGCAACAGGCATATGATGCAAAGACATGAAATACACAGCTAGACTCTCAAGTAAACTTCTGATTAACACAACCCTACCAAATTTTATTCAAATACCTTCTTTTCCACAGTGCAAGCTTTTTCTGCATCCTTTGAATAATTACTTCCCAAATCAATTCACTTCGTCTATTTGAACCAATGGGCATACCCAAATACGTAATAGGAATGGATTCTACTTTACACCCCAACTCCAACGCTAACTCACTCACCAAATTATCAGCAGCAATGCTCACCATAGTGCTTTTCTCCAAATTCAAGCGAAGACCGGTTAAAATTTCAAAAACAGTTAGAATAACAAGGAGTCTTCTCACCTCGTCTGTTGTGGCGTCCAAGAAGATGATTGTGTCGTCCGCAAATTGCAGATGGGATACCACAGTTCCTCCCTCCTTCACCCAAAAGCCACTGATTTTTCCTTGAGCAACTGCATTGTTGATGAGAATCGATAACACTTCAACTACCAATAGGAAAAGAAAAGGTGACAATGGGTCACCCTGACGAATACCTTTCGAAGGCTTTATTAACCATGTTGCCTCTCCATTGACAAGAATTGAGAACCGCGCCTCAGTCACACATCATCTCATCCACTGAATCCACTTCGTCCCGAACCCATTCTTTGTCAAAATAGAAAAAAAAGATGGCCAGCTAACATTGTCAAAGGCCTTCTGCATATCAATCTTGCACATAATTCCTGGAATTTCTTGCCTGAGTCTGCTGTCAATTAGCTCGTTAGCAATCAATATACCATCTAATATTTGTCTCTCTTTAATAAACGCTCCTTGTGCATTCGAGATTAACGCTGGCATTACCACTTTCAACCTTTCAGCTAATAGTTTACAAAGAATTTTGTAAAAGCTACTAATCAAGCTCAATGGTCTAAAATCTTTCACCGTGGCTGAGTCCTCTTTTTTTGGGTATTAACTTCATGAAAGAAACATTCAATCTCCAATCTAGCTTCCCTGTTGTGTGGAATTCATTCAGAGCAGCCAAAACATCCATCTTCACTACTCCCCAGCAAGCTTTAATGAATTCTAGGTTATACCCGTCTGAACCTGGAGCCTTGTTAGCTCCACATAACTTAATAGTCAGAAACACTTCTTCTTCTTCGAAAGCCCTTTCCATCCAACACTATTACTTGTTGCATCAATAGTTCTCAACTCCATATTAGAAAAAGAAGGGTTAACAGTGTGAATCTCACCGTGAATAAACCTGTATAGTATTCATGGATTTCTTTTTTAATGACCTCATGATTAAACACATCAGCTCCATTCACCTCCAATTTTGTTATACAGTTCCGTCTCCTCTTACCATTCGCAATTTTATGGAAATAATTGGTGTTCTTATCGCCGTATTTGAACCCCTTAACCTTCGCCCTTTGGTACGCCATTCTGGCACTAGTGATCTCAATATTGTTCAAAGATTGCAATAAATCAGCTCTTTCTCCAAGCTGGGAGGAAGATAGAACAGACGTCTCCTCCGCAACATTCAAGACCTGAATTTTCTTCTTGATTTCCTCCTCCTCCTTTCTCACGCACCCAAAAGTGTTCCTGCTCCAGTTTTTGAGGAAAAATTTCGTGTTCTCAGAACTTCCTAAAGAGCACAAACCCTGGATTGCCAACAAAATCCATGGAATTCCACCACGTCTCCACCATCTTAACAAAATCTGGATGTTCCAACCAATGATTCTCAATCTTAAAGCTAGGGTGAGTTTTTGTTGAAGGCTTTAAATCCAGAAGAAGAGCATTGTGATCCGAAATAGTACGAATCAAAGCTGTTTGTGTGACAGTATTAAACTTAGCATCAAACAAGGGGCAAACCAAACATCTATCCAACCTGCAAAGCAAAGGATCAACTTGTTTATTACTCCAAGTGTACGAGCCGCCATGTAAAGGAAGGTCAATTATCTCCTGATTAGAAATAAAATCGTTAAGGAACATCATGTTTCTGACATCTCCTCCTGGCTTGTTCCTCTCTAAATCATTTCTAACTGCATTAACATCACCTACAAAACACCAAGCCTTCAAGGACCAAGCCCGAACATCCGCCAAATCAGACCAAAAAACCTCTCTCCCCTGAGATCACATGGAGAGTACGCATTCGTCAATAAGAATTTAAAGCGAACTTCGAACCGGAAAAACAGGTAATAGAGTTTAATCCTGTTCTCTTGTCCAGCAGTTCTAATCGAGCATTATCCCAAATGGTTATAAGACCACCACCGTTGCCTCACAAATCCCCGAGATGGTAATAATTCCATCCCAAAATCGAGTCGTACCAAAGTCTTTCTAACAAACCAATGAGACATTGAAATCATCTTAGTCTCTTGAATGCAACAAATGATGCATTTATGCTCAAAGAATCATGTTCTTAACTCGCAATTTGTTTTCCATAATCATTAATGCCTCTTAGATTCCAAGACACTATCTTAGTTCCCATCAAGATTATTATTATCCCTTGAGCTTACCTCCTCATTCTCCTCCTCATCAAGAGGATTTGGAGACATCCGAATCACAAACTATCAACTATTCTTTGACCTTCAAAGAATGGATTTATATCTATCCCTGTATTTGAACAAGATTTCATCAATGACTGCTTTGGCTTGTACCTCGTCATTAGCCGAAATTCCTCCCATCCTGTAGCATAATTCCACCACAAGTTTTGAGGTAGAGAAAATTACCTCATTTGAATCAATGTTTGCATTTTGAATCTCCCCCAGTTTGATAATAATCTGGTCATCGACCATATTAAACAGTTCCACTTGTTGCTCCCCCGTGAATTCTGCACCATTTGTGGAGTTACTTGACACATGAGTATTCTCCAACTGGCTTGATTGCAAGTACCTCAAAGATTAATGATAGGTGCATCTCCTTCACCACCAATCATGCGATGTGACCCAAGTACCTCAGCCGCAATAACACTATCAATAAACTCAATTCTTTCTGAATTGTGAATTACATTACTTCCACACTCTTGTAGAACTTGAAAGTTATTAACCGTATCGATTCTGAAACCACATTTGGAATTACTCCGTGCACCAATATTCACAATAGGCTGGGCTCCTCCATTCTCACCCACTCCTCTGGAGCTAGAGTCTAAACGATCATTACTCGGGCCTTTCTCTCTATGCAATGTGTCACCTGTTAAGCCGAGTTTGGGTCCTGATGCTGTGAACTTGTTACCCGATCCAGAATCCAAACCACCACCTTGCTGACTCGACTTACCATTTTTCGTACCGCTAGCAGAGTCCATAGATCCCAAATTAACGGGAGTGTTAACTGTTGATTTTGAATTTCTGGTATCCAAGTCATCAAGTAGCCTAATATACTCCTCCATTGTTGCCCTGATTTGTGGATCAAACTTGAAGTCCCATTCTATTGTTAACGCCCATTGTTGGTCATTGTCTTCTACCTTGAGAACCGCCGGAATCATAGTAAAGTCTCCCCTGACCTTGATTCTGAAAAATTTGTGATTCCACAGATGTAAAGAACTTGTGGCAACCTCAATAAGTCCTCCTAGCAGATCACCTACCTTCGTAAACAACTTCGAACTCCAAAACCGCTGAGGTATACCTCTGATCTTCAGCCATTTACCATACTTTGCCAAGGCCTGTAATGGAATGACATTCTCACTGACAATTTTACCCACCTGCGATAGTTTGTCAGACTTACCTTCATTGATCTCCCCCTTCCCTTTAGCTTGAGAAAGATGCACCACTGCCATATCTATGAAAATATTCTGAGGCTTCCAAAGATCGAGCCAATAATCTCTATCTAAAACAATTCTTGCAGTGCATTCATCTATTATCTCCATATCTACAAACGATTCCCATTCCATCTTCCTTCGAATCTCTCTTGCAACCTTCTTCCAACGGACCTCACCTTCTACACGGACAATACCTTCATAAGATTTTTGAACAGAGACTCTCTTAGGCAGATGAGCTGCAAAATCTGATCTTGATGGGATTTGTTGAATCGGCTTGTTAATTAGGTTTCTCTCCTGCAAAAGTCTCCTGATTTCTTTGCGCAAGACTGCCCAATAATAACCAGAATTACCACTTGGAATACATAGTGCATAAGATTTTTTTCGTCCCCTCTTCTCGATTCTTGAGATTCTAAATACTTCCCACTTCGTTCTCTCTTATCTCACACAAGAAAGATGATTCCCCCTCCCTTCTTGGCCACCTCTTCTTCAAACCTCCCTGTCTCCCCAAACTTCCTCCAATCGCTACCACCAATTAGTAATCTCTACTGAAAAATCCATCCATGATCTGAATCCTCCGTGTTTCTTTTCCTCCAATCGCATACCATTAGAACCCATTGAAACAAAGAAAATCTTCCTTTCCAGATACAGCGGTTTTTCCGCTGCTTCTCTCTCCATGATCTGTTGGTTTTGGAGATATGGGATATGATCCAAATACAATACAAATATTTTTGTCATAATAACTTGTTAGAATACGGGCATCCAACTCAAAATCAATTGGCAATGAGTGGAGAGGTCCAAAGGATTATAAACCGCAGGATCTTAGATGCCCAAACAATGTGGGACTAATAATCTCAACACGCCCCCTCACGTGTAGCCTCGTTGGGTCTAACACGTGGACAATTAAATCGGGTGACGCGGAGTAAAGCGCGGTCAATTGACGCGTCGCAAATAGCCTGCTCTGATACCATGTTAGAATACGGGCATCCAACTCAAAACCAATTGGCAATGAGTGGAGAGACCCAAAGGATTATAAACCGCAGGATCTTAGATGCCCAGACAATGTGGGACTAATAATCTCAACATAACTTATCCTTAAAATATCCAAAGATTTAGGCATATATCATCTTCACAGCTCAAGAAATGTCTATCAAATTTGAACCGTCCAGGATAATCTAAACTCTTTGTCTTTGGGAATCTCTGTGTACTCTCATCACGCAGAATTCCGCATCCACACCACCTCTCTCTCTTAGATCTACTCTACAATTGAAATCCGGGCTGCTGCTAATAAAATAGTGTTGGGTTTCCCATCGACAAGTAGTATTACTGTTTGATGAAATAACTACTAGATTTCTTGTTGGCAAATGGTTGATTTCTAACTGAATGTAGAAATTTCGCAGGGAAATTTAAGTTTGGTTGTAAATGATGTTGATGTTTATGTAATAGCAATCAATAAAGTTAGAAATATCAACATCATTTGAGTTCTATACTATTAGTAAATTTGCATGTACTATGGCGGGTAATGAATGTAGATGGATGAAAATAGCTATGAAATGGGATTAGTTGCTAAGATGGGTGTTTACTTTTAGGCACAAAACACGATTGAATCTATGATTTGATGTTTAGTTAGGGTTAGGAAACGAATTGAAGAACAATAAAAGAGACACGAATTTAACATGGTTCGGCAAGACTTTTGTATTTATATAGTTGTAGAGACTTGTCTATCAAGTAACCTGAAATATTCTGGAACTTTCTTCTAGGGTTTCAGGAATAGGCCAATGGAAACGGGCCGCTGGAAATGGATCAGCAAACTGGACCAATATATACAGGCTGCCAGGCTTGGGCCGACAGAGATTTTCCGTATGTAGTTAGCTTGTATTGGTACCCAAACATTATCGTACAAACAATGGGTTAAGATATTCTAAAAAAAACATGAGTCTCAAGAAAGGGAAACACATAATACCAATTAACAAATTAAGATTTCAACAACAAATGTTTATAAACAATTTTGCATAATAAGATTGGATTTTTCTTGGGTTTATATTTGATTCTTCACTGCCTCCAGAGAACTTCTTTATCATGAATTCCAAAAATACAACTTCCTCATTTTCCTCGTTTTGAGAGAAAGATTGTGGATTACAAGAGAGATTATATTCCCCCATTTTAGGGTTCACTGTGATGAACCATCTTGAGAGGAAAAGTTATAGTGCAAAGATATTGTTTTTGTTGCTGCTGATGAGCCATCTTCTGCCATCATTTTGTTGATGAGGAGATATATTCTAATGATAATCATATCATATGATGAAGTAGCTGTTGTTCTTTGTGTTGTTGGTTTAGGGTTTGCTTTCAGAAGAAGGATACTATTACTGCTCGTTTCTTGAAGGATTCACTTGGTAGTCGTTCATTTTCGGGTTCACTGTGTTATAATTTGATCCAACGGCTCATAAGGTGTTTGACTTACCAAAAAGTGCTGACCTGATTATATTTGATTCACCGCAAGTTCTGTAATGCGTGCTTGATTCGTGTGAAGCATTTTGAACTGCATAATGTTTTACAAGGTTCCGTGTATGGGTCCTCCATAAGGATAATTGTCCTTGAGCTTGTTTTATACAGATCTTTCTTGTATTGGCTGGAGTTGTGTATATAATGCCATTTTCCTCTTAATTCTGTTTTCCAGTCATGATCATTGGGAGCTCTCTCTTTCTAGGGATTTTCCAAAGATAGTGTTAGGAAATCCATTATATACTCACCCCACAAAGAGGTCTATTATGGCCTCGTCACTAGTAACCTTGATTCCATTGATTTTGATCTATCTTCATGTTGTGCTTTTGGTTGATAATCTCTGCTATATTTTGGTTCTCAATTCTTTCTATACTGCTTCCTAGCTATTTATCAGGTTAATGCGTTATATGCCTTTTGGAAGGAGATTATTCATTAACTGTATGTTGAGGTGAGGGATTGAGGGAACCATACATTCTCATGAACAATTAAGATGCTGATACCAAAATAGAACTGGATATCCTCATTCACCAAATGACTATTTCAATTAGATTTTCTTGTTTCTCTCAAGTCTCAACGTTATATGAATTCTTCACTTGTCCCAGAGAATATGTTGGCACCAAATAGAACTGGATATCCTCATTCACCACCATGATGGGTGCTGCAAGAGGAATCTCAAGAGTGGCGGCCACTTGGTCAGTTGGAGATGGGATGCAGATTAACTGCAAAAGTGATCTTTTGGTGACCTCTTTACCTAATTTTAAACCCACTTGGTCACCTAATTACAACCCTCACAACATTTAACTAGTGGATGCCTGCAATGTTTGAGTCTTACTAATAAAATGCCGATTCTTGAAATGAATAAGAATGTATCAATATTGTAGGAGCCTGCCCAAATCATTTTTATTTCCCAATGACTAATGTTGGAGATTTCATAAATCCGCTTCATTTTTAGTAAAACTTTTGTAGGATAATTTCCAGATTGTCAGATTTTGCATCAGGATGTAATAGGGCACTTAATAACACTATACCGGTAGATAAAATATGAATGACCGTACGGCCAAAGCACCGAATGCCAGTTATTTCAACGTAAAAAAACAACATAACACCGAATCTTCTTTATCATTTCTGAAACATTCGAAGTGGTGAGCACATGCACCTAACAAAAACATATAATCAGAATAAGATTATTACTAATAATGCAGTAAGAAGATTACAAATTTCACCATCAACATAAAACTTCCCTTTTCTGCTTTTGATTCAATTTCCAAGCTCTTTCATCTTAGTTTGACAAACAAAGAAAAAGAAGGCAGAGAGGAGACTAATTAGAGGAGCAGAGAAGTAGACGAGGGCCGCACAAATAACAGAGAGTCACAAACTATTCTACTTATAAGGGTTACACATCTTAATCTAGGGTTTAGTTATTTCCTTTGATCTAACGGCTAATCTGTGTGGTAGTAGTCATGTACTAATTGACCGGCATATCTATTTTAGACGGCTGTACTAGAGACACTAGAATTGTGCCCGTGCTACGCACCGGGCATTTTTTTAGCTTGGTGTGCGAAAGGATTCTCCCCACCCCGTGGCGATGTATTTTTGATTTGGTGTACATGGGGTTCACCCCGCCCTGTGGCGATGCATTTTTGGTTTGGTGTGTGCGGGGCTTCACCCCTTCCCTTGGAGATGTATTTTTTGATTTGGTATGGCGAGGAAAATACATTAATTAAATGGAAAATATGTGCATATTTTATTTATTTATTTTCTTTTAACTTGGTGGGCGCGAGGCTTCACCCGCCGCATTTTTGATTTGGTGTGCACGAGGCACCCCATGGAGATGTATTTTTTATTTGGTGTGGCGAGGCAAATACATTTAATAGGTAGAGGATATGTGCAAATTTTATTTAATTTTTTCTTTTATTTCACCAAAAATATGTGGGTTTTTTCCCTTTATATATTAATTTGGAAAAAGTAGTCCTAATATTTATTCGATTTCCAAATTCAATTTGGACTTCCATAAATTTCAAACATGGTATAAGTTATGTTTTCCTTTTAAGTTTATAATTTTGAAACCAATTATACGTTGTCAAGTGTCCTAACCTAAATATTGTGAATTTGGTTTCCTTTTTTAAAATTTTTTTCCTATTCATTTTAAACCAATTATACATTGCCAAGTTTCCTTACCAAAACACTCGTTTCACAAAACTGAAAAAAGGCCTATTTCGGCCAATAAGAAGCGAGGGTTCCCTCACCATTCAACGTGGGAGATTTATTTGTATCAAATAGTAATTTGAGCTAGAATGTATCTTCGAGGCCCATGAGCATCATCCAACCTTAAGTTTAGAACCATTTTTTGGGCACTACTCCATTTTGGAGGGGGGCTACTAAGTGATAGGAACATCTACTCAAATTTTTAAGGGACGTGGGAGATGAGGCGGTTTCTTCCCCTCGTTTCGATCACACGAGTGAAAGAAGGGGCATAAATGTAGGTTTAAATAATCTACAAAGTTAGGTGGAGAAATCCTAGACAACGTCGTGTCGGTGATAAGCTAGAACGTGAAGCACTGAATCATCCTAGAAAGGCCTGGCGCGAGAATAGAGAAACTAGAATATCCCATGAAGTCGACGTGAAAGAAGGAAAAGCTCTGATATGATGCTCATCGGGTACAGGTGCAATAAATGCTCTGAGAAAATCATTTGAGAGGTGTTTATGGGTAAAAATCGTTTCTGCCGATTTTAGTAAATTCGGTAGGTGAGTGAGAAACTGGTTTATACCCTGAACAAATGTGTTGCATGTGAGCACTTTCTAGATTTGAGAGATCAATATGTAAAACCCAGACCCTGGAAAGCATCCCGAAGTTTGTGTTGATGTCTCGAGTGTTGGTTGTACCTTGAGTTCAAGTGGCAATGCCAGAATGCAAGTGGCGCGTGTGGCATGTGCGGAATTCCTTGGTTGCAGGTTGCACCTTGAGTGAAAGTGGCAATGCCAGAATGCAAGTGGCATGTGTAGCATGTGCTAATGGCATGTGTAGAATGCCTTGGTTGCAGGTTGCACCTTGAGTGCAAACTAGGCTGCAAGCGATCATGTTGGCATGTGCCAATGGCATGCGTAGACAATTTGGCCTAGGTTGCACGGTTTGCAAGTTAGGCTACCAGCGAGCATGTTGGCATGTGCCAATGGCACGCACGGCCAAGTTGGCCTTAGGTTGCCCGGTTTGCAAGTTAGGCTACCAGCGAGCATGTTGGCATGTGCTAATGGCATGCGTGGCCAATTTTCCCTAGGTTTCACGGTTTGCAAGCATAGACTACCAGCGATCATGTTGGCATGTGCCAATGGCATGCGTGACTAATTAGTCCTGGATTGCACGGTTTTCAAGCATAGGCTACCATCGAGCATGTTGACATTTTCCAATGGCATGCGTGACTAATTAGGCCTGGGTTACGCGGTGTGGCAAGTTGGAAGTGGGCGCTACCTTGGCATGTGCCAATGGTACATGGCGTCTTGGTCCCTTGGTTGCACGGTTTGGAATGCTGGGAAGAGAGCGCTTTTGGCATGGCACGACTAGCTTGGATAGGTGCATGAATGAGCTAGGGTTTTGGGCCAAAGGCCATGAGGAGACCTTAGACGGCCAGGATTTGTTACTGGGATTAAAGGGAAACCGTTGATTTTTGCACGCCTTCGCTTTGGTAGACGCAAGGGGAAGGCCAATATGGTTGCGCGGCTAGGGCCAAGGTAAGGGTGTTTGGATTGGCGGTGTGTGACTAGCATAGCTAGGGCCAAGGCAGAGTGCGTTTGGCATGCCGAGGCTAGCTTGGGCTAGTTGTGGCTGGCATGATTTGCCATTAGCACAGAGGTGCGGCTAGCATGGTTAGCATGCTTTGGCGCGGTTGGTGTGGCTGGCATGATTTGTCATTAGTACAAAGGTTCGGCTTGCATGGTTGGCATGATTTGGTGCGGTTGGTGTGGCTGGCATGATTTGTCATTGGCATAGAGGTACGGCAAGCATAGTTGGCATGCTTTGGCGCAGTGTGACTAGCATAGCTAGGGACAATGCATAGTGCGTTTGGCATGGCACGGCTAGCTTGGGGTAGGTGTGGATGGCATGATTTTCCATTGGCACAGAGGTACGGCTAGTATGGTTGGCGTGCTTTGGTGCAATTGGTGTGGCTGGCATGATTTTCCATTGGCACAGAGGTGTGGCTAGCATGATTGGCATGCTTTGGCGCGGTTGGTGTGGCTGACATGATTTTTCATTGGCATAGAGGTGCGGCTTGCATGGTTGGGATGCTTTGGCTTACTGTGACTAGCATAGCTAGGGCCAAGGCAGAGTGCGTTTGGCATGGCGGATAGCTTGGGCTAGGTGTGGCTGGCATGATTTGCCATTGGCACGGAGGTGCGGCTAGAATGGTTTGCATGCTTTGGCGTGGTTGGTGTGGCTGGCATGATTTGTCATTGGCATAGAGGGGTATTCGGGTTTTGCTCGTTGTAACCATAATTTTAAAAAATACCCCTCATTAATTACTGACTACATGTATTAAATGTTCTAATAAATGTGGAACCGGTGACATTAGGTTATTCGGGATTTTACAATTTTACCCTTTGTCTAAAAACCACCATCAACATTAAGTCCCCTGCTTAGCTCGGAACAGGAGCTTTGTTGCCAGGTAAGCATAAGATGGTGACAAACTATCAACAGTAAATCGTAAAGAGGATTGAGGAGGCTTGTCTGACCTTTTTATAGATAGGATTTGGAATCCTTGCCTCTGGCAGTTTTGTACAAATTGGGGGGCTGGCATAATTGAGAAGCTGGGAAGCTGGGCGTCCTTGGGAAACTGGGAAGCTGGGAGGCATTCGGAAACTAGGAAGCTTGGCATGAGCTTGGTGTGACCGGTGCAATTGGGAGACTGGGAAGCTGGGAGGAATTTGGGAATGGGCGCGAGTTGGGAAGATGGGCACTATTGTGGGCCTACTCCCTATGTGCACGGCTTCAAAAAGGGAATCCTTCTCTATTCGGAATCCCTGCGCCCATATATATAATGAAACTAATTTATTTTATCTTGCACTTTATTCTTTTACCCTTTCACGCTAGCGACAGAGTGGTAGAGAGAAACAGATTCCAGGTATGTCTTCCAACACTTACCTTGTTTTCTTTCCATGTAGATATGAACCCTAGGTGCCCCCTTTTTTTTTTTTTTTTTAATCTTGCAATAATATTGCTACTTTGATATGAATCCGTATGAGCTTCAACTGTAAGTATGCTTCTAGTAAAAATACCGTGTATACGATTTTTTGAACACATAGGAAACGCCGTATATACGATTTTTCACCCGAAGAAGAATATTGTATATGCACTTCGAACCCGTAGAGAATACTGCATACACGAATTGACATGAACCTGAAGAGAATACTGTCCATATGATTTGAACCCGTAGAGAATATTGTTCTTCCATGTCGTCGGGCTCTTCTTTTGTTGGGCGCGGTTATGTGTCAGGGAGATAATTTCGTCTTTCTCCGTTTTGTTTTGTGCAGATATCTTGTTACCAAATTGTTATGAGGAAATCCGACAAGATGTTACCTGAACAAAGTTTCACTTTATCGAAGGATGTTGATAATTCCAAACCAAACACGGTGATGATTTCTTTGCCAAACCCTTGCTCGGAAGAATCATCTAGATTTCATGCCAATTTTGTTAACCGGTGGTGAAGATGAAAAAAAGGCACGTTCGGTTCGCATAGAGTACACGATACGGTTTTGTCTTCATAAAGGGGTATATTCTTCTTCCAACATTGATTTCAGAATGTGTCAAAGCCCATTGCATTCTTTTGATAGATGGGTTGAGTTCATGGTGAGTAAGGAGCACATAAATTCCAACTTGACTCGAGCGCAAATTATTGATGTTGTCAGAGCTTCAGTAAATCTCCATATTAGGAAGGAAATCCCGGGTTTGGTTGCTTTTATCTCTAGATGGTGTTCGGACACTCATACGATTATATGTAGATGGGGTGAAAAAACTTTCTCCCTGGAACGTGTGTCCCTCCTGTTGAATCTTCCGGTAACCGAGAATCTTAACACCCAATTGTCAGAAGATGAGGAGAAGATGAGAGATGTTCTTGCTGTATGTACATCTGGATTACCTAGTTACGAATATGTGAGTTTGGAATGGTTTCATGAAACTGGATTCATATGTGCACGTTGCTTTTCTACAAGCGTGGTTATGGGAGCACTTCGAGAAATACGCTCTGAAACCGTTGCCTTCGAATCCCGCGAGTTGGGGTGGCTCCCGAATTCTTCAATGGGTGAACAGGCGTCCAAGAGTTGGTATGAGCTTGGTTAGTCTTCTCGATAAGTCGCATGATATCAGTTTTCTCCCATGGGAGCCGGTCCATAGGTATGTGACTCAAATTGACAACTTTGTTTCTGCTCCCAACATGACTTTGTCTTCTGACGGCAGCTTGAGTGATGGTGAAAACTTGTTTATTCAAAGCTGCATGCCCGGTTTCATACAGTCTTTCTTTATGGGGTCTTTCCGAATAGCTACTTACAACATTGACCATGCTGCTCATCAAATAGATTTTGATCAAGGGGTGCCTCTTTCTTACCAGCTGGTGGTTCCTATGGATTCGTTGGATGCTTCCCTCAAATCCAGTGCTCTTGGACCGGGTATCCGTATACCTTTCTTTCAAACGGGAAGGGTACCTTCGACGACTTATAATTACAATGAGTTCTGGTACGAT
Organism: Papaver bracteatum; assembly: GCA_023529315.1. NCBI lineage: Eukaryota > Viridiplantae > Streptophyta > Magnoliopsida > Ranunculales > Papaveraceae > Papaver > Papaver bracteatum. The sequence goes on along the minus strand of JAJJWX010003747.1, from coordinate 676,809 downwards.
GAGTTCCTTATGATCCACGATTTCGTAAATAACATGGTGGAGAATGCTCTTCGTAGATTTGAAGAAGCATCCGATGTTGAGGGATCCTAAGAGAAAGTCACCTGGTAACATGGATAGTACCCAGGTGAAGGAACGGAGAATGAAAAATCATGCTGGTGGGTTCCGGTCGGTTTTGACAGATCCTCCTGCAGCTCTCGTGTCTTTTAGTTCTTCTAATAACCAGGTAGGTATCGCCTCCCTACTGGCTTACCCCAAAACATGTGAATTTCTGTTTCTAAAGATTTGTGTCTTGTCTCTACCATGGTTTCGATAGTGTTAAAGCCTTCACTGCACTTGTACGTTGCCAGGAGATGGCAACTCCTTCGAAGGATTCCGGCAGCACTGATCCCCCTTGTAGCGGCGATGAGCTATATATAGAGGAAATCTCGTAAAGTGAGGGTGGTTCTTCTGACAGCATCACTGGTTCTTCTTCGGGAAGTGGTTCGGTAAGTTTCGCGTTTCTCTTTCTTTTCTCTTCTCCTCTCCTCTTTTTTAAAAGTGTCTAACTCAAGTTTACAGGAAGAGTCTGATTCGGAAGATGGTTCTAAGGCAGAGATGCATGAAAACTTTCCCCTGGTGACAGCGACCGCTGGTGACTTGGAGATGGAAGTTGACCAATTATCAAGCACAAATGTGGTTCGAACAACGGATGATTCTATGATGGTTGCTGCAACAGGCATAGAAAATAACCCTTTGCAAGTCACGGGTCTGGTTGCAGGCGCCACTTTCTATCCCCTGTACTTGGTTCCTTACCCAGGTCACGTGTTGGTCGGCGGTTTTAGCATGCTGGCTAAGTATAAGGCATTATACACCAGGATCTGGAAAAAGTATGGACACATGGCCACAACCAAGAAGATCAACAGTCGATTTGCGTTGGAAAAACGTGTGGAAGAAGATTTATCTTCAATCAAGGATATGTGCGAAGTGACTGGCCATACTATATCCGAAGACGTCATTTCTAGTTGGGAGCATCACCGTGATGTGTGCGTGGAAAAGGGATTCAATGCTTCGTGGTTTGTCAAGGCTTTGCTGATATCCCGAAATTGAAAGATGTAGCGGTCGAAATCTTTTCTGCAGAGGATATCGCACGACAAGAGGTAGAACTCGAAGAGCTTTCCAAGATGTTGACTATAAAGAGAGCGGCTCTTGAAGATGCAAATGTGACTTTCTCCAAGAAGAGCAGACCTCTGTTGGATGATTTTCCTTGAATGTTTCTCTGTTAAACTTTCATTTGGGTTTTTTTTTTTTTTTTGAAAGACATACTAGACGCCTGGTTTAAAGTTCTGGGATAAATGGTTTTGATAATATAACTATGATTATGTTTTGTGCAAGGGATATTGCTTTTATGAAAGTGTGTGCTAGCAATCGGCACAATACGCAATAGTATGACGTTTTATTAAGAACCCAAAAACAGATCGTATATCTTGCCCAGTCTAAACTTACTCACTTTATAGGTTTTTTGCTGCGAACACGCCCCTTTCCATGTAAAAGGCGTCTTTGCTGGTAGCATTTCCAGCAATTCCCCAATCGCTGGTAGCATCTTCAGCGAGTCCCCAATTTTCTCGTGTAGTCTTCACGACTGGAAACCGGGTTGTCTGGTAGTTGAGTCGGATTGAGTCACCTTCCCCTACCATCTTGACGTCTGAGTCGAAGAACGATATCGAAAGTCTAAAATTGACATTATAACCGATAAATCAATCCTCCCTCCGTGGTCGCCAATTGTTTATCGGTAAAAATCATTTCTACCGATTTTGGTAAATTCGGTAGGTGAATGAGAAACTGGTTTAAACCCTAAACAAATATGCTGCATGTGAGCACTTTCTAGATTCGAGAGATCAATGTGTACAAGTCCGGCCTAAACCAAGAAAAGGTCATTCCAGAGTTGCTTCGGTCACAAAGTGGAGGAGAAGGGTTGATTTGGGGAGGGAATCAAAGAAAGTTGTTGAGACCAAAATAATTATGGAAGAGTAGTGTCTCGACTTGTATCAGAAATTGAAATCTTCGGAATCTTGCAAGAGATGAAAGATTTTTTGAGAGGTTTCCAAGTTGCCTTTTCTGAGAGTGTTGTGTTTTTCTCCTGATCGAGACTTGTTGTCTGGTGGAAATAGGTAAGACCTATTTATACAAGTCTAGATTGAAACATACCCTGGCCTCATGAAGGAAGAGAGTAAAGGGTGAAATAATGGGGGGAGGCGGTAACCGCATGGTGTTTATGGGTGAAAATATTTTCACCATTATTTCCTCATTTATTTGACCACTTTATTCCTATTCACGCTTTTTTAATCTGAGCGTAGTGTACGCTGCATGCTGTGACCGCCAAACCAAGACCCTGGAAAGCAAACCCCCAGTTTGTGTTGATATCTCGAGTGTTGGTTGCACCTTGAGTGCAAGTGGCAATGCCAGGCTGCAAGTGGCGCATGTGGCATGTGCAGAATTCCTTGGTTGCAGGTTGCACCTTGAGTGCAAGTGGAAATGCTAGGCTGAAAGTGGCGCGTGTGGCATGTGCCAATGGAATGTGCGGAATGCCTTTGTTGCAGGTTTCACCTTGATTGCAAGTGGCAATGCCAGGCTGCAAGTGGCGCGTGTGGCATGTGCGGAATGCCTTGGTTGCAGGTTGCACCTTGAGTGCAAACTAGGCTGCAAGCAATCATGTTGACATGTGCCAATGGCATGCATGGACAATTTGGCCTAGGTTGCATGGTTTGCAAGTTAGGCGACCGGCGAGCATGTTGGCATGTGCCAATGGCATGCGTGGCCAATTTTCCCTAGGTTGCACGGTTTGCAAGCATAGGCTACCAATGAGCATGTTGGCATGTGCCAATGGCATGCGTGACTAATTAAGCCTGGGTTGCACGGTTTGCAAGCATAGGCTACCAGCGAGCATGTTGGCATGTGCCAATGGCATGCGTGAAAAATTAGGCTTGGGTTTCGCGGTTTGGAAAGTTGGAAGTGGGCGCTACCTTGGCATGTGCCAATGGTACATGGCAGCTTGGTCCCTTGGTTGCACGGTTTGGCAAGCTGGGAAGAGAACGCTTTTGGCATGGCGCGGCTAGCTTAGCTAGTTGCGTGACCAAGCTAGGGTTTTGGGCCAAAGGCCATGAGGAGACCTTAGACGGCCAGGATTTGTTCCTTGGATTAAAGGGAAACCGTTGATTGTTGCACGCCTTCGCTTTGGTAGACGCAAGGGGAAGGCCAGTATGGTGGCGCAGCTAGGGCCAAGGTAAGGGTGTTTGGCTTGGCGGTGTTTGACTAGCATAGTTAGGGCCAAGGCAGAATGTGTTTGGCATGACAAGGCTAGCTTGGGCTAGGTGTGGCTGGCATGATTAGCCATTAGCACAGAGGTGCAACTAGCATGGTGTTTATAGGTGAAAATGGTTTCTGCTGGTTTTGGTAATTGCGGGTGTGAAAGTGAGAAACAATTTAAACCATGAACAATGTACTGCAAGGGAGTACTTTAGATTCGAGAGATCAATCTGTACAAGTTCTGCCTAAACCAAGAAATGGCCGTTCCGGACTTGTTTCGGTCACAAAGAGGAGGAGAATGGGTTGGTTTTGGGGAGAGAAGCAAAGGAGAGCGGTGAGACCAGAATAGTTGATTCTAGAAGAGCAATTGGATTTCTACGACTTATTATTAGAGAAATATGAGAGCTCACGATGAGAGCTAGCATGTAAGTATTTCTGAGTGTTGTGTTGTCCGAATGAACTTGTTGTCCAAATGGAAATAGTTAAGACCTATTTATACAAGTCGAGGTAGAAACATACCCTGGTCTCATTAAGGAGTGAGGAAATAAATGTGAGGAGGTGGTAACCATATGCATGGACTTGATGTCCCATAAAGTGGTTAACGCATGAAATTGTTTTTCATGAAACTGTTAACGTTATGGAATTAATGTTCCATAAAGTTTGTTAACTCATACCTTTATGTCCCATGAATGTTTTCCTACATAACTCTTGTATTTTCTAGGCGCCTCACCCTTATGACACTTCCTTATGAGGAGCGTAGTGTACGCCGCACGCTGTAGACCACCAAACCAATACCCAAAGAGAATCCCCATGTTTATGTTGATGTCTCGAATGTTTTGGAAAACATGTAAAACGTTTTTGTGGATTGGAAAGTCGATATTGGGGAACTTGCTAGCCAGGTGACCTTCGACGGTCGAGATGTTGCATCTTGAGAGGAGGGGAAACTGTTGATCGTTGCACGCCTTCATTTTGGTAGCCGCGTAGTGAGGTCCAACAGGGTGGCACGGCTAGGGTGTGTTTGGACTTGGCATGAGGAGCCAAGGGTTTTCCATGGGCGTATGGCATGGCTAGGGACAAGGTGAGGGTGCTTGGCTTGGCATGTCGTGGCTAGGGCCAAGGAAAAGTGCATTTGGCATGGCGCGGCTATCTTGGCTAAGTTAGGTTTGGCTGGGCACGTGGAGACAAGGGTTTTCCATGGTCGTATGGCATGGTTAGAGCCAAGGAAAGGGCGCTTGGCTAACCGTGGCGTTCCTATCACGGCTAGGGCGAGGGCATGTCGCGGCTAGCTTGGCTAGGTTTGGTTTGGTTTGGCATGTGGGGCCAAGGGTTAGCCATGGGCGCATGGCGTGACTAGCTTGGACTAGGCGCGTGACCAAGTTAGGGTTTTGGGCCTAAAGTCGTGAGGGGACTTTAGACGGCCAGGATTTGCTCCTGGGATTGAATGGCAACCATGGATTGTCACCAGGATTCACTTTGGTAGCCACATGAGAAAGGCCAGCATGGTGGCGTGGCATGAGAGGCCATGGTTTGGCATGGCGCGGATAGCTTGGCTAGGTGCATGACCAAGCTAGGGTTTTGGGCCTAAAGTCGTGAGGGGAATTTAGACGGCCAGGATTTGCTCCTGGGATTGAAGGGCAACCGTGGATTATCGTCTGGCTTCACTTTGGTAGCCGCATGAGGAAGGACAGCATGGTGGCACGACATGAGGGGCCATGGTTTGTCATGGCGCGGCTATCTTGGCTAGGTGCGTAACCAAGCTAGGGTTTTGGGCCTAAAGTCATGAGGGGACTTTAGACGGCCAGAATTTGCTCATGGGATTGAAGGGAAACCGTGGATTATCTCCTGGCTTCACTTTGGTAGCCGCATGAGGAAGTCCAGCATGGTGGTGCGGCATGAAGGGCCATGGTTTGTCATGGCGCGGCTAGCTTGGCTAGGTGTGTGACCAAGGTAGGGTTTTGGGCCTAAAGTCATGAGGGGAGTTTCTCCTGGGATTGAAGGGCACCCGTGGATTGTCTCATGGATTTATTTTGGTAGCCGCATGAGGAAGGCCAGCATGGTGGCGCGGCATGATGGGCCATGATTTGGCATGGAACAGCTAGGGCCAAGGTATGGGAATTTAGCTTGGATTGGTGCAACTAGCATAGCTAGGGCCAAGGCATAGTACGTTTGGCATGCCTCGGCTAACATGGGATAGGTGTGGCTAGCATGATTTTCCATTGGCACGGAGGTGCGGCTAGCCTGGTTGGCATGCCTTGGCGTAGTCGGTGTGGCTGTCATGATTTTCCATTGGCACAGAGGTGCGGCTAGCATGGTTGGAATGCCTTGGCGCGGTTGGTGTGTCTGGCATGATTTTCAATTGGCACAGAGGTGCGGCTAGCATGGTTGGCATGCCTTGGCGCGGTGGGTGTGGCTGGCATGATTCGCCATTGCCACAGAGGTATGGCTATCATGGCTAGGGCCAAGGCAGAGTGTGTTTGGCATGGCGCGGCTAGCTTGGCTAGGTGTGTCTGGCATGATTTTCCATTGGCACGGAGGTGCGGATAGCATGGCTAGGGCCAAGGCATAATGCATCTGGCATGGCGCGGCTAGCTTGGGCTAGGTGTGGATGGCATGATTTGTCATTGGCACGGAGGTGCGACTAGCATGGTTGGCATGCCTTGGCGCGGTTGGTGTGGCTGGCATGATTTTCCATTGGCACAAAGGTGCGGCTAGCATGGTTGGCATGCCTTGGCGCGGTCGGTGTGGATGGCATGATTTTCCATTTGGCACACGTGGGAATTAGCTAGTTCTAGTATTATGGATTACTAGTGGATGAAGTAATTGGACTTAAGACAGTATGTGATATGGATTAAATTATTATTTCTTGTGAAGATGTAACTGGTGGTGTAGAGTATTGTTGTACCTTGAGTTGGGAGAGTAGAAGTTGTTTAGGATTGATGTGTATAATCAGAGTTGGATACTCTCTCTGAAAGCCTGTTGCTACTGCAATTGCAGGTAAACTTAGTTTGCATTGTAATTGGGATTTAAAGTTTATTTGAATGATTCAATTGATGTATTTTAGTTTGAAGTTGAGCTTGAGTTAGTGTTGTAGAATTAAGAGTTTAGTGTTACACCAGTATAGGTGCAGCAGGGTTTTGGCCCGTGCAATGGCTCAGGCCAGTGTGTATTTAGTTCAAGTCAGAACCTGAATGACCTAGCTTGTCCCTGACTCATATATCCGACTCAATCGATTCATCTAACTCAGTCTAATTGACTAAGTTGATTCTTTTGACCGATTTGACTCAGAGACCTAACCAGTTGACTTAACCTTTGACTGTATTTTGACCTTTGACTTGTTGAATGTTAATTGACCTCTTCTAACCTGACGTTGATAGTTATTGACCGTCTGTTGACCCAGATGGACCAAGCCTTAGATTAAGAGAATGGATTCATGGGCTTGGGATTAGGATTAGTTATCATATCTTAATGATTTAGACCACTTATGGTCCGAATTAGCTTTCAGTTCCTTCTACAAAGTTGTAGATGATCATAAGACTTAGCTATTGGACTATAAAACCAACCTAATTTAATTTAGTAAACCTTATCTATGCTAAAGATGTAGAATGATAAATAAATTGACTTAGAACCATTAGTTAGACATGTATGAGCCTTGTATGAGCCTTTTGGATAAACTCTTAGAATGCTTCTTTGATTAACAATTAGTATTAACAACGACCGATTCAAAGGACGAATCAGTGGATCGTGGATCTCGAGGTAGGCGTGTATTTTCTTCAAAAGAGGTGGGAATGCTTTTGAATCATTATTGTTGCTTTTATAAAAGTTTATGCTTAACAAACTCATGCATTGTCTGTCCGTGCATTCAACGCTTTGTTTAAAATGCAATATGATAATCCTGTTGATTATGTGAATCTTTCCACGATTTGGAAAGGACTTGTATTGTTTGTTGTCAATATGAATTGTTAAGGGAAATGAGAATTTCCACTTTTGGTATATAGGATACGCTCCTTCACATTTATACCTACTTTAATTCAACTTTTATTGTTTAGAGTTGGTCCCCATGGTCTTGGTGGCATCTATAGCTAAATAGGTGTGAATTGCTGGTTAGGAATTTACCACCATATTAGTACATTGTTTGACGAAGGAGTTTGTTCCATATACATGTATGATTATTTCAGTGACTTAGTCACTGTTTAATGTTTCGTAAAAACATGTATTGTTTTCCAACTCTTTCCTTTGATTACTTAGAAGTTAAATGTTAATTATTCCCACTTTTAGTTTCAGTGACAGATCAGAGTTGTGCAGCGAAAGCTCCGAGAAGTTAACTTCGTTAGTTGATTATATTTTGATATGTTTATTATGTTGTATATCCTATTTGTAAACCAAATTACTATTTTATATGTATCACTGGAGAGGAGTTCTTGTATATATATTTCTGAGAGGGGTTAGCTTTGGGTTAAGTTTTTGTAGCAGATTTCTTAATTGAAGTTTAAGTGCTTAAGTTGGATTCTTAATGCCTCTGTTTTTAGCTAATTTCCTGGATTAGTTAGATGCTAGCTTAGTGGGCGCTACAACACTAATCCTTTAAATCTAACTCATCAAAGCATTTTAGCATAAAAGTCTAAGTTTGAAACGATAGAGAAAAATAGGAAATTTAACTCGCTGTTCTTTCAAGTGTCCTAGGAATTATTGAGTCCCTATAATATCAGGATCATCTTCAGACTCTGTACATATAGATAAAAAACACAATTTGGCTATGTTCATTATCTCTCATTCAAATAGATCCCTATTAGCAGTCCACAATTTGCTCATCTCACCACTCTAATTTAACTAATTCAGTATAGCAACATGCCTGGGGTATCAATCCATTGATTTTTGTGTTAAAGTATATACATCATTAATCAAAAATCTTAAGGGTTATTTAACGTTTGGTACCCAGCAAATGTCCAACACCTAGCTTTGGTACCCAGTATTTGAAATATTAAGGGTTAGTACCTTGACTGGATGTTGACTGTCAGCAATTTCGTTTGACCCCGTTATTTTTAATTTTTAATTTTATAATTATTACAAATTAATTTTTTAAGAGAAATGGAGTTAATAAAACATACTCTGTCACACCTTCCCTACCACCATCGGTTCTTTTCCCATGTTCTTCCTTCTTCATCGCACTTGCATCTGCACCTGCACCATCGCAACTTCTACTCGTTTCTACCTTCATAAACACTAACATCCACCAACACTCACCACCGACAACACAATCAATCTAATAAAATTCAATTAAACCCATCCCCAAATCAACCCCACTCCTGTTCATAGATTACATATTAAACCGTTTCTATCATTTTCTATTATCTAATCAGGATTACTTTTTCTCATATTAACATCCAGTTCAACGAAACCTCAAGAACCACTATCATTATTAAACCATTCATTTACATAATCACCATATAAGGATTCTTCTAACCATATCACCGGAACAAAATCAGGCTGGTGCAAGTACATCGTTGTTTATGGATCAGCCATTAACTTAGATCACAAATCAGATCTATGGAAATCGTAACAAACGGGTTTCTAACTCGATCTCGATTTAGATATCGTATGCGCTTGTCGACTTGGGCATTAGTAATCCAAACTTCTACCACTTTATTGTTTTAGTCAATTTCTAAACCTTTCTTATAAGTTGAAATAACTGTACGACTTTAATCATGCTATTAATTCAATTCTAACATGAAGGACAGGATTTAGGAGTATCGTGATTACTACTTCATACAAATTTTGATTAAAATAAGTGATGATGCATACCTAATGGGGATATAATTGAGCTCAAACCTTTCAATATCTATTAGTTGCAGAGGAAATTATTTCATCTCTACCACCTGATTAAGACAATGATCTTAATGGAATTATGGTGAGATTAAACTTTATAGTTTCTAGGCTCAACTCCATTTTACACTCTAATGGCTATTTATAGCAATAGCATTTTTTCCATCAAAGATGTGTAATAGCTAAGCAATTGTCTCATAGCCAACATTCCAGAATATTGTTGGATTCATTGACACTTGTTTGCTGCCAACAAAAGGAAAGTTCTAGTTTGAAGGTTTAACGGGTAATGCTCTTTTGGATCAAACCCAAATAGTTTATAGCAATCACCAAAAATTTCTCCCACTCCCCATCAAAGATGTGTATATATTTAGCTTTGATTGTCTCATACGCCAACAAACTTAAGAGAGAGCTTAATATTGTTAAGGATAATATCATTGTTTAGCAATGCATTAATGTAAGTCATGGTGTTTATAATTTCAAAAGGAAAGTTCTAGTTTGAAGGTTTAACGGGTAATGCTCTTTTGGATCAAACCCAAATAGTTATGGGAATATGGGTCACCAAAAATCCAACATTCTCCCACTTGACCCATATAACGCATAACAGACAGATATATTTCATTAGGGGTTTGATATGAAACAAATATACGCGCACAAACTTAAGAGAGAGCTTACTCCGTTTCAATAAGTGATAATATCATTGTTTAGCAATGCATTAATGTAAGTCATGGTGTTTATACATCATTTAACGACATACTCTCTTCCATGTACCATAACAGCCTTTGTACCATTAGTTTTAATAACCAAAAATTCCTGTAATATTCATTCCATCAACAATTGTATGCACAAATGCAATAACAGGAAGTGCAGAAACAACTCATTTCGTGAGAGCTCAAAGAGTGATGTGGATATCGATAATTCATCCATACTCCAACTATCATAAACGGTCAATACATTACAATGCAATTTATTCTTCGAGGCATCAAGTGGAAACCCTCGTTTTCATTAATGGATGTGCACTAATTGACAAGGTTTTGTACTTGCATTTTCCACATCAACTTGTTGTCTCCGATCCTCTTTCTATACAATGGGAAACTCTATCTTTATATGCTTATTAGCATATAAGGTTTCACCATTTATATCTTAAGAGAAAGAGATTGATGTGTGCAATAAATACTCAACCACTTGGCTATAATGTTGACATAATCCAAGTCTTGAGATAGAGTTACACAACCTCAGATTATGGTATTATCATATACCACATATCAATTCAGATTCCAAAGTAAATGAGGCAGTTACAGTTTTGCACCTCTATATAAGCATAAAGTCATATCCTGATAGGACTTTATGAATCATAAACTTAAAAATGAATCTGAACAATTCACCTTCGACTAATTAAACTATAGGAAGGAACATACATTTACTTTAATGTTCTACAATAATTTATATTCTTGGGTTACTTTGGAAACAACCAAGAATGCCTATTATAGAACTCCATAATTTCTCTATTACAGAAATTTCTTATAAGTTATATTCCTTGCATTTTTTTGAGATTTCTAAACTTTCATAATATAGGACTGAGATCTGTTAATCTTGTGTGTAATCTCAACACTAACAGAGCAACTGTCCGTGCCATAAATCTTAGGACTTTGCTTTAGTGGAATTTTATTCACTCCAGATATGCAAGATTCCCCTCATTCATCAAGAAGTTCTTTCACGAGGGTTTTCTTGGTTTAACAAAACACCAAGATTTCCAAAAGAAATGGTGACTAGCATGTCATCAACATACAAATCAGTATATATGTACTTACTCCCACTGATCTTCAGATTTATAACTTAATCGAGTAAAATTTCTCAAAGATGAAGATTACTGCTAAGATGGGTCTTTAGAAGTCCATATAGCGATCCCTCGGGATGACATGCTAAAAGTTAATTTTTCCCTTCAGAGAAACCTTTGCAGTCCCTTTATCACAAAATTCCTAACTTACATAATTGTTCCTACTTTCGTTTGATGAAACTCCAGACAGTTATGAGTTATCAAATTCAGTAATTATTAAATTCAAGGCAAAAACTTGTTTAATCCAGTAATCAACACTTTCTGAAGACATATCACATTATCAGAAGAAACATCAAACTTCTTTACTTTCTGAAATCCGAGTGGTTCAACTGATCGTGGCTCTTCATATCTTGGATCATATCAAATCATCATGGGAATAATAATTCAAATAGTGAAACTATATTTTATAGTTTAAAACTCCTACTAGATCAACCATTATCAAGTGTCTAATTTCAAATAGTTTTGTACTATAATCAGGACAATCAAATACACATACCCCTTCCATTAGTAGTCTTTATTAATACAATTGTTTCATGTAGGTGGAAAACTCCGCTTTCATTGCTCAACGTAAATATCCTAAACTAGGTTTCCATATACTCAAAAACTAATAAGGTTCTTGAGATAAACTTACCGGAAACTAAGTTTATTATGTCCGCAACAACTATATAAGTTTTCACCCACAATATAACAGGCAGGCATTAACTATGTCCAACACATAGCACAACTATTCTTAACAGAAACCATTATGTACCTTAAGCATCGTGTATTTCACACAATACAATAATTATGGGAATTCGGCTATAGGAAAATATGTTACCTTTAACTCATCATATTTAGAATATTTATCATTTCTTTCAAACTTAATACTTTCACCTTTCCATCTGATAAGAATTCAATCCTCAGTAACAAACACTATTATCCATGTTTATTACGTGTAGCTAATTATCAAACAAATGTAACTATAATGTGAAAGCCATTGATAAATATGATGATTTTCACTTTACCGAAATTCCCTAACAATTATCATGAAAATCTCAAGAAATTATGGAATAACAATATTCGCAAATATATTTCCTTGTTGTTTAAATCCCGCTTTCTGTCGAACCAAAAACGTTATATGGTCCAAAACAGAGATTTGCATCAACCGAAAATAACAAGGAAACATCACTCTGCCACTGCATCCATAATGTGACTATGTTACCACAATATCGCTCAATATTCTTATGCATCCTCCCACTCTTATCATATTTCATGATAGGAGGTAACCTTTAGTGTCCCAACTAAAATCATTCAGTTGCATGATATTCATTAATCACCAAGAGTAAGAGTGAAACAATATCATGATATTTCCAACAATTAACACTCAACAGATGGAGGAAGATAGAGTGAGGGACCGTGCCATTGCTTTAGAAAATCAACGGAAAGGTCGTCTTTCGCGAGAACAACACTAAAGGGATTATAAGCTAAACAAGTTACTCAACACGGACACCAGAAAAATGAATGAACGACAATATGCTACATGGAATACGCAAATGGATCAAGTCCAGGCTGAACAAGTCCAGGACGATAAAGATCGGGCCGATTCAGTTGTGAATGTTGCAGACGAAGGTGATGCCTCAGAGGAAAATGAAGAGGAATTTAATCTTGATAATGCATGAATTAAAATTACTTTTATAATTTAGTCTTGCTAAGAACACGTTAGTTTAGTTTAATTAAAATTACTTTTATAATTGCATCAATTTTAAATCTTAAGTACTTTTAAATTAAAAAATATATTAATTAAAATAAACAACAATTTTTAAATTGAAAAACTTATTAATCATCTGCCTCTCCCTCTCCCACTTATTCTTCCTCTCCCCTGCCTCGCCCTCACTCATCGTCTGCTGCACCTTTTAAAGCCGAAAGGTACTTTGTTAAATCTTGTCTTAGTTGTTCATAGATTCCCCGATTGTGGAATCTGTCAGTGGAAAGTCTATATTCTCTTTCCGGACGCCCATGCTCCACCACAAGATTCGGCCTCAAATCTTCATCTTCAAAACTAGTCCAGGTTGGGTCACGCCTGGTTTCTTCAATGACCATATATACAGAATAATACAAGTCAGCATAATTTTGTTCATTTCTTGAATATCAAAAAAGCGTGCCGGGCTAGCTATGATGGCAAACTTCCTTTTAAATATGCCAAAAAGGCGTTCAACATCCTTTATACATGCTATTCGTTGTGTGTTAAAGTACTGCATATCCTTCGAAGTCGTCGGACCATGGCCTACCTGTTTATAAGCTTGAACCATAGTTGACCATTCTGGATAGATTCCGACTGCTAGATAATAACCCTGATTGTAGTGATTACCGTTGATGGTAAAATTACAGTGCGGCGCGATCCCATTCTTAAGATCTTCAAACAATGGTGACTTATATAAAACGTTGAGATCGTTATTTGAACCTGGAAGTCCAAAATAAGCATGCCAAAACCAACAATCGTAGCTAGCTGAAGCTTCTAAAATTACATTTGGTTTTGGATAATGACCCTTATATTGGATTTCCCATTCTACCGGACACGCATGCCATGTCCATTGCATGCAGTCAAGACTACCTAGCATTCCTGGAAAACCCCTCTCGGTGTTTTATGCAGTCATTCTTTGAACATCTTCCTGAGTAGGATTTCTTAAAAAGGTTGGACCAAAATGCTAGACTATTGTTTCACAAAACAGTTTGAGATACCTAAAGGTGGTTGTTTTCCCAATACGAATGTAATCGTTCGTGGAATCCGCTGGTACCCCGTAACATAGTATACGGAGGGCCGCTGTGACCTTTTGTTCGGGACTAAAGCCTTGTATATGTCGTGCATCATATTGATAATTAAATAAAGGTTGTACCTGACAAAGCTCGGCAATAATCCTTTGTGTCAAGTTGCGGCCCATGCGGAATCGTCCCTGAAAATTATGTTCGGAATAGACACAATCATGATTAAAATAATCATGCATCAACTTTTCGTGGTAAAAATGTCGATTCTGCCATGTCCATCTTCTACTTGCAACATCATTTGGCTCTAAAGGCTTTGGTATGATCCCGGTTTGTAATTGCAGAATCAAATTTCGTCTTGTTCTATCTTGATCTGCATCTTCATCCATTTGGTTCAAAAACTCTATACCCATTTCTTCATCTTCTTCATAAAACATGTCATCGATCTCCATATCCTCCTCAGAAGAATCAGAATTCATGCTTGGAAATTGAGAGTAATCGAATTAAAAAAAGATTGATCGGACGAAAGATTGTTGTGTATTTGTGAGATCAAATTCGAGCCTATTTATATAAGTGAGAAGTAGCCGTTCCGATAGCCGTTGGAAACTTGCCGTTGCCGATTTTATGCCAAACTCTGGCGTTCAGGGAGTTGTCGCCCACGCCATCATCCACAACGCCGGCATTCGCATGCAGATTTCCCGCGTCATTATACCTGTCGCGCGTTTACTATTCGGTCGCCCAATAATTTTCCATAGTGGAGAATCGTATTTGACCATCCACTTGGCTCAACAAACTTTGGTTTTTGTCCATTGCCATGGGAATTGCTCTAAGACAAAAACAACTCCTTCCAACTTAAAACAAAATGTTAACTCCCTTTATATTGAATCCGGTCCCTTAATGTTTTGTAATAGATAAAAACAAAATTGTACCTAGTTCCACTACTATATTAATTTTGAAGAGAATCAAGTGCAATTTATATAGTTGCATATTGTTTTGTACTTTGTGCTTGTTTATGTTTGCATTTCTTGCTTAGCAGCCTGTATTGAAATATATGGCACGTGAATTCAAAGTAGGTGCACTTAAGATTTTTAGAAGACTAAGTCAGTTACTAATTTAGCTAGTAAATCTGGTTAGTTTGTTGAAAGTTTACTTATTTATCATTCCTATGAATAGGAAATCATTAACAATAAGGGGTTATCCCAGTTGGCCAGGAACCTGACTCGCAAGTAGGAAGTCAGCGGTTCGAGTCACCACTCAAGTGTAATTTAAACTAAACTAACTTTATCATTAAATTAAACTAATTTTATCATGGGTTCTAGAAGGGCCGAGTTTGCTCAGTGGGGGCAAACCGGTGGCTACACGTCCAGGGGCAGGACGGGCCTATGCCTTAGCATAAAAAAAAAAAAAAAAAAGGAAATCATTTATTTAATGTAAATTATCTTAGAAAGTTCCGAGCATCAGTAACACAATTCATCCTTCCAGGTTTCATCCATGGACGTAGGTGTTACGGCCGAACATTTAGTGTCAGTTCTCTCATCTGGTTTATTATAATAGATGTGATTTTGATATGTAGCTTTTATTTTATCTCAATCATTGCATGTAGTCTTGATTTGTATATCAAAATCTAAAAACCCACTTATAGCATTCTAAGGCTGATAATTGGGGTACCATGTTATAGGGGGTGTACCAGGCCCAAGGCAAAATTCGTTTTGTCTTATATTGATTTTGGTATACCTATAAGCTTGGACATTATTCTTGACAATATTATTAGAGAGTAGATAAGCAAAATCATTTTTTCTTCATGGCACAAATTGAAAAGCGGCTTGAAGGATGTTGGAGGTAGCAACTTTTAGCTCGTTGATGATGTTTAGGACTCTCCAGGAAACTATTTCGGATTCACCGTTAATGTACTTAACTAGAGGTGAAAATTGGAACGGGCCAGCACGTTAAAATTCAATCCCAGCATGGCACAACACGTGACCAGCCCAGCACATGCACATCACGTTTGTTTAATGTGCTGTGTTGTGCCAGACAAATAGGCACATCAGCACGGCACAACACGCTGCACAGCACAGCAAGACATGCGAAGAAAGCATGCCACGTCATGCATAAGATACCGCACAATTCATCATATTTGATACATATTTCAAAAGAATAAATAACCGTCATGCGTAAGATACAACACAATTCATCGTATTTGATGCATATTTCAAAATAATAAATAACCGAAATCTTCCCCCTTAAAGGCCTTGACAAATAAAGCTCTCATATTAAACAGTGATGAAACCCTCGCTTTCTATTGGCATAGAAAGGCCTTTTCTAATGCAGAACTTATGGTGAAGACACTTGGCATAACTCTATTGGTTGTAATAATTAAAATTCGGTTACAATTTGGATTCATCAAACACTTAACTGTCCGTTAGTAACGGTGTTGAAAAAAAAGTACGTGGACAATACTTATGTTAGGATTTAAGCTTGAATTATTTAGTTAAACCGTGTTTACACCTATACTTAACTTTACTTTAGTGAGGGTGGACAAAACTCACGCCCAAACCGTTAAATAAATTAAAATATAATAAAAAAACGTGAAAAACTTCCTATAAAAAAGAAATTGTTAACACACCGGAAAAAAAAAAAAAAAAGGAAACAGTTAATAAATTAATCGACAGATAAGAGTTTCCTCTTATAACTATGCTTCTTAATTACGAAACACATAATCCCGATCAAACTAAAATTCCTTCCTCCCAAACAGTATTCTTTTCTCACACAAAACGCATGGTGTTTTCTACGGACTTTCCGGTTCTTCCTTGCTTCTCTGTTGATTTTTATTTCCGGTTCTGTTGATTTTTTTCAGGGTCTTTACTCTGTGCTTTAGGAGGCCACCAGAATTAAAAAGATGATGATTAAGAGGAATAGAAGAAGAGAAAGGTAACGCATAGAAACCCTAGACTAAATTTTTAGTTTTCTTTTTTGTTTATTCTTCTGATTAATTTTACTTGGAATGCATCTCCATATCGATGTATTTTTTGTATTTCTTGCAACTGTCGTAGGCAATGGCTAATTCATTAACGATTTCCTAGCATTTGTTTCGCATAAGAAACTCCTTTTCTTTTTCTTTTACTAATTTTGGTGTTCATTTTAATAGCATTCGGCATACTCATCGACTAATCGTAACATTGATTATTTCAGTTTATTTTCCATTCAAGAAAGCCTAATCATCTATGTATTTTGGACGGACTATATGACGATGTACTCTGATGCTTATACAAAATTTTAGAAGCACGATGAGGCAAAAGTTTGGTTTACATTACAACGAAGCTTAGTGGGTCAATGGTACCACTAAGGTCTTAGTTCCTCCTCCATCTCAGTCAGCTCTCGGTACTCATACCACTCTCCTCCAGCCTTGGTGACGGAATGGGAGGCCGAATAAATATCGCAACAGGCTTGGGGACATGAACAACCAAATGTAGTTCTTCTGCATTGTCCTTGGAACTCATTGAACTAGATATCTCTTGCAGATTACTTATCACCTCGACTGCTATCCATCCTAAACCCTATATAGCAACATCACAAGGCCTTTCCCAGTAAAGAGAGACGATGAAGCTCATTGCTCGTAGAGTACTACCACAATAATACCCTCCCACAATACATATCTTAGTTATTTAAAATTAGTGATCAAAAGATCCCTTCGCTTCTTAATGTTTTTTTGTGCAAAGTTTAACCTTCATGGACGCTAACCTATGTTTGCAATGGATCTTCTATCTCTGGAGATCAAATTCGGTAGGGTTTTAGTTTATATACAGTATTCAAATTTTAGCAACGCTAATAAGAATTTACGCTTTGTAAACCTAATTATTCGGTTATCTTGTACTTTGATCTCAGCCGGATTGATTGGATGATTTGTCTGATGCAATAATGTATGAGATAAGCAAGTTACAATACCAAGTATCAGAAGATGATGTCAATTGCGGTCGTAATCATGTATACCCTATGTCCTGCTCACTTGCATACATAAGTACAATGTTGGAACTCATCGTTTGCTAGCTAGACTTACGTGACATTGACGCTTTTTCTTTTTTTGATGTAAAACAAGGGAGACTATCATTGCTTGATTTTGATTGCAATTGTAGTTCATACCCATACATCTATGACGGAAGTAATAGATATTCTGAATAGCCTTCATTTCTTGGTTCTTATTTTGAATGCTCAACGGCAATAACTCAATAACAAAGAAAATCTAACGTTAGTATGAGTTTGTTGTCAAAGCTTTTACCGGGGACTAAAAGGATGTAGTTTTGCATTTGAAATCTTCTCTTTTACTTTAACTTGATGGTACCACTCTTGTTGCTAAATAAATTGGCGCTCAGGTAACTTCAGATCTCTTTGAATTAATCCAAATAATGTTGAGAATAAAAGAGGAGAATCTGCTGAATATTATTACCGGGCTAGCATGTAACTCAGTACTTTATTCATTGGGTGCTAGGATACTCACCATTATATTGTTAATTTCATTGGGAGCTAGGATACTATCATCTTAAAGATCAACCCATGAGAATATATATGGTATTGTAACACTTGAGGTGTCAACATTTTATATTAACTGATGCTCAACTGTGTTACCCTCTCGCGTGTGGTTTTCGTTGTTCTTAATAATTCTATATATTTTCGTTGCACTTCCAACACAAATAATATCTATTGATCCTGCCAAGTCTCGCAAGGAAGAGTTACATGTCTATATATAAAAATTAGTTGGGTCTTTTGTTTTTTCTTAAATGCATGCTGAAAATTTACATTGCAATTCCTTCCAGCCAATGGGTCCACCCCCAAGGAATTCAAAGCATCCCCATGCCGGCAAGGAACGAGCATCGGGGAAATTCGATAATGCACATGGTAGTCTTATAATTCATGATCAACGTACACATCTTTAAAAGCGTTAAACTAAATGTTGTACCGGAATGATTCTGAAAAATATGTAAAAAAAATCCTTTGTTAAGCTCATTTGGATATATAAAATTAAATTATCATAATTATCGGGGACAAATATGACAATATAATAAGTAGATATAGATAAAACAACAAGGGTAATACTACTAATAGATAAACAAAGGTTCAATTTCTTATTGTAAATTCAATTTTTTATTATAAGGAAATAAGTTTGAATACATTGCAGTAAATAAATTGAAACTGCTTAGGAGGAAAAAAACAAAAAGTGGGCGGTCTTATAACAATTTATTGTAGACAGTTTCACGGGAAATTAAACTCTCAGAACCAACAAAAATAAATAAATAAAATCTGCACATATTATTATTTTTTAATGTATTTGTCAAGCCATATCAAATCAAAAATACATACTCATGGGGACGAGCGAAGACTGGCACGAACCAAATCCAAAAAGTATCAACATGGGGCGGGGTGAAGCCCCACGCACACCAAAAATACATCACCACGGGGTAGTGCGAAGGCCGCGCGCATCATGTTAGAAGAAAAAACTACCCGATGCGTAGCACGGGTACAAATCTAGTTCTTAATAAACATCGGGTGCAGACCCTTTGTATCCAAGCATATTAGGTTCTGCCACGTGTCTAATTATTCAATACATGTTTCTCACGTGGTTAGTTATTAAGTAATTTGTTTTCTCCCTTTTTTTGTTTATCTTTTTGTTTTTTCATTGTTTCTTCTAAAGTATAAATTTCAGTCTCTCTGTGATGAGAAAATAATCATGTTGCTAGTTCTTTTAAGTCTAGATTGTGAAGCATTAGAAATTAGGATTTAATAAGAAATCCAACGAAGAATCAAGCATATTAATATCAATTAGGTTTGGGAACTTAACTTGATTTAACGGTCAAAATCCTTTCTCTAAAACTAACCTTCTAAGAAGTTCCAATTCAGAATTAATCATTCTAAGATTATATATATTCTAAAGAAGATCAAAGGTATTCACTACCAACCAAATCTATTATTACTTTTTATTAAAACATATTTTTATATTATGACAGAGCCTAGTTAGCAATTCAGGGTACGTGGGGAGTTTGGGACGGTATATGTACGTGAATTATACGGATTCGGGTAGATCGGATTCGGTCAAAAAGCTGGTCATCGGTTCATCTTCGGGTAGTAGTTCAGAACGGCATACGTACGTGTATAATTCGTTTACGAGATATGAGTTCGATTTACAAAATTTGGTATGCATTAAATATTAAAAATGCATAATTTCAAGTTGGGGTATCGTGATTTGTTGTTTAAATTTGTATATATATTAAATACCTCGAAGTAGTAACACTAACTCATGGTCGGTGGTGGTTTAGGAGTTGGTGAACTACTTCATGGTCGTGGGATCGATACTCCACGCCTACTTGTTTTATTTTTGACAAATTCAAATGATTAATCGGCCGAGTTGGACGAGTGGGAATAAGTTGGGTTAGCCGGCTAGATGACTTAGTTCGTTGAATAATTCGTCTTTCCGAATTGTTCTCGGTTAATTTGGTTACTCCATAATATACCCGTACCATGTTTGGGGTTTCAATGGTTCGGCCGATTAGTTCGGATTCGGTCAGTTCGTTCGGATTCAAAAATTATTCGCGAAAAATTCGTCGAATTACTAACTAGGTGACAGAGAACGATAATAATCCATGCTCCTTCACATGGGAAAGTTTGGAATGGGTCACATGAATATGCTTAATTATTCTAAACTTCAAAGTTATTCTCTATTTTATTTGATGGAAACGAAAAATAAGGATGATTGTAGATGATTCACAAGAAATTGAATTACATAATTCGGAAGGACTATTGTACTCCCAAAAGATAATCTGATTTATTCATTATTTTATAAAGCCTTATTAAATAATTTATTTTACAAGGTTAAAATGTAAACAAACTGCAGTTACAATTAAGGACACGTGGTGGAATCTAATAGGTAGGGAAAGGGATATGTTGGGTACAAAGAATCCAGAGCCATAAACATCCCTTTCAAACTCCCTAAAAGTTAACCCCTCACATCTTTTCCAAAGGTGGGCTTCGAAAATGACTCCCTCATAATTCTAATAAGGACGAAATCCACTCTTATATAAGTTGGCGGTTTTTAAATAACTTTTTTGGAGGTTTGCATACCAATATTTTTTTCGATTAACAGATTGAAGCCTAGTTAGTAGTTCGACGAATCATTCCCTAATTCGCGAATCGAACTGAATCGTCGAATATGAGTCCGCCGAATATGTCGCGAATTATTCGAAAATCCAAGTAATTCGGCCACTGTGTTCGGTGAGTTAGGTGGGATGAGTCAGTTAGTTAGCTAGGGTGAGTTTCCTACGAGTTTGAATTTGAACCCTTGACCTGGAGGGTGTTCGACAAGTTTTCAACCACTGGACCATTCGCAGATTGCTGATTATGAATAAGATATCTTTAATATATTAATATTAAATCATATTTCGTAAAATGGCTCATTTTTCCAAAAAAAATTTAAAACACGGTTCAAATGGACGAGTAAAAATATTTATGGGTAGGGCTGTACAAACCCGACCCAACCCGCCGACCCAACCCGCACCCGCCAGAAATTACCCGTACCCGACCCAACCCATCTAGGCGCGGGTCAGTTGTGGCTGGCACCTATTTTCACCCGTCATATGTTGGGTCGGTTGTGGGTGGCACCTATTTTCACCCGACCCAACCCGCCCACCCGCCATAAACCACCCTCACCGTTAGATTACCCTTATCAATTGATCCTAGCCGTTTATACAAAATGAACTCTTATCAAAACCTAATCGCAAAGCCCTGCCGCTTCCTCCTTACTTCTTTATTTCTCTCAGTTTCATCTTCTTCTTCTTCTTCTTCTTGGAAAAGCACTGTCGCTGCCTCCATTTTTAGAAAGCACTGATGCAAGATATGATTAAGAATGAAGTAATGAATTATATGGCTGGACTTGATCAAGGTGGAATCTGTTTACAAGATGCTGATGGGATTCGTAACGCTGTTGTGAAGCGTTTGGGTATTAGTAAGATCGAGTAGTAGTCCAAATGAATCATTGACTCACTGATTTCAGAATCAGAAGATGAATTAGCCGAAGATGGAGAAGAAGAAAAGTAGATAGAGATGGATGAAGGAAGAAGAAAAAAATCGATTTAGGCATGGATTCAATTGGATCTGTTTTTGCAAATATTTATTTTGGTTGTTGTTTTCCATTGCGCAAACGTTTGGTAGGTTAATTTATCTATCATTTACAGCTTAATGGGTTCCTTTGATTTTTTTTTATTCCTTTTCTTAATCTTATGTCCGATCTAATTTTGCAGACGCTCACAGGAGTTATGGCGTGGGATACATGAATTGATTCAATTAGAAGTTCGGGTATATATTTCTGAAATTAGGGTTCATTGTGAGGTTTAGGGTTCTGATTAGATTCAGTCTCTTGGGTGATTGGGTTGGGTTTATCTGTGTGTTTTTATGAATGAATTGAATTGGTACCGTATGATGTTAGAACTCAGTGATGAAGAGTTTAATCAGTAGATTCTACTTTTTTTTTTTTTTTTTTTTTTGTAAGTAATGTGTATTGTATTTTATGGTGGGTAACCCACCACCCACCCGATCCAACCCACTATAAAGTGGGTCGGGTGAAAACCGACCCATTATTGTGTTGGGTCGGTTGTGGGTGACAACTTATGTTACCCACCATCAGTGGGTTGGGTGGTGGGTGAGGCCAAACCCGACCCATGTGCAACCCTATTTATGGGTGAAATGGACAAAAAAAAATAGCAAGGATGAAACTGGATTCATCATGGCTTAAACTTAAAAAATCGCAAGGTTGAAACTGGATGCATCCTGTGTAAAATAAAAATAAGAAAAAGTATCTGAAAATGGGCAGGATGAAACTGGTTATATCCTGCCTATTTTTAAATTTTTGTCCATTTAAACAGTATCTAAATCTAACTATCCTTTTCACACAGGAAATTTTGATTTTGGTCTTTTTAACCAATTTTGTGATCATATTTAAACTAGAATGTATTTTACAGTAATTTAATATATACCAAATTTTCGATACCAAACTTATATTTCTAAAACAAATTATACATGTACGTATGCCGTTATGAATAACTGCCGAACAACGAATCGTTGACCGAATCCAAAGTATCTGAATCCATATAATCCTGGTAAGTATGTCGTCACGAACTTCTATCTGTACCACAAATTGCTAACTAGGGATGGAAGTTTGTACGTAACCACCATGATTTTTATTTATATCATAATAACGTAAACAATTCATCGCCGCACCCAACCACGCATCATTTTTTAAATCTAAACCATTTTAGGCTTCTTTTAATTACTTTTTTACATATCTTACATGCTTGAAAAAAATAATTATTCCCTCTGTCCTAAATTTTTTGTCCTCTATTCTATTTTCGTTTGTCCTAAAATACTGGCCAACTTCTGTTTATAGTCATATTTTTTAGTCAAGCTCCCAAATATATCCTTCAGTTTTTATAATTAGAAAATAATTTTTAAATATCACCAAACAAAAATCTTAAATGATATCTTCCTCAATAAGAAACAAATCTACTAAATCAAGCCTTAAATATTTTTATTTTTATCTTGTATTAAACATTTTAAATGATATCTTCTTCGATAGGAAACAAAATTACAAAATTAATCTTACATTTCAGCTAGCATTCGGTACGTACATGGGAAGAATTTAAAGGACGCATCAAAAGGCCACTGCTTCTATATGTAAACTGCTTGAACTGTTTCGCCACATTATTGACTACAAATATCTCAAAACAAAGAACTGAACAAACAAACTTTTTCATGCAATCACGGCCGGGGTGAGTTTATCATCGATAGAGTGAGCAATCTTGTTAAAGAGGTGAACATGCTCCGCGAAAAGAGTAAGTTTAACATCAAATCCACCAACATCATTCCTAGCAGGTATAAAAATGAACAATCCTTCGAATGGACTACCGGGTAAAATTATTGCAGAAGGACTTCCACTACCAAAATCAATATCATGAACTGGAAACCCCATCCAACTATCCACTTCCAGATTTGGACACACGGAGCTTCCTAATTCAGATGCCGTTACTTGTAGCTCGTCATCTTGATCTACTACCGCTCCAAAATCGATAAATGATTTGAAGTACCTATCATTGACAGAATTAACTTCATCACGGATCGCTTGGGCGATATATGTATGACTCTCATTTAATAGTTCCGCCACCTTCAATCTTCGAAAAGCCCAAAGTACCAAGTTACCAAAATACTCCTTGGGCACTACTGGTTCAGATATCCGTGTTCTTCCATTCACTGCTATCCTCACGTGACTTGACTCTTCTAGGCTAAGTCCTCTAACTTGAGTTACCTTTTTCCATACATGAGAAAGCAAACATGGGAAAGTGCTGTATCTTTGATTGGGGTTATTATTAACCATTACTTTAAGCTTGTTTATAAACTCAGCAGAATAATTGACAGTCACAGTTTCAAGTGAAGATGAAGAGACCATTGGGGTAGCATCGAGATTGATAGCAGTCTTTTTGAACTCGGTTGATCCGTGATCAAATTCAACTCTAGGTGGGTTTCTTGGCCGAGAAACAGTAAGTCGATCATGGAAAGGAAGTACTTCCATGTCAAGACCACGTACCATTCTAGACCATGAAACAAAGAAAGAACCTAAGATGGAATTGCCATCAGCAACGCTGTGATGAGATGTGAAGCCTAAAACTAGACCACCACACGCATAACGGTTCAGTTGAACTTGACATAACTCTTCAACTCCTTCAACAGATGGATAAAGATGACTATCATCTTTTGACGTATTAAATAGGAGTTGCTCGGCCACCGTGATGGGAATGCAAGTTTCAATTATGCGAACACCTGCGTTATTTAGAATGATGCATTTCCGGCCAAGATTATCAGTTATGAACCTTCCGGACAAGTGCGGGTAATGAACAAGAACTTTTGAAAGAGCTTCTTTCAAGACTTCATTCGATGGCATAGGTGGTTCAAATACAAGATACACACCTATGTGACCATCATGACTAGCTTTATCAAAGATCGTAAGTGGAATTATTTCATAAGAAGGGATATTAACAGATTGTTCGTGGACCCTAGATGATGTTGAAGAGGAACAATGGTGCTTCAGGATTGCATTTCTGATGATCAGTGCATTAGCCATGTTGATAAAAAATAAAACAGGGGCTATAAAAGTGTAAGGGGCTATGATTCTTTAATCTATTTATAGCTGAGGTTTCAGCTATATGTTGTAACTATATATAGATAGATAATTGGTTGAGGGCCGGCCTGCAGTACCAGCCAGATGACACATGGTCAGTGTTATGATAAATTCGCATGTTCTTAAGATCATTCTTTATTTAGAAAATGGAGGTAGCATTTTTTCAGTAAGTTTTAACTACACAATAAAACTTGTTTTCTTCGATAAAATCAAGATAAAATAAAATATTGGTCCTCCGTTTCCACGTATGGGAATCCTGGTGGCACCGACGGTGGATTAATGCTACAAAATTGGGGAATTGGTCCAGCCACACCTACCGCACCAAGGAATGCCAACCATGCTAGCCGAACCCCAGTGCCAATGGCAAACCATGCAAGCCACACCTACCGCGCCAAGGCATGCCAACCATGCTAGCCGCACCCCTATGTCAATGGCTAACCATGCCAGCCATACCTACCGCGCCAAGGCATGCCAACCATGCTAGATGCACCACTGTGCCAATGGAAAACCATGCCAGCCACACCTACCGCGCCAAGGCATGCCTACCATGCTAGCCGCACCCCAGTGCCAATGGAAAACCATGCCAACCACACCTACCGCGCCAAGGCATGCCAACCATGCTATCCGCACCCATGTGCCAATGGCAAACCATGCCAGCCACACCTACCGTGCGATGCCAAATGCACCTTGCCATGGCCCCATGCCAACCTAGCCGCGCCACCTTGCTGGCCTTCCCTACACGGCTACCAAAATGAAGGCGTGCGAAAATCAACGGTCTCCCTTCAATCCAAGGAGAAAATCTTAGCCGTCCGAGGTTACCAAACGACCTTTGGCCCAAAACCTTACCTTGGTCACGCCAACCCTTTGCCCCACATGCCAAGCCAAACCGCACCTAGTCAAGCTAGACACACCATCCGCCCATGGCAAACCCTTGGCCCCACATGCAAAGCCAAACCGTACCTAGCCAAGCTAGCCACACCATGCGCCCATGGAAAACCCTTAGCCCCACATGCCAAGCCAAACCGCACCTAACCAAGCTAGCCACACCATGCGCCCATATAAAAACCCTTGGCCCCACATGCCAAGCCAAACCACACCTAGCCAAGCTAGCCACACCATGCGCCCATGGAAAACCCTTGGCCCCACATGCCAAGCCAAACCGCACCTAGGCAATCTATCCACACTATGCGCCCATGGAAAACCCTGGGCCCCAAATTCCAAGCCAAACCGCACTTAGCCAAGCTAGCCACGCCATGCTCCCATGGCAAACCCTTGGCCCCATATGCCAAGTCAAACCGCACCTAGCCAAGATAGCCACACCATGTTCCCTTGGTAAACCCTTGGCCCCGCCATGCCAATCCGAACACGCCTCTCCTTGGCCCTAGCCAAGCTAGACGCACCAAGTTCCTATGGCGAACCCTTGGCCCCGCCATGCCAAGAAAAACCACACCCTGCCTTGGCCCTAACCAACATAGCCGCGCCACCATGCTAGCCTTCCCTACACGGCTACCCAAGCGAAGGCGTGAAACCATCAACGGTTGCCCTTCAATCCCAGTAGAAAATCCTAGCCATCCAAGGTTACCAGACAACGCATGGTAACCTTTGGCCTGAAATCCTAAGTTTGGCTACTCAAAATCATGCCATGCCAACGGCATGCCAACATAACCGCGCCACCATGCTAGCCTTTCCTACACGGCTAACCAAGCAAAGGCGTGCAATAATCAACGGTTTCCCTTCAATCCCAGGAGCAAATCCTAGCCATCCAAGGCTACCAGACCACACATGGTAACCTTTGAGCCAAAACCCTAGGTTGGTCACACCAAACCGCGCCAGGACATGCCACGCCAATAACATGCCAAATTAGACGCGCCACCATGCCATGCCAATGGCATGCAAACCTAGCCGCGTCACCATGCTGGCCTTCCCTATGAGGACACCAACGAACAAAAGCGTGCAAAGATCAACGACTACCTTTCCTCTTAAGATGCAAAATCTCGACCGTCAAAGGTCACCAAGCTACCAAGTCTACCAAGATCGGCTTTCCAGGAAACAACCATATGCTACATGTTTTCCACAAAAATATTCGAGACATCAACACATATCACAAACTGGGGGATCCTCTTTGGGTATTGGTTTGGCGGTTTACAGCATGCGGTGTACACCAGGCCCATCATAAAGGGGTGAGGCGGTTAGTAAATATAGGGAGTTACAGGTGAAACGTTCATGGGACATCAATTCCATAAGTTAATGGTTTCATGGAACATCAATTACATACGTTAACGATTTTATGGAACATCAACACCATGCATACGGTTACCACCTCCTCCCATTTACTTACCCATTTTTCCATTCCTTAATGAGACCAAGGTATGTTTCACTTCGACTTGTATCGATAGGTCTTACCTATTTCCACAGAACAAAAAGTACATTCGGGAATATACAATACTTAGAAAAGACTTGCTAGCTTACCATTTGTTAGCCTTCCCATTTTTCTGATCCAAGTCGTAGAAACACAACTACTCTTCCAGAATCAACTATTCTGGTCTCTTCACTTTCATTTCTTCCCTCCCCAAAACCAACCCATTCTCCTCCACTTTGTGACCGAAGCAAGTCCGGAACGAACATTTCTTGGTTTAGGCTGGATTTGTACAGATTGATCTCTCGAATCTAAAGTACTCTCTCGCAGTATATTGTTTAGGGTTTAAATTATTTCTCACCCGTACACCCGAAATTACCGAAATCAGCAAAAACTATTTTCACCTAAAAATATTTGTGTAAATTTCTAACTTGTGAAGTTATGATAGATCCCTTTCCTTGTTTCTCGTTTTATATAGTTACTCTAAAACATCACAAAATCAATTGAATTGCATTCCCTCCTGACATTAAGGAATTAAGATCTGAGTGCACAGATTTTTGCTGAAATGTAAAGAACCGTCAAGGTAATAAGAATCCCACTTACATGTTAAAATGAATGGGACTATTATTTTTCTAATGGTATATATCCGTCCATATTTCAGTAGCCCATCTGAGCATGAGGATTGTTTCTTCACGCTGTATGCTCTTTCTGACCACTTCTCAGTAATATGTATTGGATAGCTTAGATTCTTAGAACCATGTAATTATGGTGCATGTAATAAAGCTTTCCCGTGCCTACAATATATAACTTTCTGTCTTATTATAATGTAACCTTCGTAATAAAGAGTTGGGTTTAATTCATTATGAATGATATTTTTTTTACCAAATCCATATTTCCTTACTTGTAATAGATAATGAGAAAGCCGAGAATAACAATAGTTATATTTCAAAACTTGTATTCTGACTTCATAGGTGCTTTAGTTCGAATCTGTCTAGTACCTTACGCCATTTTTTCACTAGCAGTTTGTTCAATTGTTATGATCTTGAAATCAGATTAGTTGATGGTGGGAGATGTAATTTATTGTCATGAATGTATTTGATGTGCTATTATTCAAATTTCATCATGTTATATTCACTTTTAAGTGATTTTTTCATGTTTATTTATTTTTATTATTAAGTGATGGTGAACCTTTTGTTTTCTGTAGGTGTGTTGTTCTGGAATCGTTGCAAGATCTCGTTTTCGCTGGTTTGCAATTGTCTTTGTAAACCTTAGAACTTAGATATATGACTAGTATGAATTCAGTACTTGATTATTTATTTTCTTTTGTGATTTTGAATTCAACTATAAACAGAATTAAATTATGAATTGTGTAACTAATACAACGATTTCTATTTAAATGACCATTTGAATACATATATCCAACTATCCAAGTTTTATTTCTGGGTGATTTGAGTTTAATTCAGATTCATTTCACAGCCAGAAACACTGCAGTCAGCCAGAACCGATTTGGAATTCATCTGAGTCATCTTTGGTGAATTTCTATTTTTTTTATATTATAAAATTAAATCTACGACGCAGTCTAGGTATCATTACTAGTGACAATTAGAAAGTATCGTAATTATGAGTCAACTTGAAAGTGTCATTCCAGAAAAAGACACTGAATCTACGGCACTTCCAGCTGCATCTCCGAAGTGCCGTATAACTCGCTAATACGAAACTTTTCAACTATCTTAAAACGGCCTTTTTCCACTAGTGAATGTTATGAGCATCATCAATGAGCATACATCCGCTGCAATTGCCTATGGTCGCCACCATTGCAATAATTAAGCCTCGGAATCTGAATGCTAGTATTATCTGAATAAGAATGGAGTTGATGAGTTCCCTTCCTCTGTCCACTTGGTGAGTTCCCTTTCTGTGTCCACTAGGATTTATGATGTTGGCAACAAGTACATGACCAAGTTTTCTGGGAAGGATGCTTTCCATTTGAGAGTCAGGGTACATCCTTTCCATGTCTTGTGTATCATCAATCTCTTGTTTAGTAATATCATCTCTTTATATACATGTAATATGTTACGAGCTTCCTAGAACTTTGAAGATCTTTCTCATAGGTCTGGTAGAACATGACGTGATGGAAAGATGGTGATAATGTTATGAAGGAGTGATTCTATTCATACCCCTGTCATTCATACCCCCTGCTGACATGCATGTGTTATACTTAAATTTTCTTTAAGAGGAAACATAAAATTAGAACCTATGTACCAGTTATAACACATCAGGAAAAAACGAAAACAAAAATGCTACGACCTATGTAATATGATTCTAAAGTATTAGTTAGTGCATGCCTTAGGTTCTAATTTTCCTCTATGTGCTAGCTTATATCATCTCTGGAATTTGAACTCATCTGTGAATTCATATCTGAACTTGAGAAATATACTGAAAGTTTCTATCTTTTGGTTGTTCATATCATTCTTCAGAAACTTAATAAATGTCTCCTAGAAGTTATCATCTTCTCATTATTTAGAAACTGAACTTCATTGGGTATTGATTGTATTTTATTGGCCTGAATATATAGTTCAAATGGAACACTTTGTTGTTCAGTGTGGCACTCAATGTGCTCTCAGTCGTATTTGGCCTGGATTTGGCCTGAATTTAGAAACTGAACTTCATTGGGTACTGATTGTATGTTGTTGGCCTCAATATATTGTTCAAATGGAATACTTTGTTGTTCAATGCGCACTCAATGTGTCTCTTAGTAGTATTTGGCATGGATTTGGACTGAAAATGTTGCAGGGAACTCTTGACTAGGTTAACGACAAATTAACTTGACTTTTTTTTTTGTTGCAAAAAATTTAGCAACGAAAAAGAACTGTTGCTTAATTTAGAACCAGAATAATAAAACTTGGCCCGACTAAGATTAGCCGTTTTAAGTTTTTTTGGTTCTAAATTTCGCAACTGCTCAAAGTTGTTGCGACAAGAATATAGCAACAGCAGCCAGATGTTGCTAAATATGTTCGCAACGGCTGAAACCGTTGCAAAGTCAAGAAATAAAATATTTGGCTAAACCGGAAACCGTTGCGAATTTTTTTCCGCAACGGCTTAAGAGATGTTGCATAAAAAATGCAACGCCCCATTTCCCAATGGATGGCTGCTGTTGCAAGTCCCTTTTGCAACTACACGCAGCCATTGCTAATCCCCAAAATTGGTGTAGTGTACCTATGTATATAATATACATCATATAGATAGATCTCGGCCCCTTCAGAACCAATCAAAAAACAAATTTACTTCATATTTTTTTTGAGAACTCTTGAAAAAACGTAGTGCATTAATATTGGTAAAATAAAATATAAATAAGCATTTTTCTTAGACCGCTCCTAAAAGATTTTTTTTACCCTCATCAGAATGAGATTCATTTGATTAAGACACAATTCGACGTAGATCCAAGATATTTCATCGAATGATTGATGAAGAGATTCGGCACGTACACTGCAATTTATAGAAAAAAGAAATTAGATTGAATCATGAAAGCAAAAAATATTCTTCGAATTTAGTCGTAGCATTACATTATATTGACAATTACAAAAACTGTTCATACTTTCAGTATAGTAGGCTATTAGGGGGTATGCCCCATCATCCAGCGGTTCATGACATCTCTCTTTCAAGGAGGCAGCGGGGATTCGACTTCTCCTGGGGATAGGGTACTACGAAAAGAGTTTGATCATGGATTTATCCATAAGTCTAAAATGGATTCTTCCTAGGTCGATGCCCGAGTGGTTAATGGGGAGGGACTGTATATTCGTTGGCTATATGTCTACGCTATTCAAATCCAGCTCGGTCCAAAACTCCGCTGATCCATCATGAGATAATAGAAAAAAAATTTCCTCCAGAGACGAAGAATAAATTATGCTATATCCTTAATTTATTTGTTCCCATAAATTATACTTTCTAATGATCTGGTCCGTAACCTTTAAAAAATTATATTTGTTTGGTCATGTTAACTAGGTTCAATTATTCTTAAGTCTTTTCTAAATATATATTTTTAGTTTGTTCTAAAAAAATTATCATTTGGTTCTAGGGTAAACAAATAAAAATCTTATAGATATTTTTTGAACAAAAAATAATAAATTTTACATATTCGGAAAGCTATCGACGAGATCTATTCAACGAGTATCATTGTTGCTATAAGCCTTCAATTTTTATCTTATTCTTTAGCTAAAAATCAATTATCATACGAGGTTATTCTTGTCCGTGCTTGGATATGAAGAATGAAGTCCTTTTATTGGTGGACCAAACTGACTTGAAACCACCGGTCAAACTTAAATGTCCCCTGATAATAGTAGTAATAATAACACAAATTTAAAATTTCAAACCCCAATCAAGAAACTTTTGTTCGGTGATCTCATCAAAGTGCTCTATCATTTCAGGAGTTAAATGATTCACATGGTCTCCAACTTCACCACGACGGAAATATACGCTGAATCCAATCCCTGCTATCTTCCACGTCTTGTTCACTTCTAAGTTGCTCAAGTTATCAAAACTACACAACTTCAATATTTCCTCAGGTACTCCATCATGTTCTTCCTCTACTGAAAATGGAACACCCAAAAATTCTGCCAACTTTAACAAATGAATTTTAGGTTCTTTTTTCATGTCCTCATACTTTAAAAAGCAAACCCTTTCGGGACTCTCCAAACTCATTTTCCAATACCCCAAAACGTTATCCCAAAAGGGCCCAAAGTCAACAACACCTTCACAAAACTTTTCAAAAGCTTCTTCAAACGAAGTATCTTCTGTATTCTTGGGTCTCAGTTTGTTACTGAAATGCCAAAATGAAATGAAAGTATCTTTGGGATCTCTACAAAGATATACTAGCTTACACTTCGAATCCTTAATGGAATCAGGCAACGACGCATGAGGAATATGAGTAGAAAAAAGACGGGTTGTGCTAAAGGATAAACAAGTTAGATCCG
Organism: Papaver bracteatum; assembly: GCA_023529315.1. Classification (NCBI taxonomy): domain Eukaryota; kingdom Viridiplantae; phylum Streptophyta; class Magnoliopsida; order Ranunculales; family Papaveraceae; genus Papaver; species Papaver bracteatum. The sequence continues at coordinate 644,602 of JAJJWX010003747.1, read as the reverse complement.
GGTTTTGATCAATCATGTAAAAATACTCCAAATAAGGAACAAGTATATGAGGATTGTTTGTAAGAAGAGGGTGGTTTTGTTTCGAAGTAGGATTATCAAAATGGAATTGGAACCGGTTTACGATAGCGAAAGATAATGCCTTCAACCAAGTTGTACCACATTTCGGGTTTGTGATAACCACAAGATCAGTATCGAGAGCTTGAAAGTTTCGTTGGATATTTAACAAAGCTTGTAATTGTATAGCAGGGTACCAAAAGTTTTGAAAATGATAGAGAGGAGCTGAAGTCAGCCATCCATTTTTTTTTGGTAAGGAAGATAACAGTCTCTTGACTTCTTCGGTGAGATCGCTCTGACCTAATTGTTTCAGACCTTTGCGACTGAGAGCATAAAGTGTTTGTAAATGTGTTGGATCCATGATTGATGGATGCTTGTCAAGCTAGCAACTTAGAAATAGGTATTCAAGAAGACGATTTGTAACCTTAAGATTCTACAAGCTATATATAGCAGAACAAGTGAAGAAAATAGAGGAAGATAACAGCGAACGCAGAGCTGTCAGAAATTAACCTTGCACGAGATATATCAGGTCAGTCGGAGACTAGCTAGTAGATACTATCCATACTATCAATCAAAACCTTGCACAAGAAAGGTAGGTAAAAAGTAGGTTAATTTATTTAAAAGCTTATATAAATATTTTTATTTTAAAGTATACAGAAAATTAGTCCTAGAGAAAAATAAAAATAAATTACTAAATATATTTCTTTGTTTCTATTTTAAAAATAAAGGGGGGTTAGAGTTTTTTTGTTGTGACGGAGGAAAAATAAAGATTCTACAAAGTGAGAGCGGCCAAGGGAAAAATTGAACATATTTATATATAGGTCTTAAGACTCTTAATGGCAGGGGATAAAGAAGTACTGATCTTTTCTTATACTATCAAATCAATCTTAGGAAAAATATAAAAGAATCAAAAAGAAAGTAAAATTTGGACCCTGTTTGTACCCAAAATCACTTTTGGGCACGAAACACAAAGAATGGATAGTTTGGATGTGAATTTGGGGTTAGAGGTCGATTTGAAGAACGGAAGGAAACACAGAGTTTTAACGTGGTTCGGCATGGTTGTCTACGTCCACGGGTGAATCCCCTTGGGGAGTAATTTCTTATTGACAATTTGTATTAAAGCATATGATTTTCTCTTACCCTGGCTCCCCGCCTTTCCTGATTTCTGCTCTCCCTATTTATACAATTCAACATCTAATTTCAACATAAACATAAATTGCATTAACTGCCCCATTCATGCTCCCATAATGAATTCAAAACGAATCTGCCCATTCATGCTCCCATCATGAATTTTGCATGAAACTGCCCCTTTATGTCTTCATCATAATTGTTGCATGAAACTGCCCCTTAATGCCTCTATGATAAATTCTCATAAAACTGTTGGGATTAATGTTGCATGTATGAAACTGCTACATTTAGTGTTGCATGGTAAATTCTGCATGCTGGCAAGCTGGACTGGCGGCTGGCAGTTTGGATGGATGCTGGTTGGCAGCATAATTGGCTGGCAGACTGGATGGAGGTTGGCTGGCAACATGGTTGAATTACAGACTGGATGGAGGTCGGCTGACAGCAAGGTTGGAGACTGGTTGGCAGTGCAGAAGAGTTTTAGGCTAGGAATTGGTTAGCAGTGTTGCTGGATATAAGACCGAAAATTGGCTAGGGGTGTGATTGACTTCGATAGTTAACCGACGGTTGACTTTGACCATTGACTGGCGTTGACTTTGACCATTGACCTTGACCGGATGTTGACCGACTTTGACTATTGACTGATTCTGACCATTGATCGGTCTGTGCAGACTGGTGGGCTGTGTTGGTTGACTGGGTAGCGGGCTTGGATGAGGACCAAAAGATGATTCAAGTGTCAATTTGGCCCATTTAGTGGTATTTTTACTTATGGTACAAACATACCCTTATCGATTAACCTAAAGATCAATTATCTCTCCTCCAGTATTAAGCTAACACTTCTGGTGTTTTTTATTGGATATTAGTCAACCGAGCCTACCTGAAAAACACAAAATTAGTTAAAAAGACCAAGATTAACAATTCTTGGATGAAAAAAATATCTAGATTTTGATAATGTTTAAATGGACAGAAATATAAAAATAGTCAGGATGTAACCAGTTTCATCCTACCCATTTTTCAATTTTTTTTATTTTATTTATCAGGATGCATCCAGTTTCATCCTTACTATTTATTTGAACCGTGTTTTAAAAATATTTGGACAAATGATCCATTTTCTGGCTGAAAAAAGGAATTTAAAGTTTTTAGAATACTTTGTAAACATAAAATATAGGTTGTTCTTAAAAAAATTAATAATTTAATGCTATCATCACATTATTCCCTAGATAAAGTATGATGTGTTTTTATTCTCCATTAAAATATGTTTGCTCACCCTTGAATCAGAATAGGAAGACATTCTTCAAAAAGAACAAAAAACAAGAAAAAAACGACCGAGTTCTCTCTTTTATTTCTACAATAAAACTCTAGTAGTTGATCGCTGAATTCACACTTCGCTCACAAGTCACAAACCTGAATCCATGATTTTATCTCCCAAACTTGGTAGATATCCCATGTCAAGAAAGGAAGATGCCGTTGATTGTTAATAAAAACTCAATTCTTTGATCAATAATTGTTGTCATGTTTTCCCTGAACTTCTGTAGGTGTGTATCAAGTTATGAGAATGTCAGTATGATACTATGATATACTCCCTCCATTTCACATTAGATTAGTGTTTAGGATAATTTTTTCGTTCCACATTACTTGATAGCTTTCATATTTTTCCCATAAAACTACCAACAATACCCTCACAATTTGTCTTGGAACCATAAGTTTATTTTTAAATACACTAATAGCAATTAATATATGAAGACTTTTCTCAAGGACATAGATAAAATTTTTTTATATCTCTATCCATTTCTTAATTTACATGAAAACTCCTAAAACATCATTTAAATTGGAAAGGAAGGAGTATGACTATTAATCAGCATCATCAGATCCATTTTATAGATGTTAATATGATTGCACCACTCAACATCATTGATTAAATTTGATCTAATACCAACTGTTAATCAAGTATAAAATAGGAATTCATCTATCAAAAAGAGATTTTTTTCTTGATCTTCTGTTCATGTACATCAAAAATGGTATAATGTTTACGGAAGAATAAATAAAGAAGAAAGAAGAATGGGCATAAAGAAGAAAGAGAAAAGGAAAATAATTGTATGGAAAAATTCGTGTTTAAAATAAAAATTACAATTAAAAAATAAAAAATAAATAGAAAACACCATCCGGTTTTCCTTATATATCTCCTCCAATTAAAAAGGGAGGAATGTGCACTCCGATTTAAGCGGGGTGCACAAATTTACACTTCTTAAAAGAATATTGGAATTAATTTCTGAATCCACATATAAAAATTATATATATATATATATATATCTTTTCTTTGAAAGTTAAATTATTAAAATAATACTTCAACGTCAATTTAGATTAATGTTGGCTAGAAAGTTCGATTTTATAAGAAATATAAAAAAATCCTAGCAATCGATAATCCTAAATTTCCCATTTTATATAAAAAATCAAAAAATATATAAAAAAATATCATAGAATTTGATTAAAAAAGATACTACCATCATTAGATCTGATCTTTACACAAAAAGAGTTGGATGGATTAGTGGACCAACAATACATAAGAACAAAATCGAAAAGAAAAATACAACTTCGGAAAGAAATTTTCGGAGCAAAATCAAAATTTTAAATATTTTTTGGTTGTAATTTTCACTTTCCGTGGTCAATTACTGTAAAATTTAATTTTACGTCAGGAAACACTATTCCCTGAAGTCTGCGTTCATATCAGTTATTCATCTGAGTGGAAGACCCACTAGTCAAATACGTTCTTGTATCCGAAACTTTAAACTCCATAGCATACATTATCCAGATATCCTTGTCCGACATATGTGTTAATCAGTCCATATCGCATGTACCTTTTTCTAAGATATTTTGTATGCTAATTTCTTACTTTCTATCTATAATTCAAAGGCATATTCAAATGGTTGTTGGTTTTCAGTTTTCAAAACAAATCGTTCTGAATCATACTGTTTATTGCCAAACAATGTTCTCTAATGAAGATTCGCATCTCAAATCTCTTGATGAAGTATCAACTAGCTTTTTCGCGTATTGCACATGAAATTTGCGGAAAAGATTCCAGGCACTAGAGGTGATAAATATTGCACTGAAGACAGACAGATTCACAAGGTTTTAATCTGTTAGACATATACAGACGTGACTAGTTAAGTCATGTATGATTCTACTTTCCTTAGTTATTATATTTGTATAAAACATCTTGTAATTAAGTTTTGTATATTTTGTATCTTTCATATTCCTTGTATTCAAAGGAATATCTTTTGTAATCTTCACTACATAAATATACATGTTTTGTTTTGTGTTTCTCATCTATTGAGAACACCTTAAACCTCTGTCAACTTGGTATCAGAGCAGACTAGCGACGAGTCGTTGGCTGCGTCTTTACTCTGCGTTACCCAATTTAATTGTACACATGTTAGACCCAACGAGACTACACGTGAGGGGGCATGTTGAGATTATTAGTCCCACATTGTCTGGGTTGTCTAAGATCCTGCGGTTTATAATCCTTATGGCCTATCCACTCATTGCCAGTTGGTTTTGAGTTGGATGCCCGTATTCTAACTTGGTATCACCTTGGTTTCCAAGGGCCTGTTTCTCTCTCTTTTCATCAAATCTTTTGATTTTACTTTATTTTTAGATCGCAATGACTGGTGGTGAGAAATCAACTCCCGAGCCTTCTTCTTCTTCATGGACAAATGTCCCTTTTGCCAGACTCATGGAGCTATTTCTGAAAAGCTCACAGGTCACAATTTTATTCTTTGGAAGGCTCAATTTTACCCTATTTACAAGGTTATGATCTTGAAGGTTTTATTAATGGTTCTAACCGTCCACCGGTAAAGAACAAGGATGAATCTGCAAACCCTGATTTTATCACTTGGAATCGTACGGACAAGTTATTATTTGGATGGATCTTATCATCACTCACATCACCGATTTTGGCAAAGGTGAAATCATGTCAATCATCTTCATAGGTATGGACAAAACTTACTGAAGTTTATGCATCTAAAATTGATGCTACTTTGATTCACCTAAAGTCTTCTTTACAAACAATCACCAAGGGAATTTTATTTATGGCTGAATACATTCAATATGTCCGTAACATCGTTGACTCTCTTGCTGCTAGTGGTCATGAAGTTTCTAATACTGAATTTTGATATTATGTTCTCAAAGGTTTAGATTCGACATATGAAAGCATTGTTAGTTCTCTGATTACAACTATGAGTCTAATTACCACTGATCAATTTCAATCCATGCTTTTATCTTATGATCTTCGTGTTGATGATCAAAATAAATTGCTTGCTACTCCTCCTCAAGCAAATATTGTGCGTGGTAGCCGTGATGCACCTCTCACAAATAATGGGACCCCAGCTACCATCTGTCAGATATGCATACAGCCCTATCATTATGCTAGAAATTTTTGGAAGCGTTACGATAAGAACTATTATCCCCCACGTCGTCCACAACCAAAGAATGGTCCAAAAAGAGGCCGTAAAAGTTATTCATTATCGTCAGGACCTCGTGATGTGTATACCGCTCCCCATAACCCTATCAATGTATATGATTGGCTTCTTGACAGTGGTGCAACAAATCACATGACAAATAACCTGGGTAATCTTCAGACTCACTATGAATATACCGGTCCTGATCAGGTCAAAACTGCTAGTGGTGCAAATCTCTCTATACCTCATACTGGTAATGCTGTTTTACAAACTCCCACCCGTAAGTTTGTACTTTCTAATGTTCTTCATGTTACACACTTGTCTCACAATCTTCTATCAATTTCTTAATATTGTCGTGACAATGATGTGGTTTTTGATTTTTATGGTGATTTTTGCTTTGTTAAGGATCGACTTACGGGGGAGGTAGCACTTCAGGTACAGCTACGTGATGGTTTATACACTCTTCAATATGTCACTCCTAAAGCTCTTGTCGGTGAACACGCTTCTATTCAAACCTGGAATCAACGTTTAGGTCATCCAATGCTTGGTACTGTTCAATCGATTGTTCGTCGTCATTGTCTCCCAGTTTCTAGTTCTACCTTTTCATTTTGGTCGTCATGTTTAGAGAATAAGAGTCATAAATTGCCTTTTTAGTCTAGCGCTATGGTATATGATCATCCTCTAGATTTGATTATGTCAGATGTTTGGGGACCTGCTCTTATTTTATCTAAAGAAGGTTATCGCTATTATATCCTGTTTGTTGATGCTTTTAGTCGATTCACATGGATGTTTCCTATGCACGCTAAATCTGATGCGTTGCAAATTTTTATTACGTTCTCTAAACATGTTGAAAATCTTTTTAACACCAAAATCAAGGTATTTCAGTCCGACAATGGTGGTGAATATCGAAAGTTCACTAAAATTTTGCAATCTAATGGCACAGGTCATCGTTTCTCTTGCCCACATATTTCCTCACAAAATGGATTAGTAGAACGTAGACATCGTCATGTTGTTGAAAGTAGTCTTACTTTGATGTCTTTAGCATCCGTTCCGTTATCTTTTTGGTATGATGCTTTCTTTACAGCCACATTTCTCATGAACAGATTGTGTTCGACTCCAACTGGTTCAAAGTCCCCTTATGAGTTGTTGTTTAATCGTGTGACTGATTATTTATCATTACGCACATTTGGTTTTCTTTGTTTTCCTCATCTTCGACCCTATGGTCGCACAAAATTGGATTCCCGCTCTTCTTATTGTGTTTATCTTGGCTATAGTGATCATCACAAAGGTTACAAATGCCTTCACTTAGCCACTGGTCGAGTATATTGGTCTCGTGATGTTGTATTTGTTGAAGAAAAGTTCTCGTTTGATATTGTCCCTGCTAAGCTACCCTCTTCGTCGCCCTTACATGTATTTTCTTCGCCATCTTCTTCTCATATCTTCCCTACTGTATTGTCTCATCTGGATTCTATTGCTACCACTGGTTCCCATTCACATGAGTGGTTAAATCTGAGAACTACAGACGCAGAACGTCTCACTGGACAACGCATCTCACCTGCTTCCGCTATTATTCTTCCACCCGGAGGATCATCCACTACTCCAGTAGACACCAGCATCTTTACTTATTCAATTACTACACCGACAATTTCTGACAGCAGCACTCATCAAACCACTTCTGTACTGCCTAACACTACTGCTAGTGCTACAATACAGGAGACAACAACTATAACAGAAGATGACTTACCTAATGATACTACAGGTGAAATTATTCATCAGGAGATACCTTCTTTGGATGCTTCTATAACAGCATCACATTCCAACGAGATGTTGTCCCCAGTTTCCCTTATGTCTGCTGACACCTCACCACAAGTTGTTTATGCGCCTACAGACGTTGCTGACTACAACAGTCAGAATTCTAATACTTTGCTGCCACCTGAAGACGTTCCTTCATGTGAACTACCACCAGTACACTCGGTTCCACAACGCGCAGTTTCTAATAATCATCCAATGGTAACACGGGGTAAAGATGGTATTTTTAAACCAAAAGTTCTTGCTGCTTCGAAACATGCTAAGATTACTGATGATTTGTATGAGCCTTCATGTTATTCTCAGGCTAAGAATGATCCCAAATGGCGTCCCCCTAAGGATTTGGAAATTCATGCGCTCTTGAAAAATGGGGCTTGGTCTAAAGTTCCACCTCCTCCTAACTACAATATTATTGGTTGTAAATGGTTTATCATGTTAAGAGACGAGTTGATGGTACCGTTGAGCGTCTCAAAGCTCGTCTAGTTGCCAAGGGATTCAATCAACAATAAGGTATTGATTATGGTGAGACTTTTAAATCCCATTAGGGATGGCAATGGGGCGGGGACCTTAAATCCCATCCCATACCCCGTTCAGAAAACCCAAACCCATATCCTACTCGTTACCATAAGAACTGGGGCGGGGACGGGTATGGAAAATACCCATAGGGGACGGGTTTCCTGTGGGTTACCCATAGTTTACGAAAAATATTTATAACTCAGTCACAAATCATCGAGTGTGATCGAGCATATCCACAGTAAAGCTAAAAGTGCAAAAAAAATTATATCAAGTACAATTTTTTCTTCTCAATCTTGGTTATAATCCAATGAGATTGATTATATAGGCGGACTAAACGAAAATATAGTTAATATTTTAAGATCGATCATGTACAATATAATTTGTATGAGTGAGTTATAGAAATATTATATCATTCGTAAATTTCTATGAACATTGAACGAAATAATAAATAAAATCTATGATAATACCTTTTGATAAAATTCAAAAACCTATAGATGAAAGGTACGGGGAGGATATGGGGTGGGGAACTTAAATCCCATCACCGCATAACTAATTTCGGGGATTACCATACCCGACCCCATCCCCATTTATGCGGGAAAAACCCTGCCCAATAGGTGTGGGTACCCACGGGAATGGGTTTGGGTGGGGCAAATTACCATCCCTGGTAACTAGATATGTTAACTCTAAATATATTTGTAATTATATATTTTATAATACTCACGGAAATATTGGAGTCCAACTTTGTGCACCCCCTTAAAACCGGGGTGCACATTTCAGCTCTATCTATTGGACCAAAATCCTCGTGTGGTTTCCGGTTTGCGGTTTCTACATTTTTATTGTCTTTTTTTTTTTTAATCTTTTTTTCTTTTTATTTGTTAAATTTGCGTTAAAAACTGAGAAACTCTTTCTACTCTTGCCATTAAGGCCATCTTCTTTCCTTCTTCTCTATGTGTATTCTTTCTGGTATTTCAATCGGCCAAATAAGAAAACATAGGAATTATCAATTTTGCCTCTATCTCCAATCAAATTAAATACCACTGAGCTGGATCATCATCACCGTTTTTCTGTACATGTATGGACTATGGTTAATCAACTGAGAAGAAGAAAAAAAGTCAAACAATGGTTTTTTGGTTCCTGATGCTAAGAGCAATGTTTTGATTTTTATTATCACCGTCAATCACTGATTTACACCAATATATATATATATATATATAAGCAACATTTGGATTCTTGGGTTACATTTTGCTTTTGATTATTATCACTTGGGTTTGATTATCACGAGTTATATTTTGATTTTGATTATCAACTTCTTTTTGACTTCACTGATGGTATTTTTGATTGTTAATGGTTTGTTGTATAAATACTATACCTGTGACTAATACTCATCCAGAAAGAGAAACGATGACTGTGATCTTGTTTAGCTTTTGAATCTAAAAGAAATAGAGTGAGAAGAAAGAAGATGAGTCATTAATGGATGAGGCACTGTATATATATCCCCTGTTCTTTTTAATTCTAGAAAGAGAAAAATAGTAAAAGAGTAAAAATAAAAAGAAATTATAAATGGTAAAGTAAAAGTTGGAAGTGGTTTCGGGTGGTTTTTCCAACAAATCAGGGAAGCTGGAATGTGCACTCCGGTTTTAAGGGGGTGCACAAAGTTGGACTCGAAATAAGTGCATATAAGTACAAAATATCAATCATGATTCGTCTGAACTAGCAAAACCTGAGCCACACCTTTTTGTTTAACAAATACATAGGTATAGAACTACTACGAAACCGGCTACCCGAATATTCCAGCGAAGGATGTTAAAATCCATTAATATTCAATTCAATAACATGTAGATACGAGAGAATTATGCTTTCCATAGGAATCAGTTTTTCAGCGAATCCTCCGTATGGAGTCCGACCCTTTCCCATAAGATTTGCTGGGAAACTTATTAAGTGATTTATGAACCCATTTTTTAAAACTTTAAATCTTATATATACACAATTTTAAGATTTCGTGGGTAATACTAAACAATATATGGACTTTAAAACAAGATAACTAGGAATTTTAAATGAGTTTTAAAAGATTTGGTCATTTTGGACCAGATCTGAGAAAGGATTATTGTTTTTTTTAGTTTTAAAAGATTTTCTAATAAAATAAGATGTTATTTTTTAATTTATGGTGTCTTTTGACACATTTCTGCACCATTTGGGTGATTTTGTCTTCGCTTTTTGGGCGATTTTTTCTTCGCTTTGAGAGCGATTATTTCTTCACTTTGATGGTGATTTGGTCAATCTTTGTTGGTTGTTTCATGGCTTGTTATTCTAGATTCGAGGACATCGGCGATTCAACACGGCATTGCTTTGAGTTCATCTACAACAAAAGGGATTTAGGGCATTCGGGTTTTTTGTTCACATATACAAGATTAAGGGATAATCACTTCTTTGTTTTTGGAGCATCTCTTGTTAGGCCACTTCCTATGTGTGTGGAAAATCAATAGATTTTCCATTTAAGCACCCACTAGGGAGGGGGAAAACTGGCAAACTGGACTGGCTAAGTGGAAAATTTGCTACTTAGCCAGTCCAGGTGGAGTTTCTACCTGCCGGTCGAGACTCGACCAGTCGGTTTACTTTAAGCCGGTAGATGTATACAACACCGATGCCGGTTTCTGTAACACCGGCAGGTGCTTGTTACACCGCTGACTAAAATCTGATCCAACCTTCATGATTCTCCCCACTATAAATACCACATTCCTCTACCATTTTAACTCACTCTTTCTCTTCTCTACTCTTCACATTTGTTAATCTAAAACAAATTGCAGCATCTAACTCTTTCATTCACTCGTATTGTATAATTTCTTTAATATGTCTCAATCTAATACTCAATCTAAACCACAAAATAAGAAGATTAGGGGTCCAAAATTTACCGTAGCTAAAGATGAAACAATTTGCAGAAACTATGTGTTCTTTACACAAGATAGTATGGATGGTGCCAATCAACAATCTACCAAGTTGTTGGATATATAAAGGAATGATAGCGGTTGAGTCTACACCGCTAGAGATTGAGTCTAGACTGGTAGAGATTGAGTATAGATCGCTAGAGATTGAGTCTAGACCGTTACTTTAGTAATAATAAACTTAAACAATAATAAATTTATTTTATTAGTAAATGATTTTAATTAATGAAACAATAATAAATAAACCAAAATAAATGAAAAAACACTACTCAATTCGTCCCACATCTCTTCCAAACTCAGCCCACAGATTTGCTCTGAGATCTTCCCTTAACTTGTTATACAGAACTCTATTCTCAATATGACTGGTCATTTTCGCATAGTTCCTTGCAGGTAGTCCTTTTGCTGGTATAATTTCAGGCCTTAAGTCTTCATCTTGATGGTTAGTCCAATTCTTATTACGACGAGTCTCCTGGATAACCATGTTATGCATAATGATGCAAGTCAACATAGTCTTATGCATTTCACGAGCACTTAGACCACGATAAGGCCCACAAATGATTGCAAACTTCCGTTTCAGAATTCCAAAAGCTCGTTCGACATCCTTTCTCAGATTCATTTTTTGTTTACCATTGAAATAAGAGTATGAACGACCCATTTCACCGGCAGGTGGATGACGGTAACATTGAACTAATTTGACCATTTTGGATAAATTCCATTTGCAAGATAATAACCATGAGTGTAGTGATTCCCGTTGATAGAAAAGTTTACTTGAGGTGAAATTCCATACTTTAAATCTTCAAACAAAGACGATTTGTGTAAAACATTAATATCGTTTTGAGATCCCGGGACACCAAAAAAAGCGTGCCATGTCCAACAATCATAAGATGCCGCAGCCTCAAGGATCACCGTTGGTTTTGCGTAATGACCTTTATACTGACCAACCCAATATGTAGGGAATCCGGTCCATACCCAATGCATGCAGTCAAGACTACCCAGCATTCCGGGAAATCCCATTTCCTTATTTTGCTTTAATATTTCTCTAACATCTACATCAGTTGGTTTTCAGAATAGGTAGGACCAAAATGATTAATCATTGTTTCGCAAAACAACGCAAGATACTTGTATGCAGTTGTCTTGCCAATGTGAAGGTACTCATCATTAGAATCTGGAGGTCTTCCATATCCTAAAATCCTCAAATCCGAAGTAACCTTTTTTCAGGGCTATGACCCCTAATATTCAGTGCATCATACTGATAATTAAATTGAGGTTCTACCTGACAAAGCTCACCAATAATCTTTAGCACCAAATGTCTGGGAATGCAAAATCGGCCTTGGAAATTTTCATCAGAGAACACACAGTCCGGAAGAAAATAATCGTGCATCAGCTTCTCGTGCCATTCGTCCCGACCACGGTACGTATATCCTCTTGTGAACACTTTTATTGGCTCCAGATCTCTAGGTATTTTCCCCAATGAATCTAGCTGTATCATGGTGTTGGTTAGTTATTTATCTTCATCAGACCCATCATCAATTTTTTTCAATGCCTGCACGAATAATCGTTGTTGTTCTTCAAATCGATCCATATGAATACGCACTTCTTCGTCAGAAGAATCCATATCTATTGAGGTGGAGAAAAAATATTAAAAGATGATTAAGGTACAAAAGAGTGAGTAGAGATAGAGTTAATGAGAAAATGAGGTGTGATTAGATTTCACTAAATGAGGCGAATTTATAGATAAACGTTAAGGAAATGGTCGTTACTAAACTAAAATAAACGTCGATTAAAATACCGACCGGTTCTCAAAACACCTCCAACGGTTTAACCTCGACCGATGTCTTTGTTTGTAACACCGGCCGGTGTTTTTTCTACCTACCGGTTTACACTCGACCGGTTATATTTTCTTCCATAGTGGCGCGACGAATTTGCCAGTCCAGCTGGCATGGCATAATAACATTTTTGCTAGTTACCATAGGAACCGGCCTTATAGAAGACAAACATTCAAAATGGTCGGAATTGATTCCGGATTATACCATCTTTTCCCTCTACTTTTCATACAAAAATTGGGTACCTTTGCGGTATTTTGGTCTTTCTCTTCGCGAATTACATGTAATTGGTATCTTTATTTGTGTTTGGGTTTTAAGTTTCTTGTATTTTGATGTTCATTTTCTTGTAAACAATCATGTAATCACCTTTTTGGATTGACTGAAATGCGGTCTGATTGTTCATCAGAAAGAAAAAAAAAAAAAGGAATTTTAAATGAGTTACCAAACACACGAGAAATTTACATGAATTCCATAATTTGTAATCCCATGGAATTATAAATCGTTGAAATCATAAATTCTGCAAACAAACCCATCTAATAGTTTATTTGTACTTTTATGGAAAGAATACCGAAGTTGGATAATAAGAAAGTATTTTTTAATTTGCGGGTATTTAAACAGTATCAATTTTTACTCGACTTTTACACTCCGATTTTTTTTTCTTTTTTCTGAAGGTTATTGGACCAATTTTGTGATTAAGCGTATCTTACATACCTACAATACCAATTTTTTTATAACAAATAAGTAAAAAAGCCTTTATTAATTGAAAATACAAATCGGATTTTTGGAAATTTTATAAATGAGAAAGCTCTGTGAATTATCTATAAAATGAGTGAAATCATGAATATTATACTTTTTTCACTAATTGAAAAAAGTAGAGGTGTAAAACATGCCGGCCCAGCACAGCATAACACATGAAATCACGTGCTTAGCGTGCTATGTGCCGTGTTGTGCTGTGTCGGAGATTATGACGTGCTGTGATGTGTCGTGCTAGAAGCCGTGCTGGGCGGGGCTGGGCCAGAAAAATAAACGTGTTGTGTCGTGATGGGATGTGCTAGACACACTTATTTTATATTTTCCAATATAAATGTTTTCCAAATATTTAGGCATTATATGTGTTATTATAGAAATAAGTTAACATAACGATAGTAAAATTCAATAATTGGTACAATAAAGGGTTTTTTTGTGAAATAAACACAAAGTCTGATGTATTATGCCATATTTTGTAGTATTTTATTCATATTATGACGTGCTGTCACTATGGGAAAAATCATCATTTACAACACTGTATTAGGGTTGTAGTACCCCTACTACAACGTTTTTTTGTGTATTGTGTAGGTGGGGTATTGTAGAAAGTCCAAGTTATTCTACAATACTTGACTAAGTGTTGTAAAAGGTGATGTGATTCATGGTTCGACAATATTTTTCCAAAGTTGTGATTCTCTTTCGATTTTTTTAGAAAGCCTAACACAACCCTTGCTTGTTGTTGCATGAATATCTTGGACAACACAAGTAGTGTATCGTAAAAATATGTAACACAACACTTGTATAAGTTGAAGGTCTATCTTAGACAACCTAGGATGTGTATCGTAGAAATATGTAACAACTCTTATTACTATTATGAATAAGATTTGCACGACACTTGTTAGAGTTGTAGAATTATGTTGGACAACACCTAGTTATGTCGTAAAGACATTCTTTCACAACCATTGGTTTGTGTAGTTGAAATATGGAACACAACTCTTGTTAGAAGTTGTGTTCATAAAACTATTTTGAAAAAAAAATTTATAGCTGGAACCTGGAACCGAATTGCCGAAAGTATTTCACATTCACATTAAGATGCCAGTGTAACACATTTACATTCATTCATTCAAGTTAACCTGCCACTCCAGTTGCATTACCTAGATAACTTCAAATCACCTTGTATGAAAGTGTGTTGCGCAACAAAAGAAAAGAAAATGATAGATTTTTTTACATGACCAAGCATATAATGGACATAACATAAATCAAACCCTGCTCAAGAACCATTTTTCAAGCTTGTTTGAAGCAAGCTCATTAGTATTTCCAATGTTAATCTGAATAGGCTTAACTAGTAAATCGAAAGCAATTTTACGCACTTCCTTGGTCCAAGTTGCAGTGTACATGAGCGTATGGCGGCGAGGAGGTATCTCATTAACAATTTTCGGAATCTGTGGCTCAAAAATCCATGTCCAACATCCTGTCTGCCTCATCAAGATGTCCAGACAGATGCTCCCACTGTTGTTAATATTAGGGTGGAATACCTTTGTCCTGAAGGCAACCTGCAAGAACAGATATAAGTTAAACAACAAACCATTGTACAAACCATACAACTATTTACCATGTCAATGGATGAACATCCTAAGAGTGGACTGTTTTCGGTTAAAGAAGCAACTGCAACAGAGGAAGAATGAGAACTAATAAGTACCAAAACAATTCTCCAACCAGCAAACTAAAATTAATGTATATATACTAGACAGGCATACCATAATAAGTATCCAACATAAGTGGTCTATTCACCATACCATTTTTCTAATACGTGAACAGGCATTTCATATCCCCATTTGAAACGGAACTCAGCTGCTTGGTTCCTTGCTTGCTGGACCAAGGACCTTGCATCAGCTAGATTGAGAAACAGGTCAGTTTCGGAGTATGCGAGATATATCATATATGAAAGTACTAAAAAAACATGAGACACAGACAAAGTGGAAGCTCCGAGTAGTTAAAGAGAAGTGAATTATTGCAGTAACTAAATGATACCACTCCCAATATAATATGGTTGTCCGTGTTACTGGAATGTTCAGTAACAGCTAAGTTAAACAAAGTTTGAGAGAAGCTCATACTTTCTCATGTTGCGCAAGTGGTAAACATACACAGTGAGAGAGTACTGCGGTAGAGCAAACAACTAATAAACTTCCATTTTCCTAAACGTGAAAATTTCATGATTCCTTTTTAATTTATTTATTTTTGTACAAGTTTTACCTTCATTTAATTTCCAAATTCTGACAAGAAACTAGTCGGAAGCCTAGCAACAAGCTGGGCTCCAACTCCTTTTTGAACTACCACACTTAACCTATGAAAAAGGAAATCACCTACACGCACGTTAGCATCATGACTAGCAATATAGTTGCGGAGCCGCTGAACGAAGTCTGTTGTTCCGTCCCCAAATTCACCTAGAGTAGTGAAAGCCAAAGCACCAAATCCATATCCTTGTGCAGTGCATTTTTCTAAATACTTGGTATTTTTTTGATCGACAAAGATCCTTGATAGCCTGCCCCCTTCCAAAGTACGACCATTACTCCCAGCAAAGGGCGACACAATCGTAACATCGAAGCAAACGTCCCGACCATTGTCCCAATTGAGCACAAGAACATCTGCCGGTCTCAAAGAAGTACCGTTGTTCGCAAGCATACCCAAGTCCACCTCTTTCTGTGCAGCCACCCCAGCTCGATAACAGATGTCTGCAATCGTGTCGCGTACTAAATCATGTCGAAATTTTAAACCAACTTCATTTGTACAGTGCACTGCATGGTCACCAAAAGCATCCATCTCTCTCTTGCAGAAGGGGCACAAACTACCTGGTTCAAACAAGGGAATACCAAGTCTATAACATAATACCGCACTAAACTGCCTCGAACCAATTTGCTGATTTAAACCAGGGATGGGGATAGCCATTAAGAAATCCAGGGAATGCTTCATTTGGTTGCTCTGCCATAGGAATGAATCACGTTCAGACAACTTGAATTGGGAAGTCAAGTTCTTCTTTACTGCATCAAAATAAACAGTTGCCAGAGTTGACATAGAATGGTTGGCAGTGTTATCGACGCATATAGGAGAAACAGGACTACACAGAGAGTTGAAAGAAGCTGCAGCACGCTCAAGATGGGAGCTAAAACCACTGATGCCGGTGTGCCTCAATATGACAGATTGCAGTTCTAGTGTTTCCAAGCACGACGCCAAATAACAGTAATTCATAGTGTCTTGCATCGAGTAAACACCAAAACCACCTAGTCTGAGGGGCAGCGTGGAAAATCGCATTTGCAAGGGGCCGAACCCTGGACCATCTCCTGTTATTATATGTTGTAGGAACTTGTAGAGACGAGAGTCAAACAAATCTTGAGCCGCAAAAGTGCAGTCTGGAAAGGTAGTGCGTAAAGAAAAATATAAGCGAGAAACTCCAACACAGTTTCTAAACAAAAGAAGCTCACACTGATTGTGCGTAAAGAAAAATATAAGCGAGAAACTCCAGCACAGTTTTTAATTTGACCTATAACAATGGATGTTAATTGGCATAATCCGCAAAAAAGGTTGTGGGCAGTACCTGGATTCTGGGAAGTGGACTGTGAAGAGAGATTCGCCATATTCGTTGTTGAAGATGCATTTCTGTGAAGCCTTGGAGGATTACCATCCATTCCCGTGAAAAGATAAACGAGGTTCAAATTAAAGTTGCATGTAACACTAAAACCTGATATAGAACACAAATTAATTGACATCAAAAACATTACTAAGAAAAGAGTACAACTCCAACAGAA
Source organism: Papaver bracteatum (assembly GCA_023529315.1). Classification (NCBI taxonomy): domain Eukaryota; kingdom Viridiplantae; phylum Streptophyta; class Magnoliopsida; order Ranunculales; family Papaveraceae; genus Papaver; species Papaver bracteatum. The sequence goes on along the minus strand of JAJJWX010003747.1, from coordinate 627,338 downwards.
AACTATGAGGAAAGAAATAAACAATATCATACCGGAGAAGTAGTATCCAACGATGGCGTACCATGCAAGTCAGTCATCAAATCCAGCTGGTGAACAAAATTTTTACCAGTAAATAGAGGCTTCCCTGTTAATACTTCGGCAAAGATGTAGCCGATACTCCGAATATCTGTCGCTGGAGTATACTGTTGAATAGAATTATAGAATACATCAGGCATTCAACATCGAAGTTACTAAAAACACAAATTATTAACTCTAGCTTAAAGTATCCCACAATACTAGATACCAAATTGATGGTAGTTTAACTATTACTACTAGAGTTAGAAAAGCAAGAAGGACCACTTGGCTTTAACTGTAAAAATGTGCCAGTAGAAATTTGACATGAAAGTGCATTCTCTTGTGATTTTTAATATGGTTAATATGGTTTTATTTTATAATTATTCTTTTGGGTTTAGATCCCTATTAGTGGTTCCTTTTGATCGCAAATGCACCATAGAGGCGAAACAAAAAATATGAAATCTAAATCCAGTAATTCCCTGTTTTTTTTTTCCTATCTTCAAGCAACTCGCTTTGGCCAAGAGAAATCAATAGATAAGACATCACTGTCACTTGGGGAACACAATCCAATACCCAATAACTCTTTTGGAAAAAGATATTAATCGAAACTTTGGAAGCATGCAAAATAGACCTTCATTCAGGTCAAAATCAGTAACTAATCAGGGAATAGTTTTTTATCGCTACACCAGTAAAATATAGGGAAATGCAACTTAAATGGTACAGTGAAGTTGTTCATGAAATAGAAATGCCAAGTGAGCTTTTAATAACAACAGACCCACAAAGTCCATTTTAGAAATAAAAAAAAACGTGCAGCAAAAATTGCAGGTGTAGCTGACCTGTTTAGACCATGTGGATAAATATTCTTTGGTATATGACCTGTTTAGACCATGTGGATAAACACTTAGCAGTATCTTGAAACTTGTGATAAAACTCAGCATACGGAGTAGTTGGAGATGGTCATCGGCCTTCCTTCAAACCGATTGTTGGCCATTGAGGTTTTGTATTCTGTCATCCAGCATCATTGTCTGAAAAATAAAACGCAGCAAACATCATTTTGGAATTCAACGGGATCTGAAGTTGCATTCATATCAATCTAAACTCACTAAGACTTACTCACCATGCAGGCTTTGTTAAGGCACAAAAACACACATACATACAAATAGATATTACCTTCCCGTTGTTAGTTGCGTGCTTTGAGAAAATCAAGTCGAGGGTGCATGGTATCTCCTGCAACTGACCCATGAAAATCAACATCAAAACCAATTTGAACTGCAACTCAATCGTATCACCATCAACAGCATCACTGCCTCAATCTCATTGCAGCACCAACAAATCAATCTTCTCTTATTCTGTATCAAATTAGTAAAGTTAAAGGCCAGCCTATTGAGTTTTACAACAGATAGAAACCATTGTCGATCTACCATTCATAACTCAAGCCTTACACCCTGTAGATATAAAACAAAGACAAAATATTATTAGTACTTGATCAAAAAATGAAATTTTAAACAGAACTGCAATTTCCTAGAAATGAAATGATTAGTTGACAAGGACAATGAAATTACCTCAGATGCCCTTCTCTCAATGGAAGCTACTAAGAATGGCTCTTTGTCTTTCAGCTTCTGAACTAATTTGGGTTCCATCAGTATGTCTGATATAACATTAACCACAGAATAACCCCTCTAAGCCCAATTCTGATCGGTAACGATAGGGGAATCATCATCGGGCTTCTCATAATCACGGTCAGCAAACATCAATTGGTGAAGCCTTATTTCAGCAAATTCATCCAATCTCGTCCTCTACCACCTCACACTGCAACACCCCACAGAGATATCAATCAACAGAGGGTTAACATACCATACAAACAAATATAATAACAAGCAGATGCCATAAAAAGATACGCCTACAAACACATGACCAATCCAATGAGAAAAACCAAAATTTACCTCAAAAATGAAGCAACCTTGGACCAAATTTTCCAGATTGTGATCCTCCACCACCACCATTACTAACATCACGAAATTTCATTCATATTTTAAGAAGCATACTGAATTTGAGAGTACTCCCTTTAATGACCTCATAATTATTTTTCTACTTTGGTCTTAGGTTCAGCCATACCCATTAAGCTTCTCAATAGCTCTTCTTATTACTTTTTCCCCAACTTGTACCCTAACTTCGAAATTGAAAAACTACACAGAACATGGTACAAATTAGATCGGAAACTCCTCCATACATCTCCATATCTCAATCTCGGAATAACCCAAGCTTAATCACAATCGAACACAGAAGCAGAATCATCGTCTCAACCCATTTGTTGCCTGTTCTTGATGATTTCAGAAATCCAAATCTTGATTTAACCTCTAGCTGATTATTAACAGCAGCATCTTCTAGATCTTTGTCATCAACTGTACAACAACTCAATTTCTTCCTTGTTTCTTCAAATCGACAATAATCAAAACAGTCTCGGAAATTGAAATCAAATCCTGATTCTTCTCAGCTTAATCCTACATTAGTAGCACCAGTCGAACCATAATCGCCAGTCGCCATCACTTGCTTCTCTCTTCTCTGAATTCTTAGAAAGAAAAAAATTGAGATTTGCGGGTTATTATTTTTGTTTTGAAATCTAGGGTTCGAAATGGGTTTGTGTTGGAACATCAAGAAGACATGACTGAGAGATGTACAAGCAACGATTATGGTTGTTATGAAGATTTAACAAAATGGGGTTTCTGATTGTGAAAGAGATTCGATGGTGGTAGTTTTTATTTTTTTATTTTTTTAGGTTTTCTTCTCTAAAGGAGGCGGAAGGGGGAAGATGAGAGAAAGAGATTAGAAGATGAGAGATGAATCAATGAGGTTTAGGTAACTGTGGACCGTAGATTAGGAAGGTCATACGGATTGTAAAAGTTCTAGGATGTCTTTGAACGGTAGAGATTTAATTATGGAAGGTCATACGGATCAATCTCAGTATGTGTTTCTTTGCTACGTTGTGCTTCTTTGCTAAACTATATTAGGTTTTATTATCAACTTTCGACACGAAAAAAATCCAAAAAAAATATTAATAAATTTAGGACATTGTTATCGACATTCAGATATAAAAAAATCCAAAAAATGTATAATAATGAATAGGGAAAATGAAAAATGAATTCGATAATTGGTGTGTTTATTTGTGCTTTCTCTTCTGCTTTTGAACTTTTTCTTTGTGCTTCAGTGTCGATTCGAACTTCAAATTCGGTATAACGACAAACAAACAATGAATCATGAAGCTTCAAGGGGTTTCTGACTTCAAACTTGGCATGATACATCATCGAAATCGATAAATATGAAGCTCAGACTCGCTTAGAACTTCAAATATGGTATAACTGCAAACTTAACAGAACATGTTATAGTGTAGGATGGTTAGTGGTGTAGACTTCCACGCTTGAGGCTCAGGATCGAATCCCCCAACCTTATTTTTTCCAACATTATATATTTTTACTTCAACAACACTTATAAGTGTTGTTGTAGGTTTCTATTTAAATAAAGAAAAAAAAAATCAAAACTTGTGAACTGAAAGGGTGGTTGATGAGTTAGACTTCCATGCAGTACGTTTATGTTCGAATCTCCCCTCTAACATATTTTTCATTATCATATTTTTGTGTACTTCGACAACACTTATAAGTGTTTTTGTAGGTTTCCATTTAAAAAAAATAAAATAAAATCGAAACTTGTGAACTGAAAGGGTGGTTGATGAGCTAGACTTCCATGTAGTAGGTTCATGTTCGAATCTCCCCTCTAACATATTTTTCATTATCATATTTTTGTGTTCTTCAACAACACTTGTGAGTATTGTGATAGGCTAAGTTACTACATATATGGAACAACGTTGTTATAGCTAAATGTTGTCACAACTGTTTTGCTTAAGGAGTTGTCGTTTGTTTTCCTAGCGCAACCCTTTGTTTCCTAAGTGTTGGCAGTGATGATATACGACAACTCTTCCTTTGAAACCAGTTGTAAAACATAGGACTTTCTACAATACTTAGCAAAGCGTTGTAAATCTCCAGTTGTAGATGTATATTTTTTCTGTAGTGTGTGCTATGCCGTGCCACGTGCTAATCTGTGCCGCGTGATATGCTAGGTGTTGGAAAACAATTATTAAAAAATAGTTTTTAAGGTTTTAATAAAATTATGATTTATTGTTTTCTTTTGTGAATGAAAAAAACTTATTAGTCCCACATGGTTGAGTTTCCACTTTTTAGTTGTTTTAAGAGACTATATAAGCTTTTTAGTCCCACATCGGGGAGTTCCTATTCTTAAGTTGTTTTGTTCCATTATATAAACAAATTCACTACTTTTGTAAAATCTATGGGAAAGGGGTTGCTCTATATTTAGAGGGACCTCCAAGGGAAAAAATATTTTATATCGTTTTCTCAAGCGTTCGCGATTTTCCTTTATAGTTTTTCGGAGTTGCCAAGCTCAAGTTGAGCATCTACTACATATGCTAGTAGTAGGTGTAGTAGGGTATTTTATCCTGGATATATCCGTCCCGTGAGGGCTATAGCATCACTCTTGAGAGTAGCCGGATGATAATGTCTTAAGGGCAACGTGTTGACTTCGACTTTTATACAGCCGGAACAAAAGAAACGTGGAAGGAACCTCTCAGTGGATGATAACTCTCGTGCAGTAATTCCACATAGATGCCATCTATCATGCACATCTGGTCAAGATGCTAGCTGGCTTTCGTTCCTTCGTTGTAACTCACATCCGGGGGTTATACTATAGAAAAATATCAACAACCTAAAAACTCAATACCATCCCTTACTTCAGAATAAAAGTAGCACTGGTGGAGCTTACCTTCTCTCCTATTGGTTGGTGAGCGTAACCTCACGCTCTCATTTGCTAATTGAGAAACCATTCGTCTTCGTCGGATGAAATTTCTTTACATATGGTGCGTTGATCTGATGTGTGGTGTAGATTTGGTGGATTATTGGGACACACGCGACGGACGGTCCTCATTATTTAGAAAAATTGCTATATTAATTTCGTACATTTATTGTGAAAATCCAGAAAATAAGAAAACTATTATATTAATTTCAGACATTTATGATCAAAAAAAAAAAAAAAAAATCAATTCAACATATTTATGGGACAAAATAAAATAATTATATTTTTTGAATATTTTATAATTTCATGTATTTATTATAGAAAATCCAGAAAATGAAAAAAAAAATACTATATTAATTCTTACATTTATAAATAAAAAAAAAAATTCAACGTATTTATGGATAAATTAATGATATTTGTATTTTTAAAATATTTAAGGAATAAAAGAGATTTTCCAGAAAATAATAAAAAATACTATGTTAATTGCATACATTTATGACTGAGAAAAAAAAATCAACTCCACATATTTATGGAATAAAATAATAAGTTTTAAATTTCTAAAATCTTTTGTAAGGAAAAAAATTTCAGGAAATGGTAAAGAAAACTACTAAAAACATTTAAAATAATAAGATTTGTATTTATTGAATCTTTATGATTAAAATTAAAAATAAATTAATTTAACATATTTATAGAATAAAATAATAAGATTTGTATTTGTTGAATCTTTTATAAGGACAAAAAATCTAGAAATAATTATATTAATTTTTAATACTAATAAACATCTAAAAAAATTACTAACAACATTTAAAAATTACTATATTAGTTGATATTTAAATTAATATTTATGTTTAAAGTATCAATTTTTTTTTAATTATTTACCTGAACACAACGGGTTCCATTAATACAGTTAATTTACTAATATAAATAAAGCCAATGATTTGATATTTATGTTTAAAGTATCTATATTAGTTGATATTTAAATTAATATTTATGTTTAAAGTATCAATTTTTTTTAATTATTTACCTTTGAATTGAATGAAGCAATTGTGGAAGCGATCTTTAACACAACGGGTTCCATTAATACAGTTAATTTACTAATATAAATAAAGCCAATGATTTGATATTTATGTTTAAAGTATCTGAAAAAATCTAATTAATTTACCTGAACACAATCTTACGGGTTCCATTAATACAATTAATTTATTATTATAAACAAAGCCAATGGTTACTAAGGTAAAGTTTGTAACCATTGTTCAATTCACATTAATTAAAAGCATATTTATGTGTTATATTTATTTATATTTCCATATAACATGAATTAATTCCATAGCAGTTGTAAAGGTTTTCTTTAAAGCCAAAATGTATGTACAAAATAATCATATTACAAATATACGAAAAAATTCCAATTATATAATACTTCTATATTTATTGAAGAAATTACTTTTCATGTTGCAAATATTTAACTAATTTTGGAAGTCCCGGATATCTTTTCTTTTTTAATTGTCTTCTATAATCAAATAATCTCAAATTATAATAAACTATATACATTTTAAGATATCGATTGATATTATTACCAAAACCAAATATTTACTAAAATTTAATGACTCTTTATATAAGAAACTATAGCAAAAACCACATTTGTTTACGTACTGTTTTTTTTTTGTTTTCTTTCATAGCAGTTTGTTTTCTTTCGTTGTTTTTTTTTCTATTTTTTTTCGAAGAAAAGGTTATATTAAAAAGACCAAAAAAGGAACCAAGGATTAAACCAAGGTTAATACAAGGATTACATACACATTAGAGTCTCCCAATGGATCCAAATTAAACTAGTATCAACATACTTAAAAGTATCATTGTCACAAGACCATAAGACTACCAATTGCTTAACTAAATCAATGCTTTCTTGCACACTCTTATGACGACCTCCAAAAACTCTTCCATTCCTCTCCTTCCACAAGATCCAACAAACCGCATATTGTAAGATTTGCCAAACACCCTTACCTCTCCCTTGCAACACATTGTTAGACCATGCTTCGAACAATTGAAACAAAGTACTTGGCAATGGTAAGGCTATCCTAAAGGAATTGATAAAATATTTCCAAACCTCAAAAGAGTACTTACAATGTATGGACATGTGATTTGCTGACTACCTGGTGTCGTTGCAGAAAACACACTGCTCACTATCAATGTTTATACCTCGATGTCACAACATATCCCTGGTAGATAACGAATCATGAAAAGTAGCCCAAATGATAAAACTCACCTTGTTTGGAATGTTACCTTTCCAAAGGAACTTATCGAAGCCACACTCACTAGTGGAAAATGAGCTATCTTGGACACAATGAAACGACACAAACTGAATATGGCGATATGACTAGAAATCACAATCGAATCCGGTCCTCCGGGTAGTACATGGCCTTTCCAGAAACCGGACCGACATATCGACATCGATTTCGGGTCCTAACGGTTCCGGGGCCGGTTCCATAATGTGTTGGCCCAGAACCGGACCCGTTTAAAGTCCCGTGTACCCGTCGGGTCCGGGTACCCGTTGGGTATTAAAAAAACTTAAAATCTTAATTTCTTTCTCTTTTTAACTTGAATATAAATTATTTTTATAAATTTTTATTATTATTTCTTTATTAATGTAATAAATAAAGATTAAATATAAGAAAAAAATCAAAAATAAAAAAAATTCAAATCCGAAACTTGAAAAATACCTATAATTTTGCTAAAAAGATGCTTAAAAGGTTAAATAAATGGGTACCCATTACCCGCGGGTACCCGACGTGTATTACCCGTTTGGACCCGTTAACATTCAGGTCCAATCGGGTAATTACCCGTCGGGTCCTAAGTTGCTAATGGGTCCAATTTTAGGACCCTGAACCGGACCCAATTAGGCGGGTCCGGTTCCGGATAGCGGGTAACGGGTACCCATTGACAGCCCTAGATATGACGTCATGTCGGAAGCATGGATGACTAGAGTCAAATTGTCGTTGTATGCAAATTTTTGTTGACTTATACAAAGACACTACTAATAGTGTGATTGACAAAAGTCAAATTAAAGTTGTATTAAGACTTTTGTTGACTTGTACAATGACACTTTCATAGTAACTTTTCACTAGTGGATTTTTCTGGGGAGATGGGAAAAGAATCCTTTCTCTCGGGTTTTTATCTTTTCTCATTTTCTCTCCACCAGGACTCTTCTTTCTTCTCTATTTTTCCTCTTCAGCCGCCTCCTATATTTTCTACCTCCGGATCTCACCTCTTTCTTATAGTTTAATTCGTTTTTTTTTTCTCTTCTTCATCTTTCAAGTAAAGTTGGTTTTCTAATTCATTAGTTCATTTTTTTCGGTGTGGGTGGTGATGAAAAGGTCTGTATTTCAAAACTCCATATCTATTTTTATTCTTCATAAAACGAATAACCCAACCCAAGTTTTTCAAAATTAGACCATTTGTGGGTAAATTTCTCTTATAAACCCTAACCCAAGTTTGATTTTGATTTTTCAAAGTTGATTTAATATTTTGGTTTGTTGTTATTTGATTATTTATAATATGATTCCACACAAGACCAAGTGAGGCTGCTGTAGTTTTTCGATTTCAGACTTATGAGGGTATCCCACCACCATATGACAAGATTAAGAGGATGGTATCCCTGATGCTCTTAAGTAAGAATTGGTTCCTGATTTTTATATGAAATTAGGGTTTTATTTGATGTGTATCTGAATGGTGTTTCTGTTTATTTGAAGAGATTGAGAAGCTGATTTCAACTGAAAAGGGAGAAAAGTATCAGAGACTTGTCCTGATTCAAGTCATCAATTGAATTGCTTAGTTCCTGCTCCTGTTGATTATAAAACTCCAATTCCTTAGCCTAAATCTAAAGATGAGGTAATAAATATTTAATCTTTTACATGTATTAGTATCTTAAGATGGAATGGAATGATCAAATTTTGTCGGTTTGCAGGTCTGGTTTGTAAATGTACGAGGTCAAAATTGGATCACAAGAGTGAAGGACAAATTTGTGTTTCCTGGGGGTGGAAGGCGGGGATGAGTACTTGAATCAGATTTCAAAGGTTTGTGATGAGCTCTCAGTATCAGTTAACTGAATTTTTGAAGTTGATAGGCATTGTGTTGAGTTTTATTTGTGTTTGCATATGGTTTCTAGAATATAATTTTGAAGATGTTCATAAAAATAAAATTCAATTTACTCTTGAGCATGGTGTCCTAGCTATGATTGCAGTGTTTGCAATACGACAATTCTTGAATAAAAATCAGGCTTTTGACATTATGCATTTCTCTAGATGTAGAGTAAAATGGACTTGTAATGGTGTGTTTTGGTTTTTTCTCTCTTGTTAATTACTTAGCATTTTATAGTATGTGTAACATACTTTCAAAGTATTTCAAATTTTTGGTATTCTTTTTTTTGTAGATGGAATTTTGCTTCTTGAGGTCAATCAAATTTTATGTGCTGGAGGATATTTTGTTTGGGTCGCTTAAACACGAGGAGGCACTACATGTAAAAAGGAAAGGTATTGGATTTATCAAAATGTTGTGAATTTAAACTTACTCATCACTGATGAAATTACCAGTAGAATTTTGAAGATGCTCATAAAAATGAAATTCAAGTTTGATGTATGACAGAGGTGGTAGACCTCACTTATCTCTTTTGCTGCAATCTTATTGCTAAGGAGGGATATTAGCTATATGGTTTAAACCTTTGAACAACAACTTCTATGAGACCCCTGATATTGGAACCACATCTCTACTATACGAAGACCCAGAAAAAGGTTGGTAACTTGGTATGTCCACCAGGACCCCTGCTTACCATCTTTAAGTTTTTCAAAATTAAAGAGATTACACATGACAATATGACATTGTATTATAAAATAACAAGCGAATAATTAAGTCTAGCACTACCAGAAATGTATATATATTGCATTTGCATGCATATGAATTAAATGTGTGCATCAGTCGGTCACCCGATAATGGATTTGGAGGAAATGTGACAACATGCAATTTTCGGGATTGGCTACAGACAAGTCGAATGGGTGCATATATGTCTCGAAAAGACTTTTCAAGGCAGATGCAAAGTACTGGAATGAGTTAATAGGAGGGTAATTTTTTTCAACCCTTTTTCACCCTTTGCATTATAGGATTTCCATTTGATCATTTTGATGATGGTTAACATGTATAATTGTGAACCAGTTTCGCAGCGGCAATAAATGATCATGACCTTGAGGCCTGGGTACTAAATGTGGTTCTTGTCACTAGGCTGAACACCTTTCCTTTTATATATGACCTACGGGATAATATGAGTTTTACATGATTTGTGCGAATTATTGTTTCCTTTTGTTCGTCAGCTGTTTAATACTTGAAAAATGTCAAGAGAAATGTCTGAATTCTCTTCTCTCATTGCAGGTGCAAACCGTTTTATACTTACCCCTGAACATATGATTTGCTGCAGAAGAAGCCGCTGGATGGTGAGATTTTGTTCTTGGATAATGCAAATCAATGTAATTATATTGCTATACGATAACTGGATTAAGTGGTGTTGCAGAGTGCTTAAAACCAGAAGAGCTCTGGATATTATACAATTAAGTGATCAGTAGCATGTGTCCATTTCTCTAATTTTAGGATAGTGATTTTGATTATAACTTTTAGCATGTGTATTTAAGTGTCACTTCTATTTACTTCAAATTTATTTTATGATTTCTGGTGTCGTTGGTTAACTCGTGTTATTTTGATATAGGTGCTCCTACTGGAACTGGTTAACTGGTGTCGTCGTTTTCTAGAGACTGCTCACCTTTTAACCTCGAAACTGCCTTGCAGGTTTGTTTATTACTCTATATTCAGCATAGATAAACTGTATTCTCTTGTACTAGCACCAATTCACTGTGCATTGTCTTAATATTGTGTACATCATCCTCAACTGTAATATACAATATATTGGTGATTTGTCATTTGCAGATTTTCTATCAACCCCTTGCAACAAGGGTTTACAAGTTAATGATGTTGTACAATTAGTGATGGAAATGGCCATGGAATCGATTAATGCTCAAGCAAGGGACCCTTAAACTGCGTTTGCAAGCCGTGTCTGGGAACTTGACTATGGGAACTCATATTTTTTCAAGGTATGGTGAATCTTTGTTTTATCAAGTGTTTCATTTATTTGGCTTTGTTTTACTCATTTCCTAGTGAAACTTCTCCTGAAGCATCCGATCAGAGTTGGTGACCTTCAGGTTGATCCTAGAAAAGCTTGTGAAAATTTCAGTAGCTGCTTCAATGACCCATCAAATTTTACTGTTGTGATTATTGGGAATCTGGCTCCTGCTAGTGCACATCCACGAATTTTCAGTACTTGGTAAGTTCTATCACTCTCATAAGCTGCTTAGCATTATAACAGTTTTAACAGCTCCATTTTGGGTTGGTTGTTTCTTTTCTATGGTATACACAAACCCACTGAACCAGTCTTACATCTCAACCAAGATGATGATCGTAATAAGCAACAAGCTTCACATTCCACCATTGTAATGATTCTTCTATTGATGTTTTTTTTTTAAAGTTGTGCAGGATAAAGAAGTAACTGAAGCTATTCAGAAAGGTGTTGTTGCCTATGACTGCAAGATCGTTGAAGGGTGCAAAATTATCAGTTATTGTGATTTTGAACTGTTAAAGGGAGCATGGTTGCTGCTGCAGCATTGGCTTTACTTTGTACCAGACGGTTGGAAGTTGCTGCATTTGGAAAAGTACCATGGCTCTTGTACCTGCAATAGCGATTGGTAGAGGTGAATACCTTGTCCTTGACTAGTAAAGATTGAAGTTATGCAAGTTTTGTGTCTTGTGGCCATGGAAGCTTGCGCCCATGTCATAATCACTGAAATTGATTATAGAATCCTTGTAAATTGATTTACTTTTTTCTCTAGGACTTGTAGCAGTTCTCTTAAAGACATGAATCCTTTTTGTATGATTTTGAACTAAATTTACAATTTAATGAATGGAATTATCATTTTGTATGAAACGAATTATTATTGTATTTCATCTGAATTTGAATTTTCATTTGAGTTTTAATTTTGTGAAATTTTAGTATGGATCAGAATTACTTCAGCCTAGTCAGAATTCCTGAAATCAGTCAGCCAGATCTAAATTGTTTTTTTTATATTAAAATAAATTAAAGAAACGACGTAATCCAGGTGTCGCGCTTAGCGGCATTTTGTAAGTATCGTAATTCAGCTGCAATTGGAAAGTTTTGTTCCAGGAAAAGACACTAAATCTACAGAAAACCGAAAGTGTGGTTTAACTGGCTAAAGCGACACTATCTAACTATCTTAAAACGGCTATTTTCCACTAGTGACTCTTCAAGGTTGCCATACAGTCTATCATAACATCTTGAGGTAAAAAAATTCTCCATTATCTCCAACTCATCGTCCGCTTCAACAAGCTCAGGAACATGATTTAATTCATGCCTCAAAAGATCTCATTCTAACTGGTCATTCAAATTTAATGGTCTCTTAAAATCACAAACCCAAACTTCATTTGCTAGCATATCATAAATTGATGCATCCTTAGCCTTCGCCGCCTTGTAAACAACTGGAAACAAGTCTTGAAATTTTCCCCTATCTAGCCAACGGTCCTTCCAAAAGCGAATGCCTTCACCATTTCTTACCGTGAAAGTTGTCATATTTTGTACCGTTGTCACCATCTTAGTAACATTCTTCCAAAAACTCCTCCCCTGTGTCTTATTATCCACATCGGGAACTAACAATTCACTATTATGAGCAAATTTTTCATTTACTAACTTTCTCCAAAGACTAGTTTTGGACTTCGAAAATCTCCAAATCCACTTTACTAGCAATGCCTGATTAATCTTCCTCAAGTTTTTCACACCTAAACCCCGATTCACTTTAGGAACACAGATTCTTCCAAGAAACCCATATTAATTTCGTTCTTCCTTCCACCGCACCCCACAAAAAGTTTCGCATAATTTTAATCATTCTTTTTTCCACATTCACAGGTAAGTGAAAAAGAGACAAATAATAAATTGGTGATCTCTCAAGACAAATCTTAATGAGAATTAATCTACCTGCTTTATTAAGTTTGCTTTTCTTCCAAGTCACAAGCTTTTGCTCCATTCTAATCAAAACATGATCCCAAACTGATGTGTTGCGCCATTGTGCACCAATCGGCATCCCAAGGTAAGTAAATGGAAATTTTTCTATCTTGCAACCTAGAAATCTAGCTAAATCATCAATCACCCCATCAGCTCCCACACCAATCATAGTACTCTTGTCTAAATTCAGTTTCAAAACCGTAATAGTTTCAAACACCGAAAGGATGAGATTGAGATTTCTGTTGTTTTTTTTCTATTGTTTCTTGAAATTGAGATTTCTGATGGATAATCTATTTTCGTTATTTGATTTGTAGGTACAATCAATACTTCCAAAAGAAGTTGTGGCAAAGGGAGCGCTCATGAATACTGACATTAGAGGTGAATAAATTGATTTAACACGGCTTCTATTGGTTTTAAGATTTTTTTTTCAGATTTCGTTTGAATATTTTGTGGATGTTTAATTGGTGTTTATATTTTCCTTCTAGACTACATATGAGGAGAAGTATATGAGGCACCAAGCTTAATAGTAACTCTATTTTCTTGATCAAATGCTTATATATGAGAAACGAATTTTAGAAAAACCTACTCTCTCTTTTTTTAATAAAATATCAGCTTCATTGGTTGTTCCATCAAATTTGTTTTGCGTATGTTGCTATTTCATCATTTTCTGGATTAATAATTTTTTGACGGCCTCCGTAATAACGTGATCATGCAAGTATTACTCACGTTTTCATACTCATGCATTATTGAATTACTTATTCCATCCATTTGTTTTCATACTTACTTATTCCATTAATTTGCATGTCCATATTTCGAATGGGATCCTATATTTCAACCAGATGACTATGATTTGATGGGACCTAATGTGACCTATATTTATTCCATGTTATGTTAAAGGTGACAAAAATATGTGTGTATATATATATATATATCCAAATTTAAAATACCCATGTTTATGTGTGTTTTTATATTAATCCTAAGAATCTACATTTATTCCATGTAATTAAGAAAATTTAAACTATTTTTAGGCGACACAAATGTGATATTTATAGAATTATATATATATACAAATGTGATATTTATAGAATTATATATATTTATAGTATATATATATATATATATATTGTGTGTGTGTGTCTGAATATACTAAATGCATGTATCTATCTTAAAAAGTAAAAGAATAGATTTTTTTTGGATATTTATTCCAAAACTTTTTTCTTTTTGTAGTTTTATTAATTCTTACATATATATATATATATATATATGGTTGGAGTAAAGGCAAACATATTGTATGCACGCGTGGCTTCTTTTGCAGACTGATTTGCGTTTGTTAGTTGTTTCGTAGGTGTGCTCAAAGGTTTTCTATTTTATTTTGAACATATTGCCGCAAGGGAAGATATTTTGATATCATGTAGCGTTCGGTAAATCTCTTTGTCTCTTTTAAACCTTTTAAGTCTTTACGTATGCTTATTTTCAAGAATAAAATATTTAGGTATATTGCATCGCGTTTATAATCGGATTTTTAGCAGTAAGATCCTTTATTTCTTTGTGCTCCTAAGATTCTTCTTTGCTTTGTACTTTTGTTTTGCAGTCACTGGTGAACAAAAAACATAAACGTGGTTACGTGGCTATAAAATCATTTATTTTCCTTTATTTTTTCAAGGGTTCCTCTTTGATTTTAGTTAACCCATGGTGATTGTCCTACCAGCTGAAATAGCAATCGAATTTCTTGGCCAAGCCAAATTTGCTGGACAAGGTTTATATTTAAACTATGCTTATTATGTTCCAAATATGGATATACAAATCTGCCAACGTTATCACATACTCGGCATATCATTAGCATTGTCTACGTAAAATATAATTTAGTTGATAGTAAATTTTGTTTAACATCAATAGTTGTAGTTTTGTTATTTTTTTCACCCCAAAAATGATTAGCATTTACTATATTCTTCCGAAAATATCCTAACAAAGGTATTATTTCGTGTACTTTTTCCTAACTTTTCCATTTCATATATGCATAAGATATATGGATGTGGAACATACAACACAGTTTAGCATTCGCGTGTTTGCTTTGTCTAAATGAGTGGATGGGGATTGTAAAAATTTGTTTATGCTGGTAGTAAGCCCGTTAATTTGTTATGGATCAAATAAGAAAAATGAAATTGCATGTCATTTTTGTTAATTTTTACTGTAAATAGTCATAAGATGTAGCTTTCTACTTTTTTTAACATACGTAACTTTGTACTTCACAAATGCAATAATGTTCTAGAAGTGGTGGTAGTGGCAGTTGTCGTCCCCTTAATAAATAAAAATGCTCCAGAAGTGGTGGTACTGGTAGTTGTCATCACTATAATAAACAAAGCACTCATGCAAAGTATAAGTTTTAGCAGATTCGAGATCGAGATCGAACTGCACAAAGAAAAAAGTGTCTAGATTTTTTTGGCATTTGGTAAGTTACAGAATTTCCCTACATAAGTAATGCAATACACCACCAGTAGAAATGTAATTACCAAGAAACCAAATATAGAGTCTATGACTTTTAGAACAAAGATATCAAGAATATTAAACTCTCTATAGTTGTTTTTCTTTCAAACTCTTTATACAAGTGAATGTCCTCTTAGGGATTTTATGGCTCTTATTGTTGATCCTAATCACTCCAATTATCATATCATAAAAGTCAAACAATAAAATTAAACAATTTCCTGCTATTTAACTTTATAAGCGGTCCTTGATGTGTAATTATACCAGGTTCCCCCAGTGCCTAAATTTATAATCCCATGATTCCATAAATCAAGATGTCAGCTCAAAGTAGAGCTCATTTACATGTCTTAATTTTTCCTGTATAATGCTATGAAAGAAATTATAAAACAACCATATTTGGTATTCCGATCAAGTTATGAGTTCAAGATCGAACTCATTTACATGTCATAATCTCCCGTATATAAGGATCTAAAAGAAATTGAAAAATAAATAAATTTATCTTTGTAAAACTTTGTTATTTCTTTTGCATTAGCAGTACTCTTTTATTTCAAGATGCAATGTATGTTTACGTTTAAGGATATTGCATGAGGTAAAACATGCGGATGGAAACTTGATATGGTTGGAATATAGACAATTAGAAGAATTGATATCGATAAATATGACTTAGAATATTGGCGTCGATCAGTTGTAGAAAGGGAAGCTCTCCTTAGAGATACCAGTCGGTAACCCATCTCCTTTTTCCTTTTTACCAGCATCTATAAATATACATTTTATTTTGTTGTCATAGATGAATTCCTCTAAATTTCACAGTTTCATTTGACCATTGTAGTTACTGATATTTACGTCCTTTTATAAAACCCGATGATTATATTAATCATTCCTTATGTTTCCAATTTATAATTTTCGTTAAATCAACATGGTTACTCCCTTTATTTCAACAACAAACAATATTATTACTTTATTTTCACAATCAATAATTTTTATCTTACACAAACTTGGGAAGTGCATATGGTCTCTGAGACATTGTTGGTTGTTTTTCCACTGCTCCATTAAAAATTAATTATACTTTCAGTGAAATGTATTTTAAGTTTATTGTCTACTTAGAACATTCACTCATTTATGCTCTATTTTTGAGCTTTTTATCTACAAAATCAAGCAAAAGAAGAAAGAGTAAGCTAGAAATCAAAAAGTTCCTCAGTTTTTTACTGATTACCTTTTTTTTTTTTTGGATAGTGGTTCTCAATTTAGACAAAACAGAGATTGGGGTTTGAGTTCTCATCACATTATGAGTAAGTCGGTTCGACGGTTGTCAGTTCAATCCCGATGGGAATTAGGGTATGACTTCTTCTTCTATTTATTTTGATCAGCTTTTGCATTTATTTATTTTTGTTTTTGTCTATTTCACTACATTACTCGCATTAGTTTAGGTTGTCCCTTACAGTGAGGAACTCAATAAAGCCTCAGACTAGCAGCTAAAATGCTCGGTTTCTAAAGAATTAGTGCATTTATTTGATGGGAAGCACTTCGTATGCTTAGCACTATTTATAGCATGGCAACCTATTTTAGATTTGTATCATGTATTTTTTTAGTGTCTCTAATATCAGATATTGATACAACTATATAGTGTCTCTAACTAAAATTTTCTAATTATAAAATATGTAATACTATTATTATTATCTAAAGATCTCACATGGTTTTGAAAACTAATTTCAAGCAATCTAATGAAACAATAATCAATTTTAAAATTTTATAAATAAACTAAAATAAATAGGTAAAATAATCTCAAAAATAAAATAGTTTAAACTATAAATACAAAAGTGTAATAAGATTTTTTTTTTTATAGGATCTTGCTGGATTAGAAGTTATTTAAATCTATGTATGACTTAAACCCAGGTATGACTTAAAGCTTCGGTTATTATTGAATTGAAATCTTTTTCTGTGAAACAAGTTTTTCGATTTGGGACTTGTGGC
This sequence comes from Papaver bracteatum, assembly GCA_023529315.1. NCBI lineage: Eukaryota > Viridiplantae > Streptophyta > Magnoliopsida > Ranunculales > Papaveraceae > Papaver > Papaver bracteatum. Next base: position 609,874 of record JAJJWX010003747.1, on the reverse strand, counting down.
CGATATGGGTTTGTAGAGGAACTTTGTTTACTTTCAAGAAATGATAAGAAATCTGCTTATTCTCTTTATTTCAAGATTTACTTTCAAGTAAAATGGATCGCTCACATCTTGTTTGAGAAAAGCACCCATTCATATTTACTGATAGGTAAAAGGAATAAAAAGAAAGAATGAAAAGGAAGGAATCGTATCTCTCTTGGCGATTTTCTCTTTGCAACCTCAGCCTCACAATCGTTTCAATCCTAGAATTTGATTCATTTTGTGAGAGTGATAATTGAACTTCCACGCTGTCCAAGGACGGATCTTTGATCTTTCCCCTTGGGGCCGGGATTTATTGATTAGTGGAGTTTTTGCAAATCGCCTTGTTTAGATTTAGAATTGTTTGGGTTTTTTTAATCATGATAACTGGTAGATCTGCTCAAAGAACTAATCGGATGATGAAGGGGTTAGACATATCACAATCAAAGGAAAGTACAATGGATTCTAGATTTAGAACTAATACTGGAGAAGGAGGAAGTAATAACGGTGTTAGGCAGCCTCTGAAATGAATAGTCCAGTTAGAAAGAAAATCAATATCCATTGAAGAAGATTATGTAGGAAACACAAAAATCATTAAGCTTATTGAGAGAGGAAATGGTGGTTTCAGCTCGTGGTTAGCTTTGAGTCCAAAGATAATGGAATGGCTAAAGAAAACATTGGAAAACGCGGCTGCTAATGGAACTGGGATGAACAAATGGTCAGAAAGGCTGTGCGAAGATGTATATTTAACACAAATCCAAACCAATGATGCAGGAGAATATATGAGAATTTCAAGATTCAGAAGAGATGGGGACGGAAAGAAGTACAACATATGTCTACCAAGTGGAGAAGATAGAGAGTGTTGGTCTATTATGGCGGAAGTACTTGAAGTTTTCGGAGAAAATAAAGTCGTCAACAATGAACATATCTCTTTCTCTTCTGAGAAGGACTACCCAAGTTTACACTCTAAAGAATGCATGGAAGAAAAGAAAGGTCTGGTGAAGATCTCTCATCAAACTGATTGGAAAAGGCTGGCGGGTGTTATTAAGGGGAAGTTAAAAACTAGAAGATTTTTGGTTTTCAAGGAAGTTAATTCTCTCACTGCATCCATTACATTAGAAGAGGAAGAGTGGAAAAAACTATGGTCATCAATTATTTGGGTTCATAAAGGAATTATAATCAAAATCTGCAGATGTATTGGAGAAGACAGTAATATTATTTAGAAGGACAAGATCGAGACCATAAGAGATACAACACCGGAGAAGATTTTCCCTGTGGAAGCTTTTACCTTGAAAGAAAAGTGGCTAAAAGTGAAAGGTCTACCATCAAAATGGTGGAATTCCAAAACATTCGCTCAAATCGGAAATGAATTAGGGGGGATGCTAAGGATATCCATGGAGACTTTACGAATTAAGTCGAGAAAAAACTTTCACTTTTTCCGTATAGCCATTGATGGTGGTTTTGAAGGTGTCCCTGCGGTGTTGCTGACTGAGATTGGCAATGAGAAGGTGGTATTGAAAATTGAATGGGATGAGGATTATTCCCCTGATTCTCAGCTAAAAAATTATGACTATCTTAGGAAATTAAGGTACTTTGATGATAAATTCGCGAAACTTCAGATTTTTGAAAATTTGAATATTTCCAAATCTGTTTCGTCGGCCAGAATTTTAAGGGGAGAAATGGAAGGACAAGATGGAACAAATCCCATGGGTGCTAGTGCTCATGCAATTCAAGACTTAATTCTGCATGGATCGGGTCAGATAGTTTAAGAAGACGAAGAAGGGAGTTGGATATATATCTCAAGGACCAAAAGAGGAGAACAACGGAGCAATACGGTATAACAAGATAGCCCGGTTATTAATTCAGGGTCTGGGTTTTCTGCGCTACAAATAGAGGAAAGTCCAAATAGACGAGTTATGAGAAGCATCTCAGAAGACTCACCTTGTGGAACCAACATGAATGAAATGGAGAATGCGATCGTGAATAATTTAAGGAAGGTAAAATATGATAAAGAGAACGGAGGAACGGTGGTGAAGACGGTGGATTCTCTAGTCAATTTTACCTGTAGATACGGTCATATTAGTGATAAGGATATTGCATCTCTGAAGGAGAAGTTGACAGTACTTATGTTAATTTATAAAGAAAGATTTCGAAATTCAGAAAATCAAGGGGATGATGGACTAGTGCGTCAGGGTACTGGTGAATATGGTGATCAGGAAGATACAGTGGGAGATAATCTTTCACATGGGGCCGAAGTTATTGAATATCATACTCGTGAAGAGGGTGCTGTGGATGTCGGAATAGTACGGGAGCAGAATGCTGGTGATGGATTTTAAAATTCTATGCTGGAATGAAAGGGGCTTGAACGATTTTGATAAGATAACATCGCTTAAGAATTTGATAGCTAATCAGAGATGTGAAATTTGTCTCATTCAAGAAACAAAGATGATGAGAATCACTTCTTGGTTCGTGAAACAACTTTGGTATGACGAAAATTTTTCTTGGACTTATATCCCTTCGGTTGGTGCCAGAGGTGGTTTACTTTCTATATGGGATAACAGCAGATTCACAAAGGAGGATGAAAGACTTGGTTTTAACAATATATCCACAGTTTTAATAAATAGAACTAACGGATTCAAGTGGGCTATTACGAATGTTTACAGCCCCTGTGATTACAATCCGAGAGCTTTGTTCTGGGAGGATTTAGCTGAGGTTAGTCAATGGTGGAATGGCCCATGGTGTGTCGCAGGTGATTTCAATTCTATTCGGTCAGATAATGAAATAAATAAGGGGGCAGGTGATAGTAGGAATATGGGTTTTTTGAATAATTTTATTTGGCAGAAGGAGATGATAGACCAACCGCTTCTAGGTGGTTCTTATACGTGGTCGAATAACCACGCAGATCCCTTGCTCTGTAGACTAGACATGTTCCTTTTTAATATTAGTTTTGATGAAGCTTTTCCTGGGGCTATTCAATTAGCTCTTACAAGGACGATCTCTGACCATAACCCTCTTATGGTTATAACTAGTCCTTCTGTGAGTAGTAAACCATACTTTAAACTGGAAAGAAGATGGATTGAACACAAGGATTTTCACAAAAAGGTGAAGTTGTGGTGGGAAACTATGGTGTATCAAGGAGGTGCGAGTACAATTTTCTTTCTGAAAATGCAAAACTTGAAGTTTTTCATTAAACAGTGGGGTTTGCAAGAGTTTGGAGGTATAAAACGAGAAAAGCTTTCTTTAACAGAGAAGATTGGTGAGTTAAACATTATTGAAGAATCTACGGTGCTTCTTCCTGATCAACAAGTGCTGAGATTACAATGTAAGACCAAGCTCCGGGATATTGAAAGGCTGGAGGCTAGGAAATGGCAATTACGGGCGAAACAGAATGGGTTTAGATGGGGCGACTCTAATACTGGCTATTTTCATAGAATAGCAAGTGCACGGAAGAAAAGGAACACAATTGACAAGTTGCAAATCGGTGGAGCTGATTGTCTGGATCAGAAGTTAATCAAAGAGGAGATAAGGAATTATTACATTAATCTCTTTCCGAACAATAGAGATATCAAATCTACTTTAGATAACTTGCCTTTTCCAGTGGTTGATGAAAATTTCAAATCTTGGATGGAGAGATGTTTCACAGAGGAGGAAGTATGGGATGTGGTAAAGAAAATGGGTTCTAATAAAGCCCCGGGTCCAGACGGTTTCACAGCTGAATTTTATAAGAAGTGTTGGGACGTCATCAAAGTGGATTTTATGAATACGCTTAATGATTTTCATCATTTTGGATCTCTTGATTGGAGGCTGAATTGCTCTTTTCTTACTCTTATCCCGAAGAAAGAAGACTCATGCACCCCAAAAGACTTAGACCGTTAAGTCTAATTGGAAGCGTCTACAAAATTCTTTCGAAGATTCTTGCTGAACGTATGAAGACTCTAATGCCAAAGCTTATTTCTGATTTTCAAGGGGCTTTTATTCATGAAAAGAATATTTTTGATGGAGTTTTAATCGCCAATGAATGTGTTGATAGTAGACTTAAGTCGAAGAAACCCGGAATTCTCTGCAAAATTGATATGGAGAAAGCTTTCGACAACATAAACTGGCATTCACTCTTTTGCATTCTTCATAAGCATGGTTTTGGAGATAAATGGATATCGTGGATAAAATGGTGTGTCACTTCTTCCCACCTTTCATTCTTGGTGAATGGGAGCTCAACGGAGAGGTTCAAACCATCTAAAGGATTACGACAAGGAGACTCATTTTCTCCGTATCTTTTTCTGCTAGTAGTTGAAATTTTGGGGAAGTTAATAAATGATGTTGTTCAAAGGGGACAGATTACCGGTTTTAAGGTAGCAGAAACAGGGAACATAATTTCACATTTACAATTTGCGGATGATACTCTAATCTTTATCGATGCAAATGCGGATGAGGTAACTAGACTTTTCATTATTTTGTCTTTGTTTGAGTCTCTAACGGGTTTGAAACTAAATTTGGACAAAAGTACCATGATTAGTGTTGGTGCGGATGATAGCATTGAAGAGTTAGCAAAGGAGTTAGGCTGTAAAAAGGAGACTCTGCCTTTTAAATATCTTGGCATGCCAATTGGAGCATCTGCGAGAAGCTCCTCCATTTGGGATACTGTTTTATAAAAAATGGCACTTAATTTGGCTTCTTGGAAAAAGAAATTCTTGAACAAAGCAGGTCGGATCCTTCTTATTAAGAGCTGTTTAGCTAGCTTACCGGTTTATTTCCTTTCTCTCTTCCACCTGCCTGTTTGTGTGGAGAAGAAAATGATAAAATTGTTGCGAAATTTCCTTTGGGGGGCTGTGGAAGGAAAGAAGAAAATGTCTTGGGTTAATTGGGATAAAATTAGTCTGACCAGGGAGCAAGGAGGATTGGGCGTAAATAATTTTCGCATTACTAATAAGACTCTGCTGGTTAAGTGGATTTGGCACTATACAAAACAAAAAATGGCTTTGTGGAGAACCATCATTCAACAGAAGACTCGTGCAACGGAGGATATGGTCATGCCGGTTGATGAAAATGTAACGCAAGCAAAGAGTTTATGGCGTAATGTAACGAGGTTAGTTCCGGAAATCCACAGTATGATCACATTCAAAATTCGAAATGGAAGGGGAGTAAGATTTTGGATGGACCGTTGGTTAGAAGCCGGTTGCTTAAAAGATATTTTTCCAGTGATTTTCAAAGCTTGCGCTAGGAAACATGAATCTTTGGCACAAATGATCACATATGGTCAATGCAAAGGAAACTTTAAACACCGGTTAAATGCCAATGAGCAGTTGGAATGGGACCTTTTGTGTCGAGATATTGGCGCGGTTCCTTTTTTAGTTGATGGAGATGATGAGGTAGAGTTCACGCCAAACTTCAACAACAGTTTCTGCTATGCTATTCTTGCTGGGAACGTTCCGGAATTCTCATTCTACAAATTCCTATGGAAAAATTACATTCCTCCAAAAGTAAGTTTTATCCTTTGGGCTGTCTTTCATAATTCGCTCCCTACAAGATCAATGCTTACGTATAGAGGGGTCTAACTAGAGAGTACCTCTTGCCCTTTATGTAATGAAGTTATGGAAACGACCGACCATTTACTCCTACACTGTTCCTTTTCTTTCAAATTGTGGGATTATTTTTTAAAGTCGCTTCGAATTTCCTGGCCAATGCCTGACACGGTGCTTCAAGTTTTTGAAGCTTGGGATTGCAACATATTGGCTGGAAAGTGTAAGCACATTTGGAATCTAATGCACTATGCTATTATCTGGAACGTTTGGAATGAGAGGAACCATAGGGTCTTTGGTAGGAGACCTAAAGATGTTGAAGAAGTGATTGTTGGGATCAAGCAACCTATGGTTCTTTGGAGTTGCGATTTGGAAATTTTTAAGTATGTAGACACTAGCCAAATCATTCATAATTGGGAGATAACTCTGCATAACTAAGCTTCTTTTGGTGCACTGTTTTGTTTCTGTTGCATTTGGGAAACACCTTGTACTTGCCTTTGGCTGACTTTTCTCTTTAATATAAAATTTCTCTTCAAACAAAAAAAAAAAAAAAAAGCTCAGAGGAAAATATGATATGATAGGTAAGGTACTGTTGGTGCTATTATGAACCTTGTAATGAATGGTAAACATGTGGAATTCGAAGTTTTTTTTTTTTTTCCCAGTTACCTATCATACTAGATTCCATTCATTTACTTGAATAACTTCATAAGATTTTATTTTTTTGATAAAACTTCATAAGATTTTATTACAAAGTGTCACATCATTGGCGGGCGAACACTATAAGCTTGTATTCTGCCATAGATGAAATAATTGTACCACACTCAAGCATATGATATGGAATGCGAGTTACTCTGCCAGTTGTTCTTCGTGTGCAGGAGTTGTGAAGGGATTTGTAAATGGAGTTATGGTGTAGGTGTTGTTGTTTCTTTTATTTTATTTTAGAATTTGGCTTGTTAAATGGTGCAACTTCCCATCCTCTGCTCTACTGCGAATTGAATTATCACTCCTCTTTTAAAAACCTAAGTCATATGAGCTCCCACGTCGCATGGTGAGCATGACACCCATCTCAAATTAAATTAGATAAAAACTTTCAACTACAACAATATTAATTCTCAATGACTCGGCTCGAAGCAGTATAAAATCTCTTTATTTTTGGTGGGAGAGATTGATATAATATCTTTTTGTTACCTAAAAAAATTGACGTATTATTTATCTTTGGCTTAATGGCTCTGTAGAATGCAGTGGTAGGTATGGTGGCATTTATATTCTCAACTTTAACATGGTCTTGATTTTATTATGATTTTTAAATCATTTAATGTCCAACTAAACCTTCACCATTTGATGCTGATGCAAATCAGAAAAATGTTCCCATAAAATAATTATTTCGATCCGCTATTTAGGTGATTCACTGGAACAGTACCAACAAGCTTGACAAATTTTTGTCAAAGCCTCGCATAACTTGGCCTCCATATACCCATTGATCAGTAAGTAAATCTTCTATAATGTCATGTTGATTTTGAAACTGTAAAGGGACAAGTAGTATAGGATCATCAATCTATGCATGGGTCAGTAATAAGAGATGTCACAGCAAAGTTATGAAGGCTTAATTAAGCCACCCTTGAACATGTTGTCAGTGGTAAACAACTCTAACAAGATGATCCCAAAGCTGTAAATCCGTTTATTGATACCTCTGTATCCATTCTATACTTTGCATTTCAGTATACAAAAAAGTAAAACACAAAATTGGTTAAAAAGACCAAAATCAATATTTTCTGGGTGAAAAAGATATCTTGATTTTGATAGCCTGGATGTAACCAGTTTCATCCTACCTATTTTCAAATATTTTTTTTTATTTTTAATTTATATCAGGATGCAATCAGTTTCATCGTCGCTATTTTTTAAGTTTAAGCCAGGATGAATCCAATTTCATCCTTGCTATTTTTTCTTTGTCCATTTCACCCATACTAATTTTTACTCGTCCATTTGAACCATGGTTTAAATTTTTTTGGACAAATGACCCATTTTCCGAAAGTAAAAATGGAAGGACAAATTAAAATTGTGAGTTCAGTACAATCCATGATATGTTCCCTCAAATTGAGATTTTCGCAACATTCAGAGAGAAAGAACACTCTTTTGATATTAACTGTCCCAATAATATCATCAGTTTGATATAAGGTATCGCTATATTGTTCAGCATCATTTTGGATATGAAGATGAAAAATATCTTTTGAAGAAGAAGATAAAATATCAGGTATCAGTATTTTAGGTAGAAAAAGATATTCGATACGGCTTTAGTTTGGCTTTGAGCCGAGTCATTAGGAATTATATTCATGTTATTTTGGATTAGTAACCAAATCCGTTAGAGTAATTGTTAATCTACAGTTTTAGATAAAACGTAATAGATTAAGTCGAAAGGTTAAGTTACATTAACCGAACCGATTAATTTAATGCCGAAAGTACGTTAGTGTTGTAAAAGTACTAGCTTCACCAAATTACTACAAAGTACTAGCCCACGTAACTTCCTAGATGAGCTTTGTAACTTCACCTGTATACCCTATATCACGGGCACAGAATGGTGCTTTGAACATCTTACAAAATATACCTAATCTATCTTACAAAAACAAATGGTTTTTGCTCAATCTGATGGTTCTGCATGAGCCTAAAACAAATGGTTTTTGCTCAATCTGATGGTTCTGCATGAGCCTTCTAAGCCTATCGACGGTTCCCATTCCTCTTAAACTCCTGGAAAGTGAAGGAGATAAATCGTGGTTCAGAATGCACCCTTCTCTTATGCCCTAATCCAACGTCTCAAATTTGGCTTCTTAATGCGTTACACAAAGACACCTAAAAGAGTAGTTTCCCGATATAAGTTGTGATTATTAGGCTTTAATTCACCGAACTCTGCTCTACCTTTTCATCCGTTAACACCACCATTAGTTCCGCCAATTAATCTCTTTGATTTAAAGTTTGATTCAAGTCAATTGTTCATACGTTACGAAGATAAAAGACACCCGTTAACATCGACGTTAGTTTTCTTACAAAACCCTAGAACGTTCGACTACTTAAACCTCAAAGGATGTCAGTGCGTTTGCGAATCATCTTCTATGTAAGTTTCTTTGATTTTGGTACCAGGGAAAATTATTTGATTTTGATTGGCATATTTCCACAAACTTTTCTCTAATTGTTTGTGTTGTTGCAGATTTTCGATACAAACCAGCATTCATCTCAGGTAAATGTCAATTGAATTCCACTTGAAATCAACTGTCATCTATAGCCATTGTCATCACCTCAACTCTTTGTTAGGATGCCAATGTGGCAACTGTTTTTTTCTTCTGAATCTTATCAATTGTGATTTGTGTATAATTCTATGTTGTTATGATTGTCATCTCATCAACAGTTGTTCTAATTCTAGCCCATGCTCATGTAGGTTATTCAAATTAGTTCCCAGATTCGTACCAGCCCTTCTAATACTCTCACGTCAACCAAATACAACCTTTGCTTGACGAAGATGATTTAATGGTCATTCTTGATGCGCCACATAGACCTCACTGCATCATTGAGTTCATCTCTCAAAGCCTTCAATTTTTACACTTGAACGAGTCAAAGCGCACCGTCTTGGCAATTCCTCCTTTCATATTGAAAAACAAGTACTGATGTTTGTTTGATTTATTTCCTTTCAATCTCCTAAAAGTATGTTTAAGGTTTTCATTTTTACTGTATGCGGTTAGGCATTCCGGAATAGATAATCAACATAGACTCTTTTTCTCTAATGAGATAAAAAAAAGTATTGGTTTGGTTTCTTAAGGATTATATATAACAAAAGAAGTCTCCCTGAGACCTGTATCACCATCCACTTTTCTATGTATGAGACATAATTAGATTTTTTTAGTATAGTATCATGAGTTTGTGCTAGGAAATTGTTTATTGGCTTTTCCATAACATACATGCTTATACTCTGCATGCAGGATCGAAATAAGGGCTAACACCACCAGACATGTTTCAATTTTTTGATTTTCCAAAGGTGTTGGATCTTAATTTTGGAGAAATGATGTTTTTGTACGTGGCTTAGGGTAAGGTCCTTTCTTTTACAATATTTACTTACTGTTAGTTGTTTGAAATTAAGGTATATGCAAGATTTTACCTTATTTTACCACTTACATATTTTTATCTCTAATATGAAAGACACTTAAATTTTCACATCTCCCTTAGACCTTATAGTTCTTATCTTTCGCTTGCATTTTTTCCCTTTAAAGGATTTGATGTTTCGATAAAGTCTGAGTTACCCTCACTTCACATGTGTTTGGATAGATTTCCAGATACATTTGGTTGGTAATTGGATAAAA